>CM030369.1:202128297-202630481 GCA_003604175.2 Clonorchis sinensis
TTTGGCAACATGATGATGCTTTCAGAAGGGATTTCAGCCTGTGTTTAATTTCCGTCGTTCAATTTGCCCAGGTATCTGTTTCCCATGGTAATTTTAACAATTCAAAGTGTCCTCGTGGAATTTATCGATCGCAACTCACTTGCACACTTACTCGGTTTTAACAGGAGCCTAACATATTCAATCCCCTTTTGACCTGTTTGTCCTGAAAATATCGTTCTTTTCCAAAAGAATACTGAAGTAAGCAGAACGTGACTACAAATATGTATCTTTGTATAAATATTTGCATTTCCATACTCAGGATTTGCAGTGAACTTCATGAATCTGTTTCGTTTTGGGTTTTCACGCAACAAGCGAAACCAGTCTATCGTAAAATGCTCAAGATTACCATACAGCATTCCACGCACCTTTGCAGCCTCCAGACTGGTGCATGAGGCATCTAACATCCGGCTGCCTGTGTGAAAAAATTACGTTTAGATAACACAGTGCGTCACTCAGCCTTTACTCGATCAGCTGACTTCACGTGATTGCGCGCAAACTCAACCCACCAATAGCGAATTCCCGTGTGAGAGGCAAATTTTCTTTTGTCTTCGCAGTGTGTAGTGATCAAGTTTTGGAGTTCCAGTTGAGATATCTTCCTGCAACCGGAGANGTCTGTTTGTTGCTCATCAGCCAGGCACAATCCCCGAGTCTCCGTGTCACATTTAAGCCCAAGTTGTAGACAATGCACGTAATAAACTGATCCGGAAAATAAACCCCGATAACTCGAATAATGCAACTAAATCACAAGGAGGAATTTGTGAAGCTTATTCAACTGAATAATATCATGAGGGGGAGATTCAGCTGAGATTCATTTTGGTCCTCTGTTACCGCAAACTTAATTTGGATATGAGCGTATTTCGCTAGTTGCGTAACGGTTAGTGTCCACGTAGAACTACGTAGCTCCAAGATACCCTCGTCAGAGACCTGATCATAAATCAAAATCGACCAACAGAATTCCACGTTACTTGACTTGCTCTGGACCGTCGGTATCGAAGTCATCCATCCCGACCCGTGAATATCAACATTAGTTCGGAAGTTTGCATGCTACCATATTGGTGCTACCAATGGTGTTATCATCTTTATTGTCAGTACCTCGATACTTCGCCACAAGTTATTCAACATATCTACCCTTCAAGAGCTAAGAAAAACAGCAAGCTTATTCATCCAAGATGCAAACTCGTTTGCTTTGTAACTAGGTTCCTTATACAGTGTCAATATCCACACTTGTTTGATCGCGTTCCAGATGTACAATATCACCATGGTTGACTGGTGTGGAGGATGTTCAACACAATCTCCGCTGAACTATGTGGTTCGCATTTGTTGCTGTAAAGCTCGGATATCGGCGTTTGTAAGTTTCCCGTTTGAAGCTCATTTATTTCGGAAGCTGGCTGAATTATTCGATACATCATGTAGACGTCATTGAGTGACAAGCTATCAGCGCTTCGTTTTGAAAAGCAGCCTTTTTGAATCGCCAAAGTAGCTGTTCGGCCAGACTTGGACGAATTATTAGATGTAAGTTCCACTTCTGGGGTGAATTTTATTCTCTCGATGAACTACATGCAGATTGTTGATGGTATGAGAGGATATGCTGGAGAGTTCACCCTGTAAGCGGATGCAGTATATGATGGAAAGCAGTGTACATCTTAGGAAATTCCTGAGAATCACTAATCCCTCATATCATAGCTTTCGGCCAGACAATAGGTAACCACATTGGGCAAAGCTCGTAATGGAAAGGTGAGCGGGGACATATCCTGTCTAACTGCGAGTCAGTCACGCTGCTGAAGAACCGCTCGTGGCAGTACGCCTAGTATTTAAACTATTAGCCAGGAGGTCTTGGGATGTGGACTCCTTGAGTTTCGGGATAGACGCACTTGTGTAAAACTCTGCCACTTGAATTCCGCTAGTAGGAATATGATCAACGGTACGCACTTTGCGAATGCGATGAGGCGATTCCATGGAGACGTACAACTGGACGGTTAGCGGATATAATACATGACATCAGCTTAAACATAAATAATTTAGCGCGCGTGAGGGTGGAAAACGCGTATTTGTTCCCCACACTAAGGCTATCATCCTCAGTTGGCGAGTATGACAGATACAACCAAAGTGGTTTGCAGCAGACAAGCTGTATTTACTGTAATTCGACTTACACACTCATCTGCCTACCCATTTGGTTTAGACGAGAAACTCACCTGGAACCCAGCTGAATCACTCGTTTATGATGTCCATCCTAAGAAGTACGGAAGCTTTTGTGGTCTTTCAAAAATTTACAACAAACCTATCAAAAGTGAATCAAGTCTATGGAGTACTCTGCGTCTAGTTTAATTTAGTTTACGCTGTTTGACTAAACTGCACTGGATTTCTCTCAGAGAGGATCACTTTTCTCTCCCCTCAGAGACTTCGCGTTTTGCTATTTAAACTACCCGTGCACGTTGCCATAGCCATTGCAGGCTGGTATGGATACTCTAGCGTCAGACTGGCCTCTATATGATCTCTGGTGTGTGTTTGTCTGTTCACATCGGAGAAGTGAGAAAGATATTTTTAAGCGTCGTGAGCTGCGACACATTCGCGTGCTGTATATACCCACTGTATAGCGTATGCATACATCAATTCAACTAATGCGATAATATTTAAATCAGTGAACTGGTTGATTGTTACGTCTACTGCGAATAGATTGACTGGTGTGTTATGCGGACAGTGGAGACCCAAAGGCGAACAGCCGTCTGTTGAAATTGTATTAGGTCTTTAGGCCGCCAGTTATGCCATTGTCCTATATGTTTTCCAAACACACACATGTGATAGATGTATGATGCTGGATCGAAAGGTGGCGGGAACACAAACACAAAATGCAACTGGCTATTTTCGTAAAACCGTGAGATTAGATCGGTTGAGCACTCCTCTCATAAGTCCCGAAAACAAACACAAAATGAGGGCATAACATGACTTCATGTGTTGGGCAGATATTATGTGACATTGTATGACTAGACCCAGTTGGTCAAACTCCAGTAGGTGAAATCCTCAAGTATGGGGCATTCGGTCGCCCACCTGTTCGATCAATTAGTCCACAGGGCGAGATGTTCACAGTAAAATTTCCATGGCCCTCATGGAATGAGAAGCTCATGACACTTCACAAGAGAGGTCTGTGTTGTGTCCACTGAAGAAATTTGTCTGTGTACGCTTGCTTACAAGAACATCATGTGAGATATCGGATTCTTCCATGTTGAATTTTAACAAATATCGGGCCTAATTGAAAAACGGCAGCGCCCCGGTTAATTGCTGTTATTGCAGACTCGACCGCAGCGTAACTATATGTTGCATCAGCTTGTTTTATGAGGGAGCTTGCAGTGTGAACTGACTTCCTTTCAGCATGTTGATATGCGAGTACATATAATTATTGTAAGCACAACCCCAGCCTAGCAGCAGTATTGCACATCATTGGAAAATATGTGATGCAGCGATTAACGGATTACATTTTCTGAAATAATTGGATGCTGGTCACATGTGAACTTAACAATTTAGAATGGTTTTTAAAACTGTGCACGTTCACCTAAGACGTATCATTTGTATTCCTCTTCCAGGTCCTGTCATTAGCGCTCGCTTAGCCATGTGGGGGTACTCTGCAAAGATAGAAACACAACGTACGAGCAATTCTAATCCATCAAATCACAGATATACTGAGGAGGGGTCTCAAACGTTTGACTAGAGTTTGAACTTCCAGGCTCATATTACATTCGTGGAAAATTGTAGCCCCCTAACACAATCCGAATTATCAGTAACTATAGGCAATAACAATCCTACCTCTAAGCTTTCAGTAGGAGTGACAGAGCGCGGAAAGGTGAAATGTGTTCTGTCTTGGAAGAAATCGCACAGACCATATATTCACCTTCCCACAAATGGTAGCATGCATCAAAACTTCCAGAACGATCGTTGTTTCCTAAGACTTGTCAGTCGTGGGGGACACTGTCAGTATTTGTTCAAGAAAGTTGGTCTGAGTAAAGCTTTTGGCCGCATAGAAGCGATTTAAGCAGGATATTGTGACTGAACAGTGGTCTTTCTTGAGCATTCACTTGGTGATAGAAAAATTCTTGCCTGCTTCTGAAGCTTGCGAGGATTGTAGAAATCCCAGGAAGTTTGCCATTGGGAATTTAGTACGCACACACTGTATCTTTTCTTGGACTGGAACCCATGTAAAAGCAAGCAACGTAAAACACTCAAGTAAATCTCTTCTATAATTCGGTATGTGTCCTGCGCTCACGAAATGTAATGTCCTGAGACAGTGCTGGTTTGTATCGAAGTTGATTCTGGTGTTCGCAGGTCGGATAATCGATGTAGTCAAACAAGTAAATTAGTTTGGTGGTTGCCATTTCCCACTGACCTGACCAAAGATAATTTTTCCTTTTGAGTAGGCCAACACGATTTTTGTCACTCTACGGCGTCTAAAACCCCAAAATTACTTCATCGGCGCACAGAATCCGCAGTGCTGCAGTGCCCTGAAAAGTGTTGTATCGTGTATAAACAGAGTCTATTGAAAAAAAGGAACTAAGGAGACTCAGCCCAGTGGCTGAACGTGAATGTTCCAAGGGACAGTCTATTGAAAAAAAGCAACTAAGGAGACTCAGTCCAGTGGCTGAACGTGAATGTTCCAAGGGAATTACTCCGATTTTGGCGAAACCAGTCTAGTGATGCTCACACCCGACAAATGATTTTTGGAAGAAATCACCCAGAGCTAGTTGAAGACCAGTAGACATTGCATAGCTAGCAAACTATCTAGCTAGCTAGCTAGATGAATGGAAAGATAAATAAATGGACTCACATCTAGCTGGCTAAATAGGTAGATAGGTAGATAGCTAATCGGATAGTACGTGAATAGATACATGGATAAATACAAAAAATAAAGATTTGGGAGACTGCCTCATAGTTTTCAGTTTATGGAACATTCGAGATATTAAATGTCATTTCCCTGACGTGGCAATTCTCGCTAGTTTGCGAACAGCCCACTACTGCTTTCACCCTCTTCGGTTTCCTCAGGTAGACCTGCTCCGAATTTCAACCAATCTTCTGTTCAACTTGAACGCCGAGCTCTATAAAATCGGTGAAGTGCACTTATTTGAAGGTCACCTTTGGTGTTGACTGAATTCCAGCTGAATCCTTCTTTTAAGATATTCCTTAACTAATTGAGCTCGAAAGTGGGTTTTCGAACATTTTCCCATGATCTTATGACTACCATTATGTCAAGAAACGTCGTCGGCGTTTTACAAGAATTTAGCCTGTGAGTGGTTTGGTAACGTTAAAAGAATACTAGTGTAACGGTGGATACTACTGATGAGGCATGCGAGTAGTATGTCTTCTCGTAAATCCGCTTTGCGTCTCTTGAAAAGTAGGATCTATTACGGAATTTGTGGAGTCTCTTTGTAGCATTTGCCTGCATTTGAGTAACAGTCAATGAATATCCAGAAAAGTTCAGGAAGACGCGTTCAAGGAGAAGGTGGATATTCAATTTTGTAAACGTGATGCATATGAGAGTTTTGCTCCCTTGTTCAATAGTCTGTAACTGTTAAGTTGGCGTTCTCAAATAGACAACTCCGCAGCTAAGGCCTTCTTCCTTTCACTAGTATTCCTCCTTAGTATCAGAATACAGCTTTGTTCACCCTGCGTATATTTGGAATGCGAAGTAAAATAGTCAACCAACCGATCATCTGAGAAGGCGAAGCATTCACAGAAAGGAAGCTTGTTCAAGTGAAGTCATCTTTTCATCGCAAGAAGCTTTGAAGAGACATATGGGAATATATTTGCCTGAACTATTCCTAGGAAGGAACGCAAACGGTAGCTTTTGAGTAAGGGTGATCATTTTCATACCTGTTTCACTGGCTGGGACATACGGAAGTCTACCAGAATCGGTCGAAACTAAGGACAGAAAGTAATCCGATGTGAATCGATAATCAATGATTAAGACCGATAAGTAAGTTTGGGGAAGCATTTGTGGCTGATAAATTTCCTAGCCACGTAAGACTCACTGTTTGAACAAAAGGTTTTTGTGAGCAAAAAGTTAAAAAAAAACGGGGTGCCACTTTCTTTTGCGATATAAATAAACTTATCTCTCACGAACTTTATCATCGTGATATGTGCTTTATAAACTGGCTTAAACGCGGTGGCTAGGACTTCAAATTTATGTCCAGGTTTGAAAAAGACGGAATAAAACACAATTGTTTATGTTGTGTTTTCTTTACTTGTATACGTTATGCGCAGTACGTCCCCTGAAAATGTCCAAGTCTACCAACTCACACGATGCTACACCGACTACTAGCTGTATTACGGCGCTGGAGTAGAAAACTCTACTGGGGCACCATGGGCTTGAGTGACCATGTTCTCAATATGCTCATATCTTGCAGCCCAGTCTGGCTTAGAAATGCGATGGGTTGAGTTGGAAGCACCCCTCTAAATTTGACTGTAATTGCTGTGTACTCAACCCCCTTTCTTGGATAACTTCGCGTACAAGGAAGGTCGTTAACATGAGTTGCGCAGTACAGGTGATGGGATATCTAGATGCACTTTACAGCTAATTGCGGAAGTTTGCAATTGTTTTTTTAGCCGATTAGACGACTTCCGTCGCCATATTTCGGACAAGTTTGGCCTGGGACAGCGATGTGACTTCGCTGCATTTAAACAGTGTCATCACCAGGAAGCAAGTATAGCATCCTCAACAGTATTTTTAACGTGGTCACACTGCATCCCAACTCAGCCATATTTTGCTACAGTCTCGAAGGGCATCTGCGGCAGAAGACAATCAACTGAAGTGAGCAGCTGGATAAGGAATTATGGAGAAATCGGATTACACTCTGGTGAAAGTGACAGTCAAACTCCATCGTACTAAGCAAAGAAAACATTGACCCTTGAAGCGCATTAACATGCTTTTCGTTAACAACACAAAGAGACTGCAAAAATCCCCCTTAAAAGCATGACAACACAGTCAACAACCAACTGCCTGTACCATCCTGGAAAACATCTGGTTTTACTGGAGGAGCAATGGTCTGCATTTAAGGGGTCTGTCTATGGAAACACGAAGGTCCCTTTCGGTTACTCCACAAAACAGGCATGGTACGGGGCATTATTGAGCCCGTCTCCTCCTGTCGTAGGGGACAGTCGCCATGGGGTATTTCAAAGTAAATCCATTTTGTCGGCTGTAAACCACGTGCCAAGTGTGCGTTGGTTCTACCTGTCGCAGGTTCACTCGCCCCTTGAGGACGACAGCCTCGGTGTGGAGATGCCACTGGTCACGTTGATTAACCATCTCAACAAGTGTCAAAAACCACTGACCCGTCGAGCATTGGGTCACCACCCAGAAGGGTAGCAGATGTGAACCATGAATTGTGAACATGACCTAAAACGCAGTCTAAAAGCTTGTGATAACCAATTGTCAGGACTTCTTGTTGACCATCTGGTAACGGCAGACTGAGCGAGCTTTTAAGCTAGGAATTAATTCGACACTAAACCGTCCACGACAAAGCTATAAATGCAAGTTTAAATCAGTTGATTTCGCTTCCCAGGTAACGTTGACAATAAACTTGGAAAGCTTCAAATTAACAGGTGAGAATCAATGCATTGTGCATTTCGGTTTCCCTCACCATCTACTGGATTACCACGTCGGCTAAGGTAAAATATCAGCTAACTACCTCATGACTACGGTGATGGTGAAACATGTTGGTTTGACGTGTAAGCATCTTCCCGTTTATTCAAATTTTTGGATATGAACAATATCGGTGGGATGAGATTGCGGTGCTCAGAATATAAGCGCAATAATTCCAAACTTCAAATCAACAGATTGGTCTTGTGGGACGAGAACAATGCTCCTGCTACGTCCTCCAAATACCCAAGATATATCGGTTTCTGTGCAACCGATATTGTACGTTTGCGCTAATTCCAGGAGATGTGAGAAAAGGAACAATGTGGTACAATGCGCCATCCTAGTGAATACGACAGATTTCACCGATTGATTTTGTTTGCTTTACTGAGTGTATGAATCTGCAGGTTGCGGAAGGAAGAGTGTGAAATTCCCGGTGTGAAATTCCTGCTTGATGCATACAATTAGCGTGCCCCTATCTCACTGCAAAGGTTTAACTCAAATCAGTTTGAGACATGCCGGTAATGAAGAAGTGTTGGGTAAAACAAAGAAACAACACCACAATGTTTGCGGCGCACCACAGAACCTTCGTGTTGGTAATCAATGCATCGAATTTAGCGTGTTCGTAGGTGGTGTGTCTTAAATTTTATGTGGAACGGTTTCGACATTTTTATTCAGACAGAATATTTAGATGACCTGTTTATGCAATGAGGTCCTAATTGGTGTTTTTGGATGGGAGCAGGCACGTTCCAATGTGTTGGAATGTGTGGTGCTTATTAGGCGGAGCACTATCCAACAGTTGGTGCTGGAGCATAGCAACTTGCTTGGGCGCGGTTTACCAGAACAAGTAAAGCAGAATCATGACTTGTGATTCTGTACAGCCTCGACTTAACCTGACAGTGAAATGCTCAAAATGATTTGCATCTAATCGTAAGGGCAACCTTTTATTGGTTGTCCTAAACGCCATGACTTCCAGCCATATGACGAGGGAGATGAACGAGTTTCATGATTTCCTCTAGCATTTATCATTGAATTGTGTTGGACTGTCCTAGCAACTGCATTCAACTAACCAGAATCGCTCGCTAGTTCATCTAGGTAGATGGATACAAAGCCAGTGAGTGAGCTAGATAAATGGATGCATTGAAAAATGGGTGGATGTATGGATGGACGTGTGGATAGATAGATAGCTAGGTTGATATATGGATAGATAAATAGATTGATAGAGGGATAGTCAGATAGATAAATAAGTGGAAAGATAGATGGATATATATATATATATTAGATAGATAGATAGATAGATAGATAGATAGATAGATAGATAGATAGATAGATAGATAGATAGATAGATAGATAGATAGATAGATAGATAGATAGATAGATAGATAGATAATAGACGGTTAGGTGGATTGTTAAATATGTTGATGATTCATTTCCTAGATACAAACATAGGCAGATTTATTTGAATACTTCGCTAGATGTCAAACTGGACGTGTATTTTGTCGATGCTCCTGTTTGTACAGATTTTACTTACACTCCTAGCGCGCGTTCTCCACTTTTTTGGTTTGTAAGTGCTTGTTTTTTCTCTGAGAGGAAACAACTTCGTTTTTTAATGCATATTCTTTGATGTTTTGTTGTAAATTGTTCACAAGCTTGGAAAGTTAAATCTGGTTGGTCGTAATTCAGTCCACTCCCATGTGGCATTTGTTATGTTGTTAGAAATACTTGTCGACCACAGAGTAACACCCAGGATATCAGGACAGACACTCAAGCAACAAAAATGTGTTTTTCTCAATGATACAGGAGCTCATGTATTTTCGAATATCTTCATTCAATCAAACATTAATTTTCAAGCCTC
Organism: Clonorchis sinensis; assembly: GCA_003604175.2. NCBI lineage: Eukaryota > Metazoa > Platyhelminthes > Trematoda > Opisthorchiida > Opisthorchiidae > Clonorchis > Clonorchis sinensis. The sequence continues at coordinate 202,137,810 of CM030369.1, forward strand.
ATGTCGTCCATTTGAAATTGTCTGACATCTTTCACATGACGTTGTGATATGTGCAGTAAGACCTACTTAGTAATCATGTAGAAATTCTGCAATTAGTGCTACAACCCACTTATTGTTCCCAGGCTTGTGTGACTCAGTGTTTTTGCTTTACTTAAACATCTGACTCACTGGGAATAATAATTATTTCGACGAACCATTCTGACTACTCACAAGCAACCAGTCTATCTGTATATATCAATAGATAATTGCATTATTATCCCCATGTATCGCTCGTCCTCTAGGGTGAGAAATTCGATAGGCCATTCTATCGACGTCCAAAGTCATAATCGGGAACTCGATATCAGTTTTCAGTAAACGAGCAGAAACTCTTCGTCGGTCTACCATATGCAGCAGATTTTACGATTAACACTACCATGTCAAATTTCTTGAAGGATTGTGCAAGTAATGAGCCAAGTGAGCCAAGTGTATAATAGCAATAGATCAAGTTAGCATGTGGACTAGGCGTCAGCGAAAATTCACGGATTTTTCTGAATCTACGGGCTACAGTTTGGGAGGCTTCATCAGTGAACTGCTAAAACCTACACAGGCCACTTCAACCCCTTCACTTTGGACACGACCATGTACATTCTCATCGAACAAGCCCGAGGATGGTGACGGAGAATGTAGCAAAGTAATACAAAATGTCCTCCCTTGTCCTATGCCTTAGAAAAAACAATTAGGAAGCGTCGAAGGTTTCCAAATGATACGATCTTTAACTTATTGACGTATTGAGAAGTTGAGCAAATTGGATCTGTGGGAGAGCGTCTTCCACCGGATTCGGTGCACCGAGCAACCATCAGTGAACTACCGGTTCACGACCGGTTAATGCGCCCATAGTAATGCGTGCTAACCAGAACATTCATTCATCTGGACAGACGAAACTGTCACGGAGTGATCGTCATTTTGCGTGGACCATTTGGTTTCGCTTTGAAACCAGTACACAATGATGTAATGGGTGATACCCAAATATTATCGGGCCAGACATGTCCGCTCAACCGACACCATGCGGCAAATCAAGCAATCAGCCCAAGCTGCGTATAGTGATCTTCACAGGTTAGCTATTGACGCCGCTTGAAAGAGCGGTCGCGAAACAACGGTTTGTGTAACCGCCTTTGCCGACTGCAGCCCGAATTTTTTAGCCAAACGCCTGTTGTCAAAACTCAAACCACTTGTTTGGAATATCACACCACTTAGAAGACTGCAGACTAGGCCAATCCCGAGGTCGACCTGAGTACAGTTCTGTGTCTGAAAATTGAAGTATAAACGTGCATTATGGTGGCTTGCATTCACGATTCAGAGATACGAATGTTCCATATGTCTATCGGATGAGACAACCATGTTGAGAGACCTAGTGCATGGTAGTCCGTGTGAGCAAGACTGGTGTGAATTTTAATCCAGCAACGCCCTCGCCGCTCATGAGACTCAGTTCATTAAACACACTACGGATGTCCTCATTGAAATTGACTGCCCGATAGGTCGAAATGTCATTTAAACACATGGCCAGATCATCACGTGCTCCTATTGTTTCTCCAAGTTAGGTGGACTTCCAGTTGAGACCTACCTGGACTGATGTAAACAATGAAGTATGAGGCATTCAAGTACATCGACCCATGGAAATAAGGTAACTTCTACTCTCAGCAAATGCCGCTAATCTTTTCTTCACTATATCGGGCACATATCGCTGTGTCCATTGTGTTAACCACATCATAGGCCAAACCACTTCACCATGTTTCTCGCATTTTGACCCAGCGTACCGTTCACGTGACACATTCCATATTTGTTAGGTCCCGATATCACACTCAACAGGCATTTGAGTATCAACTATTATTTACAAGGAACCTACATGTAACACTACCTCGGAGACAAGCATTTATTGATTATTTACCCCTCTAAACCGAGCATTCCCGGAACACAACACACTACACATGATGCTGCTGGGACTCCAAGACAGCCGGTACTCCTTGTGGCTTATCAAGTAGACGCAGTACCCAACAATATGCTCTACCTGAGCCCAAATTGGACAGAATTCAACAAATACTCTCACGAAGTTGGCTTGGGTAGATGCGAATTAAATTCAGCCCAGTCTCCCTCACCACCACTTTTACCTGAAAAGTGGCGTTTAGCAAAACACAGTACAATGCGGATCTTAATTAGGAAACAAGATTGATGGAAATTCGAGGATTGGTGTTATCTGATTGAGCTTCCAAAGGAGCTAGATCAATGGTGGGTTAACCAGGATTTTTATCGACCCTTTGAGCAGTACTGAGTGAACGTTGATTGTTTTCAACAGGGCAAAGTCTCTTGTGATAAGATTCTCGAATTACGGAACTTCAGGGGGCATTTGGCTGTAACGCTCCACCACAACCATGTTGGTCGGATTGCTAACCCGAAACCATCGAAACCGGTAGTAAGCTGTCTTCGGACTTTGATCGGTCGATAAATGCTACTCGTTTTTTGTCTCGACTTCGTGTGAAGCAGAACAGTTTAAATCTTAGGTTATGCACCAGAGTAGTAAAACCGACTAACCGGTAGGTTTATCAATCCTTGATCAGTTGTCGGAATAGGATCTTTTCGACAAAGACCTACACATTGCTCCTCCTGTTGCGTAGGTTCATTGGCCATTCGGATGCCAGGCGAAGTACCTGTACGTTTTGACGTGCTGTTCATGTGAATTTCGTAATACGCTACCAATAAGGTTGCTGAAAAATAGCTCACGACCGGTTACGCCCTTCTCGAGGCCCATCAGGTAGGCGCAGTCCCCGAGTTTCCGTCAGCCTAATGTTAGATTAGTGGACAACGGGGTCACTCAGGTTATGAAGCCACGCTCCAGGAAGTGACTTCCTACGCGTTCACATAACCTCTTACATGAACAGGACAGCGTAGGTGAATAAAGCCGATCTCATCAACCTGTTCCGTCAAATACATAGGATTCGTTTTGAGGTGGAAATGGAACACCTCTCCTGAGGAATCGTCTCGGATGTGACGATCAGGTAACGCTTCAGGTCAAATTAGTTTCAGGTACGAGGATGACGACGCGGACGAATCAAGGAGCATTGTGACGTTTTTAACAACTGTGTATGGAGCTGACGGATTTCGCCTCTGAATGGGATTTGGCTTTCTTTGAAGGTCATTTGAGTACCTGAGGAAAACCTTTGAAATTTCGATGATTGTTGAGGCTGTTTTTACAATTAGGAACCTGAGGATGCCGTACCAAATACCGACTGAGTTGCGTGGGAAGGTACGGCTGGATAGAACTTATACGATATCATTCTTCCGGGGGGTTGGTTGGTAAAATTTCAGTAACTTGAAAGGTTTTAATAACCCGAATTAGATATAGACATTACTGTGTAGTCCGCGGAATGTCGACGGTGCGTTTATTCATTGAACGAATGTACTTTGTGGTATTACCTATTATGTATTACTTACTAAGGGCAGATTTCTGTTGATTTGACGACTACTGACCGGCTGATCCCATTCGGATGCATTACATTTGTTGGGAAGCATATCTTCTTTCAGGCATGTTATACCACAGCTGCGAACGTGCATTCGGAGAAGGGAGGAGTCGTCTGGGTTTCTCTTGGAGGTGTGTCACATCAGGAAGGCTTGCTTTAATCATATTTATCACAGGTAACCAGCTCGACTAAACCGGCCGTGTACACGTCCTGGCTCACTAAAGTAAGACAAGCTTGCGTAACGTGCCTTCCATCAGGCATTATTAAACTCAATTCACCGAACTTTCTCCGGGTGTATACCCTTGAAATGGGGATGTAATCCGGAAAGCATATCTCAGCAGAGATCATAGCTACAAAATTTCCATCTACAACACCTGTTTTGCCTCATTCCGAATGTTCCTGTCTTGCCCGCCTGAAACAATCGTTTGAGGTTTCTGAATAGTGCTCAGTGTGGGTTCCGTGAAGGTATTCTAGTAAACGATCTGGAATCAAACAATACAGTTCGTCCCATAATCCGTACACCCTAACGGATTCTCCCTGTAGGCCCATCCCTGGCAACATTGTGTGTAAGTCGCTGTGGCTGCAGGATGCTTACTAAACCCTCCGATCTACTCCAACTTTCAAAGAAGATGATTACCCGACTTATCCCATTATCGTTCTCCATCGATGTGCACCGACGAAGAGACCAACAATCAGCGTGTTTGTGCAATCTCTCACCACATGCTTTTATCATGTCCTCCTTGTGTTTCATTCAAGTGCCGTGGACTCAAATCGAGAGGCTGAGATCCTCGGCAGTCTTATCAAATTTCCTATCATTGATCACATCACATGATAGCCGGCTACACTTGAAGAGGAAAGTTTCCGCACATGATTTCTGTTTTTTTTCGAGGGTGTTTTGCTTAGACTTGGGGATCCCAGAATATTTTGTCATCGCTGACGTCGCTAGCATCCGAGTGCCTCATACTGCGGCTTGCTCGATGCTACTGAATAACCTGAAGTTGTGTATAATGACTTAGTGACAATCGCTCCATTATTTTCTAACTACGATCACAATGGAGCCCACTAACAGACATAATACAAAGAGCTGTGCAGAAAGTGCGATACTTACTGATACCACACATACCATTTGACATCTGATGTGGTTTACAAACGCCTAAATTAATGGACGCACACATTTGCTAAATACAATGTCGATTTCAGGCTGGTTGCGGCACAATGGACCTGACATTAACTGCACGACAGCTTCAAGGAAAGACAGGTGAACATTGTTGTGCTCTCTTCACAGATTTTACGAAGATCTTCGACTCTGTCCAGTGAGTGATACTGTGGGTAGTTTTCCGAAACATGTTTGACCACCGAAATCCACCAACAACATCCGAAGCCTACACGATGAAACGAGAGCGAACTGTAAAGATTGGATTGACTTTAGGACGGTATGATTTTGTCAACAACAATATAGAAAACTCGGGAGAGTGGTCCCAATTGGTGCGACGAAACACAGTTTTGCATGCACATCCTCAGGAGTTCATGAATAAGGCTGACTGAGGTCAGCACGCTGATTGTGTTCAGGTCTGACTGCATCGCATCAGGGCTAAATTTAGGATTAAAAGGTTTAAAGAACGCCTGAAAACCTTGTCCATTATCGTGTTTTGAAAGCCGGTGTTGCAGGAGAATCATGATCAACGTGTCTGTGAATGTCACCAATTAAATTGATGCACTCGCTTCCGAAGACCACTCCATAGCACATTGTAAATGGGAGAAGATTTTGTGCCACCACCAGTCAACCATGGTGATCATGTACATCTGGAACACGAGAAAACAAGTGTACCAATATGGTAGCATGCAAACTTCCGAATTCACGCGTCGGGATGGATGACTTCGATACCGACGGTCCAGAGCAAGTCAAGTAACGTGGAATTCTGTTGGTCGATTTTGATTTGTGATCAGGTCTCTGATGAGGGCAAATGGATGAGCGCATTTGAGAACTGGTCAAAATTGTCGGTCGCCTTCGTGCCCACATTTACTTCGTCGCCTCATAAGACAGACCTCTTGGTCGATCACGCTGCTCTTAAGGCTCTTGGAAATGTTTCGATAGCCCACGACGTGGTTCGGTCATCTTGGAGCTACGTAGTTCTACGTGGACACTAACCGTTACGCAACTAGCGAAATACGCTTATATGCAAAAGAAATTTGCGGTAACAGAGGACCAAAATGAATCTCAGCTGAATCTCCCCCTCATGATATTATTCAGTTGAATAGGATTCACAAATTCCTCCTTGTGATTTAGTTGCATTATTCGAGCTATCGGGGTTTATTTTCCTGATCGGTTTATATTGCGCATTGTATACAACTTGGGCTTAAATGGGACACGGAGACTCGGGGATTGCGCCTGCCTGATGAGCAGCAAACGGGCACTAACCCCAGAAATTAACCCTCTGGTCCGAAGATCATACGCTGAATAATGCGAATCACGCTTATCCTCTACGTTTCTCAATCCATCGAACTACAAAAAACAATGCGGACATTGCCGTACTCGTAGCTTATTCCTCGAAGTAGGATAATCATGCTGAAATCGCTAACAGTCGTGTTATTTGAAGTGCCACATGGCAGTCATGACTGGCCCGTCTGCATGAATGTTGTACCTGAATCAGTGAATATGATCCAATGCTGTCTTCCTTTAAGACTCCTGAGTAGATCACAGCCTTTGGTCAAAATCCGAAAGCAGGTTTAAGTTCTCGTTTGTTTATAATCATTCTCAACCAGGCGAATAAAACAGCGTTTACAGTATCATGTGAGATGTGTAAATTGTCTGCAGCAGTCCAGTCCAACTGGCACAGTCAGGTTAGCAGTGTTCAATTGTTCTACTGAGGTCTCCTTGTATTACCGTGGTGTTTGTCGCACTTTCGGTGATTTCAAACGTCTCTGCCAAAACAAACCCTTTCTTTCTCACAGTGTTAATGTACCTCGTTGTCCGGTCTTCCACGCTGGTGAACTACTCAAATGAAGAAATTTACCTTTTTGCGTGTGACACATGTGTGTCCTGAATAACGCTGATTGTAGGTCGTAGGTGAACAGTGAGCAGTGAAAACAAGTTATGCTTTCTCTCACAGATCCGTAAGTGTTTAATTTAGACACCACATAGTCCTGACAAGTGATTTTTTATTACTTAACTCATTCCACTCATAACCACGGGGGTCCTGAACTCGACTTATAAACAAAGCTGCTGCACTGAAAGCATGCTCACGTTTTTGATTCATGTTTCCGCTGTGCGTTCTGCTCGTATTATCGAGCCTACAACATATACAGGGTAATTGTTTTATGTGAATCGGATAAACGTATGTTAACCCAAATCCCCCTTCAACCCTTGAGTGCTCTGACTTGTCTATCTACTCCATTAGACCTTTCCTTATCTCTACTCATTCCGATTGCACATGCAGCTGTACAACAGGTTGATCATTTGGAGGTAAATGCTAATCGTGATGATCTTGAATTTTTGCTAGCATCCTGACGTGCAACACGAGGAACTGACACCGAAACACACTAGAAAGTCAAATGGGAATCTGAGTAAGTCCAAGTTTATCTTTCCACGGTGTTTGGTTTGGATATGCACTCGCTGTGAACAATCCAAGTCTCACAGAATTCACAACGTGACGCGTGATTTTTACGTATCTACGCCAACCCCAGTTTATTGCTTTTGAGTTCGAAACGATTCCACAAGAACTCAATATTTGCTAACGACACATGGGCTTTATGGGTTAGCAGCGCAATGATCGGTCAAAGGAAGGGTATATCCTTGTTGTAGTATTGCCTATTTGCTGCGCCGGCACTTCCCAAGCAAACCACCATACTGAGTAGGAGAGTACTACCACTCGGTAACGCATTAAGTTCATCTGGCGATCAGAATAAATTGTCTGGTAAAAACCAATGCCATATCGACAGCTGCACCCAAGTTGCTTTCCTGGAAAGATATTTGCCCTGTGAATTCAGTTTCCTCCGTATCTGCTCCTCATTCCTTGTTCAGAGGAACGGCGTGTGAAAATCACTATGACATTTCCAACACTCGTCGTATGGTAATGATTATGGTTTCGAGTCATGACCTCGTTAGCGAAATTCCTCAAACTATCGAATTTACAAAAATGTGAACCATGAAACCGTTATAAAACCGATTTTTTGTAAATACTATAAGGAAGCCAGGCATGTTGTTGGGAGTTAAAAACGCTTGGGAAATATGCAAATCCGATGTAGCTAAAATACTAGCACCAGGTTTTGTGTGAGATTTGACCAGCGCATTCCTAATTTTGAAGTTCCGCAACAGTTCACTTCAGATATGATTGAGCTGATATCACAATAAATTGCTCAATTCAATCGCTGGCTGTAATCGGGATTGAATTTAGCCTATTGTGTTTATTGGTTTATGCCTGTAAATGAAGCCGCATCCTCTATCCCTTTTCATTTGTAGGGGGAAGAAGACGGCTGGTAAACATCAATGAGAGACACCCACCATGTGGTTGGTGGTAACAACCGGTGCGTTGCGGATTGTGTTGAACATCCTCCACACATTGTATAACTTTGTGGTTAGATAATGCACCAGCTTATTTGAAAAGTTTTCGAAGATTCTTCCTGGACATCATACTTCACAGATTACTCATAGCTGCATAATCTGTTCACATAGAGATGGCAAAGTTTGAGTCCACAAGGTTCAATATTGAGGGACTTGAATATTGAATATTGGTGTGTTTGGACCAGACAACCTCTGGTCGCACTACACGAGTTATTGGGAACATGTGTTTTGGATCACTGGTAAATACAGTTATGGATGGAACACTCGGTTAAAATGTTTGCTTAAAAGCACTCCGTACCGTTGAAAAGGCGGTAACTTAGTCTACCAGGTTTAATTTAGAGTAGTAGTTGGTCGGATAATGTAGGGTAAATGTTTTTGATGAGAACGTTGGTTGGTCCGATCCAGCGTTTCTCTCCGGCTTTGGAAACATTGGTAGAATTCGACACTATGGGCTGAACAACACAGCTGGGTAGATTCGGCAACCTCTATCGATCAAGTGAACTGCAGTCACGTCCGTCAGGTGTCCCGAAATTCCGCAATGACCACATGTGCCCAGCAAGTGTTGGAGATAGGTGTCAGGTTATTTGACCGACGTTGCTTGCGAAGCCTGACGAGTAATGAGCAATTAATATAAGTGTACGGTACGCAGACAGCAGTATCGGCAACATGTCAAAACCATCCACACATCAAATCAGCCGGATTAATATAGGGTGTACTAACTAAAGTACATTCTCAATGGTCATGTTTGTCATGTGTGACGTTAAAATTGCATGTTGTAGGTGCATGCGGGACATGTACTGGTGATGCGCTCTAATAAGAGCAAAACTTGAGGACAGTGCTTCTCCCATTTGGTTTTGGTCTCACTAGAATAGGTGCGCCGAGACAGCAGAAGGACTGTTCAAACGAGATTGATGAGCATGATGAAATCACCCATTCGTGTGCAGCTAAACTGGCCGGATGACCGCGTGTTGGTCATAACGCTTGTCAACCATATTATATGCTGCATACACAAACATTCCGAAATCACCTGATTTGACTAATCGATAAGAAATATACTATTTTTCGCAGACTGGATGATGAGGAAATGTTGTATGGAATTCGACAGTGGATTCCCCACCGAATGCGCAGACAGTCGTTTCATGGCAACACAGTGGACTTTATGATACAGCCTTGCCACTTGGTAGAAATAAGTAGGCCACCCTTGTCCGACTAGAGAACATTAATTGAGGGAAAGGCGATGGAAATCAACGTTTCTAATAGTTCTGTTTTATGGGATGAACTGGAACGTTCCTTGGTGAACAAAGATTCCACCTCAACGTTGTTTTCGTCAACATATCATCTCAGGTTTCCAATACTGAAGATATTCAGGACTGAGATCAAAGCTTAGGAAATACTGTCTTGTCCGTTTCTATCATGGCTTGAGTCATCATCATGATCATTATGATCATCAACAGTATGACGTCAGTGTTCAACACCGATGCTTCACTGTTGTACAAAAGAAGCGAGGTGTCAGCAGTAGTCCTTTTTTGCTTACCCACACTGCTGTATGCAGCGAGTAAGACAACCCGACTGATGGCACCACTCGAAGGCTGGTGTGGCAAGAGAGTATTGTTAGTTTTAAATGTCATGGTCGTACGTGGGCTGGGATACTAAAAGGGAGTCTACACTCAGACAGGAGGACGATTAGGGTCCTCAACCAAAATCTTTGGCTCAAAAGCAGCGGTGTTTGGTGTGAAATGCAAATGCATCACCATTTCTGCGGAACAAGTCGCCACATTGTCCAACCACCAACCTGGAGTACCAGGAGACTGTGTTTATGAGATCACTAAACATTGACCAACCTGGTATGAGAGACCCTGTGCTTGTCGCGGGGACCCCTCCCCCCAGTGTAGCTCAATGGGTCGCTGATGTGCTCGAACCTTCAGTCCACGGTAAAGTCCAGTCTCTTGGTGACGAGATGGTTTAAGACAGATGAATAAATAATTGATTTTTCCCATTGAATTAACAGGCCAAATAATCACGTGGAGTCTATCGTGTGCCTTCTTGGCTGAGGTCACTGGCATGTGGTTCAACATTTTGCGATCCACATGAAATGTACTGTTACCCTGAGAACCACATAGATGAACGTGCAAACAAAAAAGGAGTAATTTGGACCCTTAGGAGTGTAGTTGAAATAAATTTTTTGATTGAGGTTTATCCCGAGTAAGTAGTTTTTACTGTGTGCGTGCCAATCTGCGCCGCTGTCTTACTGATAGGAATTTTCCTAGCACGAAATTTTAGACCTTAGATGAAAGTATTATGGTTGGAGATTGTTGATGAGTGGGGGTCATCGTAAGTCTCGTCTGTCTGACAAATTTGTTTTTACGAGAGTCTCACTTGCAACGCAGATGAATCTTTCTTTTATGCTATTTCTAAGCAGTGTTACAGGTGAGTCCCCCGTCAAAACCAACTTTGTTTGCAAACGAGTGTAGTTCGCTAATTTCGTGCAGTTTGGTTTCAAGTAGAAGAGCTCTCCAAAAGCTTCTGTACACAAAGTGGCGTCCGCCAGGGATGTCCACTCTCCTCATTCCTGTTTAACTTCGTGATCGATGAAATAATGAGACGAACGCTGGAAGGTCTCCGAAACCCCGGTGTTCAAATAGCCTCTGACGAAAACCTTGTCGATCAGGAATATGCAGATGACATCGTTCTTATCTTTGAAGAGGAGGAGAAGGCGCAGGTGTTTTGCACTTTGCACCCAAAAAGTGTAAGGTCATGCTCTTGGACATGCAGTCACTGAAAACACCACTTACAATCCAGGGAGAGGCACTGGAAGTTGTGGAGCGTTTTACATATCTTGGAAGTTGTATTAGTTCTGATTGTAGTCTGACAGATGAGGTCAATGCACGAATATGCAAGGCTCGGGTCGCGTTTGCTAATTTGAGACACCTATGGTGTCAAAGTGGTGTGTCCTTGAATCTCAAGGGACGCGTGTATCAAGCTACAGTGCGGGCTGTTTTGTTGTATGGCTGTGAGACTTGGCCTGTTCGAGCAGCGGAACTGAGACGTCTTCAGGTGTTCGACAATCGTTGTCTCAGAACCATAGTTCGTGTGGGTTGGTGTCGGCGTATCCGAAACGAGGCTATTAGAAAGTGAGTTTTTGATTGTGCAACGGGTACTTCTATTGAAGAATGTGTCCAGCACCAGAAGCTGCGTTGGTTGGGACATGTGTTGCGCATGCCTAATCATCGTTTGCCGAAGAGAATGCTATTTTCCGTGCCCAATTCAGAGTGGCGTAAGCAGAAGGTGGCCAACCCTTGACCTGGCAGAAGGGTATGAAAGAAATCACGAAACGCTTGGGTGCTGTCGGTGCTACTCGCCTTCCGGGATGGGGACCGCGTTATCCCCACTGCGCCTGTATGGAGACGCTGCAAGATATGGCTGCCAACCGATGTCAGTGGCGATCTTGTTGTCAGTTTCTATCCAGATTGCCTGAATGAGTGTTTGGAGGTGTGGGCACCTGGGAATGATTGTAGTAAGGCAGCACTAAGTTCTTTCCCAGTCCATTGTTATTTTTTGCTTCACAATAAGGCTTTCAAATAAATCATGGTTGCACGGCAGCGAAGCATCGGTGTTCAACACTGATGTCATGCTGTCGATGATGATGATGATTGTGAGAGTTAGTCAAGGCTACTAATTCCAGAGGGAAGAGGTCTCCATAGAAAAATACTGAGGTTAAATTAACGCACATTGCAAACATTCATCCCTCGTACAAGACGCTGATGCAACATATAGTTATGCCCCGGTCGCGTTTGCAATACAGACAGCTCATTAAGGCGCTGCCTGTTTCCACTGAGGTCTGAATTATATGAAAATTAGGGTTTTCTTGTATACAAATCGAATTACAAGCGTACGCCGCGGAAGTTCAACCAAATTTTTTAGTGTACAAAACCCATGTCTCTTTTCTAAATTGTTATGAGACCTTCATTCTAAGTGTACCTTGAAGATTTTACCGTGCACATTAGGTCTATCCGAGATATGTGCAAATGCACTTTTATGTCCATAGTAGGTGCAAACGACCGCCAATTTACTAGTAATCTTGGAATTCTCAAGTAATTCTCCAAGACGCTAGTGCTGCTGAAGGCCGATTGAGGAATTGCTGAATTTGGCAGCCAGTTTATGAGAGTTAGTCAAGGCTACCAATTCCAGAGGGAAGAGGTCTCCATAGAATGATACTGAGGTTAAATTAACACACACTGCAAACTTTCATCCCTCTTACAAGATGCTGATGCAACATATAGTTTTGCCCCGGTCACCAAGGCGCTGCCCATTTCCACTGAGGTCTGAATTATATGAAAATTAGGATTTTCTTGTAAACAAACCGACTTACAAGCGTAAGCCGTGGAATTTCAACCAAATTTTTCAGTGTACACAGTCCATGTCTTTCTTCTAAATTGTCATGATACCTTCATTCTACATGTGCCATAGAGATTTTGCCGTGCACGTCTCGTTTTCTGTAAAAATTTCACTTGATCAAAAGGGTTCAGAGATGCAGCGTATGTATGAACGGAGTTATGTGCATCCCATCCTGAATGAAAAAGTAAAACGATATTGGATTTTCGTGCTATGATTTACATAAACTGTACTCTAGGATCGCAGTGCCCGGCTTACTTTTTGGGGAGTTTGATTTCTTGTTCAGCTTAATCATCTTGATATAACATTGCTTTCAGGTTTTACGGGAATCCTTGAGCATCTCACCAGCAGTTTCGCCAAGTTTGCATAAACTATGGCAATAATAATGTACTAAAAAATAATAAAAACAATAATGATAGTAAATAATAATAATAATTGTTACACTCTTTCGGTTGATAGGTCTTGTAGCATGCGAATGTTATGCCGAACTGGAAATTCATCTACTGTCACCAAACTTGTTGTGGCAGGGTTTCTTTTTTAAGCCTTGCCAGAAAGATTGCACTTCCAAAAACTGTTCCATCGGTTTACGCCTTCTCTCACCAGCAGTGATCTTAACTAATTTGTCACCCCTAATTACCGTGTGGCACCAGTGGCGACTTTTGCTAATGTGCAAACATGGAACGAAATAAATGGTGTGACGGCCATCTAGCTCCGTTGAGTTCACCATGTACTGAGCTCCTGTCCGCGACAGTTGCTTCAAAACAAACCTATGTGTATTCTCATGGTTGTCACAGCTGAACTGGAGCCTGTAACAGCACACGAATTCGGTCCTATTTAAATTGTAAATGTTTCTATTAGAGGACCAGTAGTCTGGTCGTAAATTCACCAAGTATATTTTGTTGACACTGGCGCTATTGATAGTGAGACGCTGGAGCCCAGTTCGTGAGAAAAATACTAGCTACGTTTCAGGCTCACTGTTCAATCCATGTGTTCCTCGTAAATCAGGTTACTGCGGACAAATTCGTAGTAACCAAATCTGTTCTCAGCTGCTCGGTCTATCTACACTCGAATAAAGTGCCTGAGTTCGGTATCCTTAATGGTGATTAGGTTTTTGGACCACTTTGTTTAGTACTAGAAACAAGCACAACCAAGCAAGCCCGAAAATTAGGGAACCTGTTTAAACTCCCGTCTTTATTTTCCATTTCACAATTTTCCAAGGTTTGCTGCTCCTCATTTCTCAATTTTTCCGTGGGCAATCTAGGTGATTTGCCGTTGTTAGTAAATCACAGTATACGTCGCAGACGTGATTGTGAGCATCTTATTCATGAGTTGTTTACAGGAAGTTGTTTCGCGGTGTACCTATCCGGTAATCAATTAAGCTGTGGGATATTGATTTGGCAATAAAGTGAGGGGCGAGAAATTGGTCTGTGACAATTTGGCTACCCTGAATAGTTGGAGTATCAAAGTCACGTATAGCCACGATGTCCTACCCAGTTGAGGCTCAAATTGTTTTGTGACAATAAAGACTCAGCGCTGATATCATGCCTTATCGCTAGGCATTTCGCCGCCACAACCTGAGCATGCACAACCGGCGTCGCGGTGCTCCCCTTGGACACACTAACGTAACTTTCCGGTTTCCCAAAAGCGCATTTCTACTGCAATTGACTGGCAGTTGAAGTTCCGAATAAATCCGTTGTCCAAAGACGTCTCCAACTGATTTTATCAACGAGGTTACTCTTCGCTTTGGTTGGCCCAAACGCTTTAATGATCAAGTCAGATGGAATGTACATCTTGACACACTCTCATGTAAGGGTTTCCAAACTCACCAACGGGTTTAATTCGATATATCTCCACAAACCAGACGAGGGAATAAACATGCGGGGTATTCTCTTCTCCTAATTCCCCACTGATAAGTTATTCAATTGCAAACCAATTATTTTTAAACAAAGTGCATTCACAATGTCACCGGTGTGGCCTATGATAGACGTTTGAAACAGCTAAATGTACCCATATTTTTCAAAATTTAGAAACTTATTCCCCTTACTGACGCAGTACTTGTCTGAGAATAAAGACGACTTTGTCCTTGAATTTCTGGTGGCATTGAAAACGAATGGAGCCCCCATCTTGCAGCACTTCTCAGAAAAAACGTTGTGAGGAAATTGTTCCGAACAGTCAAGACGAGACCAGGTGATCTGGATGAGTGGTGCCATAGCTTATCTAGAGGTGAGTTAGTTACAGTGCTAATCAGCTTCTCGCAGCCGAGCGGCCAATTGTTCAAACCATCAGCGGGGTTCGAAATTCTACAAAGCTTGTGATATATCTCAGTAAGAATGAAACAGCTGTATAGAGCTTCTCAGCTTTTCAGAATAGGTTGACTTCACTTACGGGACGGAACCTCCGTTTTCAAGAACATATGGGAGTCGAAGAAGCGAGTTGGGTTTCTCTCGGTATGCATCACATCTGCACGATCACCCATCCTATCTACCCGCTTGCTTGTTCACTGGATGGACTGACGGGTCACAAAACAAGCTTGCATAGCAGAAAAATTGAGGAAAATATAACTCATCGGCTGACATAAGCACGCTCGACTGCGCACGACTACTACATATTACGTAATGTAGTGGGTTTACGTGTATACAGTACCCACTGAAGCACTTTCTGTCCACACTTTTAATAAACTTTAAAGGCTACGTGCGTATCTTGCTTGGGAATGGTCCCGAGCAACATCTGTTTTACCAAATGTTCAAATAAATGGTTCTTGACTTCCGCCGAATGAGGATATACGAGACCTATGTGTAGAGTATTCTCTAACAAAATATTTCGCACGAGAACCAGCCGTACTTCAGCGGAGTGGACTTTAGTTCCACACAATGCTTGCTCACTTGTACTTTTTCAGAGTCAAGCAAAAACATTTTATGTTAGTCAGAATGTTCGATTCTTCTTACTCAATAGGATAGGATCGTAATGGCCGTCATAATCTGGGTTTCTCAGTTTAAGACATGCAATGGATTGTGTTTAAGTTCTCCTAGCATGATGCAGAAAGGGGTTTGTTTGATAGTCGTAAAGATGGTTACACCAACCGTAGAATAATGGGTGGACACCTCCCCATGTCAGCTCGGTTAATTCTATCAGCTTTCCGGACTTCAGGGGATGATAATAATGATCATGTGTAGTCCAGGACTTTGAACGTCTCCCTCATGACATGCCTATTCTAACTTTCGTCCATCTGATTGCTTCATGGCCGTTTTTTTATCTTTTAGTTGACAAAGGTGACTCTCTAGTTGGAGGGGGTTAGAAGTAACCTGTTTATGATACAACGCTGTTCTTTTTCTAAACGTCTTCTCGAGCCTCTGACGATCGAGCAGTCATCTTCAACTAAGTTTGATAAGTCACGCCCTTAGAAATCACAGATCTTCCTGTGTATTCAAATTTCATCCGACACAGAGGGCTTCTAAATTTCCACAAAAATAACGCCATCAACACAGATGGCTTCTAAATTTCCACAAAAATAACGCCAGAGATGTCATGATGTGCGAATTTTAAGCCTCCTCATGTATACTTGATTATTTTCAATACAGCATCTGAAAATCGCCGCTGTGTTTACAAACATACGCGTCTCGCCGTTACTGTGCGGTTTACATGTTGCGAGCAAGGTAACCAGGGTGACAACTTGATATTCTGACAGGGGGGTTGTAATGAAAGCCGAAAATGCCTCCTAGTTTACGGCAACCGGTTAGTTGAGGAGGATTTTGAGGTAAGAAAAGAAAAGCGTGATGGTATTGCTGTGGCAGGCGTGATCTATTTTGTTACAAAAACAATAGGCTGTCACAATGGGATCCATGTACAAATGGACTACATTCACTACTTTAAGAATGTGGTACAGTAGAGCAGGAAATTGCGAAATTCTTGACTGTCAGCTCAAGCTTCCAGACCTGAGACAAATAGGAATTCAGACTTGTCGGTAGTAAAAAAATGGGGCAGAAGTTGCATCACGAAAATGAAGCGGATTTAACCGCATCTGCATTCAGTGTGCTTGGAATCTGCCATTCCAATGTCCACACAACACACCAGTCAATCAAATTCACAGTAGACAGGGACGTAACAATCAACCAGTTCACTGGTTGAATTGTTATAGCATTAGTTCAAATAAATGTATGCCTCGAGAAAAGCTTACGCTATACAGTGGGTATATACAGCAAGTGAATGTGTCGCAGCTCACGGCGCTTAACAATATCCCTCTTACTTCTCCGATGTGAACAGACAAACACACCGGAGATCATACAGAGGCCAGTCTGACGCTAGAGAATCCACACCAGCCTGCAATGGCTATGGCAATGCGCACGGGTAGTTAAAACAGCAGAAAGCGAAGTCTCTGAGGGGAGAGAAAAGTGCTCCTCTCTGAGAGAAATCCAGCGCACTTTAGTCAAACAGCGTAAACTAAATTAAACTAGACGCAGAGTAATCCACAGACGTGATCCACTATTGATAGGTTTGTCGTAAATCTTTGAAATACCACAAACGGTTTCGTACTTCTTAGGGCGGACGTCATAAACGAGAGATTCAGCTGGGTTCCAGGTGAGTTTCTCGTCCAAACCAAATGGGTAGGCAGATGAGTGTGTAAGTCGAATTACAGTAAATACAGCTTGTCTGCTGCAAACCACTTTGGTTGTAACTGTCATACTCACTCGCCAACTGAGGATGATAGCCTTAGTGTGGGGCACAAATACACGTTTTCCACACTCATTTGTGCGTAAGCCGACATGATGTATTATATCCGCTAACTGTCTCGACTGTAATAGATTTTCATCTTGTCTGGTTGGTACAGAGGAATACCAAACTAAGATTATCAAACAATGTCTCCTTTGCACCTGTACGGTCTATCTTAAGATGACAACCTAAACGGTTCCTTCGACTGAAACAAATGTATTCTAGTTCGCGAAGGAATTATGTGATAAACTGCGAGGCAATTGAAGAAGGACAACAACAAGTCACTGTTTTATTGAATACTATTGCTCAGCGCAATGCAATGATGCTGAGGTAATGGGATGTTACCCCCCAAGGTGTTATAAATATCCACGGATCATATTCCCGCAGGTTTATTTAGGCCCGGCTTAGACGAAGTAACACAATCGGCTCCTCATGGGACATACGGAAGGAGGATTATGTAGATGCTAAAAAGATAAGTGAATAAATGAGCACATAAATAAGGATATAGATAGATAGATAGATAGATAGATAGATAGATAGATAGATAGATAGATAGATAGATAGATAGATAGATAGATAGATAGATAGATAGATAGATAGATAGATAGATAGATAGATAGATAGATAGATAGATAGATAGATAGATAGATAGATAGATAGATAGATAGATAGATAGATAGATAGATAGATAGGGACTGGAATAGATCTGAGTTACCATGAATAAATCAGTCTGGCAATTTTGGACCCTCACACGTAGCTGTGCAACAATGTGAGCCAAAATGTTTTACCAACTGCAGTTCTCGGACTCTTTGGTGAAACTTGAGACGATACCCCAGGTTTGCGTTTGAAAAATTTGTGGAGGTGTAACAGTACCGGTTACACATCTCAACCACCCTCCACATTAAATCAGCCGAAGCAATATAATGTGTACTCCCAACAGTCATTCATGTCACATTCGGCGGTTGACGCTTATGTGCCTGATGCAATCTAACTATCTTGTGAAGCTGAATGAACCGTGTCAATTATAACTGAGCTCGACCATGCCATACGTTGCTTACGAACATTCCAAAGTCATCTGGTTTGATTAATCGATATGGAACGTACTAATCTTAGCAGAATGGACGATTAGAAAGAGTATTGTGGAATTCGACACAAGATTCTCCACTGATTGCGAAGTTAATGAATTTATGGCAACACAGCAAATTGTTTGAAGCGGCCATTCAGTAGGTTTGAGTATAAACTGTTAACAGGCGACTGTCAAGCAGAAGTCTAAATTGAGGCTCGTAGACGAATGGGAGTCCTCGTTAAATATACCGCGTCACCAAATTGAGGTTCGCGTCTACTCTTGTGCAGAAGAGAGTGTAGACGTAAGACACACTCTAAATGACTTCATAACACAAAAGCTTTTTCCGTGTAAGAGAGTAGGAAATCAAATTTGGACCGCTAATTTAACCCTCCGAGATTGGGTACATCGAATTTGGAGGCGATCAACGGGAATCGCTCACCCTGATATATGTATGCGCGAATGCAAGTGTTGAATCTGTTGAAAAGCACAAATGTCCAAGTAAGTCAGGTGAGTGTCTGGACTACGTAAATAGGTACATAGATTTCCCGTTCGATTTCACCATCAACACTAGATAGGTTATCTGTACGCTGTACATGTACATCATGGACCACTTATTGTACATACATATAAACATATAATATACTGTGTACCGAAATTTTATACGAAAAGCATCATCATCATACAAACAAACTGTACACATAGATCGTACACCTGGTGCACTGTAAAGTTTCTTCTTCAGAGCACATAGTCGATTTTTCCGGCTCCCACAATGTTAAAACAGGACTGGAACTCCGTTGAGGTGTACAGTAAATATCGAGCGAGCAGCCGGACAATCCCGTGTGAAACTAACGGAAAAGACTGTCCGTTTTCAACGGGCGTGTCGAAGTTGATTTGCTCGTCTTTCGCGAAAATCTATAGCTAACTAGGTAAACACTCAACCTACATCATGTTTTCTAAAGTCGGGTGCCTGAACTGTGAACGATGTCACCATGTGTGTATACGAGCTAAAGTGAGATACACTGAGGCCACCGTCCTGGGCGCAAACTACTGGGTTTCTAGTATCCTTGGGATAGGTCATTTATGAATGCCACTCACAATTGAAGAAAGTTGTAATGGCTGATTTGTGCTTACGTCCTTCTTAGGGCTAGCTCATTAGTCGGTCTAGTCAACGAATTTCCATCCCGCATTTTCCTACTTGAACAACAAATTGGACGTAGTTCCCGATCAAAACTCACTTGCAAACTAAGATGGCACTGATTAGGCCACTAGACGTCCCACTAGACATTCCGCGATGACGTTGATACACATCAGCGTCACATTCCAAACGCGCTGCTGCTGGTTAACGTAGTCTAGCAGGCGTTTCCATGATCCATCATTAAGAATTTCGTAAAAGTTAATTGCACTACTAAAATGAAGAAAATATGATCACTAAACGCTGGAAATGGAATAACCATGTCAGTCTGATACTGAACCACCCGGGTGCTCTATTCTTGCCTGCTGGAAATCAAGCGTTGCCAAGTAAACATTCGCTTAGATTATTCAGTGAACACAATCTATGAGGCGGTCGATGCGTAGCACATTCATTAGGAGACTATCTATCATCAGCGAGTGATTCCTCTGGAGTTCAGTTGAGACACTCGTGAACAATAATTTGGCCAATTCCCTCGTTTTCTTTAGCCTGTGCATGTCGTGGCTGAAGTGAAAATATTCAAAGGCCATTGGTTGGGGCGGATCTGGTGTGTGTATCACAGCTTGTCCAATGGAACCAGTAAACTGTATCTGTTATAAAGGGGCCGAGACAAGAATAATTTCGACGTGAAACTCCATAACCGGTAGGATAGAGATCTTACAAATAATTTTCGTAATAGTATCGGCACTCGTGTTTACCCATCAGAATACTGAAGCAGGTGAGCTTGCTGTGGGTTAACCAAATGGCCGCTTGATCGCTTTGTGAGTTATGCCCGAGTGGTATTGAACTGTTCCATTCTTGTTCATGTATTCTTGTATCGTATAGTTTGAAAAGGCAGATACTATTTAGAGTTTGGTACTTTCTTCCGTGAACCTCACATTTGTTCGTCCAACTGTCACATTAGCACCGGTTGGAATCTCAAATTCGGACACCATTCCGTCAAATGACAATGCTGTTGACGCAGACTCAGGTGGGTTAATTCCCATGGTTACCCTGTGAATTCCCTCCCATTTCTGTTAGTTCATGCCACCAGGTTTCGGGATCACTAGTGCTTTTTACTGAGTACTGACGAACAACACTTGGAATTTGGATATTGCTGTGGATAAGCATGCTTATAGGAGTAGGCTGTATGAAGAGCAGCGTCCAGACATCACCTCAATGGGTAGCGAAGGAATGGAACGATCACGAGGGAACATGGTCAACGGGACTAATGTATCTCTGCAAATAATGTAGCGTGTGACGCACACGTTCTCAATTATCTGCCGAACTACGCCCGGTGGCAGAACAAGTCGTATTCAATAGGACATTCAACTGAATCCAACCTGAATCCTTTGCTTATAGTATGCTTCAATCGCATCTGCTGCACGAGACCCGCATCATGTTGATACGGTATTTGTCGAAGTACATTTGCTATCTTGGTATCTTACTATCCCTTGTGAAAAACATTTTTGTGATCTCTATTGTTCAACTGGTGGCAAATCTCGGTCAGCTAGTTTTCAAGTTTTCTCCGTTTCCGCTACCCTAAATGCCGTTTGTCTGGCTCCAAATACCGACGCTATTTGGTTATGAGTGTAAACAAAAACAATAAAGGGAACAACAGGTATTTACGGCCAGTGACGTGATGACTATGAGCAGTGATTTGCCGCACCAGCAATTTCGATTCAAGTTTATTTCGTCCCAGATGCTCCTCATCTGTATTTTCAATGACAAGAGATCAGTGGTGATCAGTGATTAACTAGATTTACCGGCACCTCAGTTCAACCCTCCTAGACACTGGCAATCTGATATTCCTGTAAAATGCATCAAACCTATTATCATCACGCCTGTGATTTGATCGATTTGAACTGATCTTACACGTTGTTTCATTTTTGTGTAGAGTACCACCACATTGATAAGCGAGCACCAATGAGAAAATTTGGAAGAGGATTGCTAATGCTACGTCTTGGCTGAATTTTTTGCAAATATATTACTGTATTGATTATTGCATCTCATGTCTTGCATATGAACTCATTTGATCGGGTTTGAGGGTTGTTTTGGGCGACTGAAATCATCGTGGAAAGATTCGGAAATCTGTGTCTGATGTGAGAAACGCTTCTATTTAGGATG
Source organism: Clonorchis sinensis (assembly GCA_003604175.2). Lineage (NCBI taxonomy): Eukaryota > Metazoa > Platyhelminthes > Trematoda > Opisthorchiida > Opisthorchiidae > Clonorchis > Clonorchis sinensis. The sequence continues at coordinate 202,159,322 of CM030369.1, forward strand.
CTGATTTGTAGCAGGGACTAGGATAACATGCAAATTAGGTTTATCCGAGATATGTGCAAATACACTTTTGTGTCCATAGTAGGTGCAAACGACCGCCAATTTACTAGTAATCTTGGAATTCTTAAGTAATTCTCCAAGACGCTAGTGCTGCTGGAGGCCGATTGAGGAAATGATGATGTTTGGCATTCAGTTTATGAGAGTTATTCAATGCTATTAATTGCAGACGGAAGAGGTCTCCATAGGAAAACTGAGGTGAAATCAACGCACATTTCAAACTTTCATTCCGTCAGTTTATGAGAGTTATTCAATGCTAATAGTTGCAGACGGAAGAGGTCCCCATAGGAAAACTGAGGTAAAATCAACGCACATTTCAAACTTTCATTCCTCGTACAAGATGCTGGTGCAACATATAGTTATGCCTCAGTCGCGTTTTGAGTACAGACACGTCACCACGGCGTTGCCCATTTCCACTGAGGTCTGAATTTTATAAAAATTAGCATTAGAGGATTTTCTTGTAAACAAACAAGCGTACGCCGTGGAACTTCAACCAAATTTTTCAGTGTACACAACCCGTGCCTTTCTTCTAAAGTGTCATGAGACATTCATTCAACGTGATTCATGAACATTTTAACGGCAACATCTCGTTGTGTGGAAATATATCACTTGATCAAAGGATTTCAGTAATGCGGTGTATGTGGGAACGGATAACCCATATCTAATGATTTCACGTGCTAGGATTTGGTCAACTAGGTCAGGTCATATGATATCACCTGTTTCCCTGTTTCTGTCATTTTATGTTTGTAAGTTATCCTGTTGGGGACTCATGGAAGAAGTTTTTCACCGATCTGATTTCAATGCTTTGTGAAAATAGCCGGTTTCATTTTGTGTTTGTCCCCGCCACCTGTCATACCAACGCGATACATCTAGGAAATGCATGTGTTTGGGACACCTATAAGAGGATGGGATGACTGGTGACCTAAAGGCTTCATAACGTCACAACAGTCGTCTGTTCGTATTTGGGTCACCACTGTGCGCGGAACTCACCAGTCAATCAGTTCCGAGTAAGGGAAGACCTAGCAATCAACCAATCGAATGGATGAAAAGTTCTCGCATTAGTTGAAAAATTCACCCGTTATCTGACAGTAGTTTTCCGGATACAGAGGGCCTAACGCACGTTTTCTTTAATATCTTGAAGGGATCTTTCCTAACCGAACACCTCACAGAATACGCGGAAGAAAATATCGCTGTCTAACCCCATACCCCAATAAATTGTTCAGGTTTTCCAGATCTGGTAGCTGTTGTCGCCATTGATTGGAATTCTTTAACCTTAAATGAACATAGAACAATGAAACAGTGACGAAACAATAGTAGCTAATTCTTAGCGCACCTACATATGCTCCTAATCATCTCGACACACAGAAGGCAAAACATGCGACGACAGACGAAACGAGTTGTTCTATATCACAGTGAAGCATGACGGACGGCTGCGGTAACCCTAACCACTCAGTGACAATTTCGTAAATGCGCAATAATTGGCAATATATCAGTCATAGTGTGTTTATCCTGACTATTCGGTCGCAAGCTGCACACCTGACATTGCGTATAAACGACCAATTGGTTTCATCCCTTTTCTCCAGTTTTATCACGTACCGTTCCCGTCACTTCCGAATTAAGTTTTGCCTTCGCCTATGAGTCACAAAGCCTCTAGAAAGCTGTTCTGAATTCATTACTGCCTCAGTAGCTTATAGTACCTCACTTTGTTCACTAAGCTTTGATGTGAGCGGACAAATTTGGGGGTGTCAATAATTAAATCCCTACAAAGTAACTCTTTATTTTTTTCAATTTTTATGTTCAGCTGGTATATTTCAAGCACCTAACAGTAGCGATTAATGAGAATGCATTCCTTAACTAGATTTTCACCATAAAACTTAAAGCATGTAGTATTCTTGGATGAAACCAAATCGTGTGGACGAACGGGAGACCAACAAGGCTTTTAAAATTAAAGTAAACTGTACTGTCCCTGCTCAAAGTTCGCACACAAATTCAGCAGGTTTGCAATAATGTAGACTGGGATATTGATTCACTGTTGCGGCATGACTACCCTGAAATCCTCAGAAGTTTGAAAAACTGTCAGCATCATATGTCTGCTTGGTATGAAAATAACAGTTGTCGGGATTTCAGTTCAGTACTCAGACCGAAAGAGGTCACTATTTGGATCCTGTGTACACTGCGTGGTCAGTGGCTTTCCATAACAAATTTCAGCATGAATCTTGGGAGTTTGTCTTCATTTTATTTTCCATTAATATGAGATAGGCGACAGTTCTGAACCTGAAATGAGCAGCACACCCAGGTGATTCCCCACAGTTACTAAATCAGGCAGAGAAAATAATTAGCTGAACACGGTGCATGCCATCCGGTTGCCCAGTCTACTCATCCGATGTGCTGGGGACACATGTGGACAGAAGTTTGGTCTATACAACCGTAGTCACGGAGGGTCCCGTTGGTGAATTTTTCATGCTTAGATGTTCCGGAATTTCGCGTGAGTTTCAGACGTATTACACTTCTCGTAAGGTTGCTGAAAACTCTCCGACAGCTCGTGACCGGTTTCTGTTCTTCTTGGGGCTCATCAGGTAGGCGCACCCCACGAGTTTATATAAAACTTATGTACTACTTGAACCCGAATTGCACTAAATTGGCGAACTACATTTATTTGCACACCGACTTGGTTTCGACGGGACACACCTGGGACGCAGCTGATGTTTTCAAACAGCTGAATGTGCTGCACCAGGCCGCCTCATGTTTAACTTGGCACGATATTCGAGCTAGCTCGATGCACGCATAAGCGTAATACACTACTTATATTGTTGCTGAAAACTCCTCGACAGTCTACGACCGGTTTCATCCTTCTTGAGACTCATCATCATCAAAATCAAATTGATTTTCAAATGTGTGTTTGTCGAGAACCAGCTAATCCTCTCAAGATGATCTGATAAAAATCTCACTATCTTAACGGAAAGCTGAAAGTGATTTGATGAAAATAAGAATGGCCAAGGGGTGGTTGGTTTCTGGTATGAGGCTCGGAACGTGGCATATATTTCAGACTATTTGAAATAACAATGAATCATCTCTGAATTTCTAAAATTCGTGATGGGTCATTTTAAGACTCTTATCAGGTGACCTCGTAAAGTTTGCCAGGGCGTTCAAAGCATCGTTTTTTTTCATAACGCTACAAGATATCCATGGCGCAACGCGGGTCATTTGAAAATTCAAATGGGAGCAGGCAAATAGACGAACTTCTTCGTGTCTGTTTTGAGCACACCGTTGACCGGCCAAAGCTATATCACAGTCGTATCGTACCTCGTATTTAGTCGTGGTCTGATTTGTTGCGGACAAAATGGTCATAGTTGTTTCTGCCATAATCGCCGAATGTGATGCGGCCAATAAGGAGACAGCCAAACCTTTGAATGTAAAGTTGCTTGCTTTGAATAAACCCGCAACCTCTTCCCGATCTCCATATATACGAATAGGTATATAAGAAAAGGGGCATCAATCAAGCAGTCACACGTGAAAAAACTTAAATTAAATCATGCTTGTAATCAAGTTGGACAACTAGTTGGGTTCATGGCGCTTGCAAATTTTCCCGGTGGGTAGGAGAATGCGAACACCGGGATATCCACTGAAATGTTGTTTTGGGTGTAACCGGTCATCTGCGATCTGGGAGAGAAGCTGGCATTATGATGAATGTAAAATCTGTTCCCTGACTGGCTTTCACTGGTTTGTTTAAAAATCCATAATTATCTGGACGGCTCGTACACCTCAGATGGACAGGATGAAATTTACTCAAGTCAAGCGGCACAGGAAGGTTGTTAAAATTCGGAAAAACATAGTATTTTGTTGAAATTTTAACCTATGAGTGGCGCAGATTGCCTTTGCCTACAAGGCTGAATTCCGGTTCTCAACAGAATGCTACTACTGATGAAGCGTTGCTCAAGAAGTGTACAGGCGTACTTGGGTGGGCGTAAGACCTCATACAGAGCCTGCAACAAATTACAATACAACACGATCAGCCAGTGACCGTCCGAATCCGGCTCACAGCTTGTCGGCCATTCACCCCAATTCATCGCAGTGTACAACGGGATGGCAAGCCACGGTCATCCGGTCACTATGCTTTATTTGTTTAATTCAGCAGTTGGTATTTGATCAGGTGGCTGTTGATCTGCTCGCCGAGTGCGCTGAAACGCACTGAAGATGTCTCCTCGAAGGGTGACGAAAAGTTTGCAAATCAACTGCCAAGCTCGGTGAGCAGATCAACAGCCACCTGATCAAATACCAACTGCTGAATTAAACAAATAAAGCATAGTGACCGGATGACCTATAATTCAGCAGTGTAAACAGGCAATCGCGTCGCTGAGGAGATTCGTCAAGTCTAATGTACGCGGATCGATGCTGAAAAGCCGAAAAGCACTGTGCGGCTTTTCCACCCTCATCGGGAATCATCAGTGGTGTGCTTACGAAAAACTATAGTCTCGAACCCGCGACTCTCCAACTAGTAGTCTGAACACATAATGGTTCGGCCATCAGCGGCTAACCAGTACAGCGATACACTCGCGGTTCTACAGGCTATAGCGCCGCTCATCCGTCACCTACGAGATCCACTTGATCCGGTAGCATGTGTTGACTGGCACCTCGGGCAACGACTTCTCGGAAGGAAGTTTAACCCATTGGCTTTGCTGCTTATAGATTGCTGTTAGTTGATGAGCATAAACTAATACTGAACCAATCAGAAGCCGAAATTGTCACATTCAGGTGAAAAAGAATAGTCAACTGAGGATACCAAGCGGCATCTAACAAAATCGCCTGTACACTATTAAAAACACATTGACTTCGCTCAATAAAATGAGACGTCCTAGGAGCAAACCGAATTTTTTTTTCTTGATGGATATCTGGGGTCTCATCACGAGGTTCACACTTTTTCTTGATCGATATCTGGGGTCTCATCACGAGGTTCACAATGTACCTTGATCGCAATGACTCAATAGGATTTGGCTGTTGTGCTTTTCAGTTCCATTAGTGCTTGGCAATTAAAATATGAGTAAGAAAAGTAAGTCCTGGCAAAGCAAATTTCCCGGAAGGCTAAGTGTTCATAAAAAAGGCAAATCCGATGCTTCATATTTTCTTCGTGTTTTCGAAGGAATGCCAGGAGACTGTTCAAACTATAATCTTGTCGACTTGAATTATACAAATCTTACAACCGCTTGTTAGTTTCAATATAGCACACTCAGGTTTGCGGATAATACATGGAATTGCTTGCTAAATCTTTTGACTAGAGTAACATCGTGTGACCCCAAGCCTCTTTTAAAAAAGTACACAGTGCCAACACGTAATCGAAGAAGCCTATACTGGGTAATCATATGCAGCTTACCCAGTTATTTCTAACTGACTTTGCCCTTTCCGGCGTATTTGGAAATTCAGCATAGTTGTGTTGTTTCACAATAGCTTTTGCCATTCTACACTGCATACCACATTGTTCTTGGATTATGTTAAACACTGTTTAACAAACTCTATCTGGTAAGGCACAATAAAAAAGTAATACTAATATATGATTCGGAGAATTCTCGTTCATTCAGTAGATGAGGCACTTGCCTGTCATTCGAGGGATCCGGTTTCGGTCCCCGCGGAGGCATTTTGTCGTCAGGCCAGACACTCGAAATTAGGTGAGCAGGCAGGAAATGGCATACAAAAACGGACGGGCTACAAAATCTTGCCAGGGGAGTAAAGGGGCTTTATAGTAACCACGCACAAATCGCGCTACTCATTAGTAGTAGGAGTAAGTAGAAAAATGACCTACGGCTGTCGATTTGCAGAAAGCAATGAACTCAGGAATTCTAACCAGAGAAGTTTAACAGGAGGTCTTGTAGCATACATACATGCATACACACATCAACAGCATACATGCATCAACATACATTAAATAAAGGTCGTTCAAGTATGGCATCCTCTCTGTGCATAGCCATTGTTCAGCTGAAAGGATGAGATACTGTCAGGTTGGTCAGGACTAGACCTGAGTGCCCGAAGAGCCAGAGTTGGCTTCCAACGACGAATCACTAAACACTGGCCAGTTGTTTCATACCTTAATTGCTGAATTAACTCACGCTCATACATGCGTTTGCAGTAATGTCAGTCTTCAAATTCACAGGCCCACCGTAAAAGGTTGCCTCCGAGCCCATCCATCTTCAGCGTCATTTGTCAAGCAAGTCACATCCTCAGTTCAAAGGAAACACTAATGTTATCTCAGACTAGCGCGCTGATCAGGTGGTGTCTGGCTGGAGTCTAGTGTTCGTCGTCAGAGGCTCAATATGATCTGGTCGGATCGTGACGTAAAGTGATGTAGGCATACATATCAGATGACCCGTTCTGGTTGTAAACTGGATCAGATGCATGTAAACTGGTGGTCCGTAGCAAAGTGGTTAAAATTCCCCGTGGACCCCGTGGTTGTGGATGATGACTTCTTGGTTCAGGAACAATCGACCATACGTAAACTTCGCTTCTAGTGCACGCTGCAAGGATCTTCGCTGCAGGTTAACCGATGCCACCGCATGGCAAATCCCGTCAGTGGTGCTGTCGGGTTCCTTAAAGCAAGAATTTGTGGGCTCAACACAGTAACTGGAGTTTCCTCAGGGCCGTGTGCTACATTAGGCGACGATGATAAATGACTGTGCGTATAACGTATAAATAGGATGTTTGTTGACATCGTTGTCCTCTAAACTATCCTCCTTTTAGCTTGTCTGCTTCGGGATTTGAAGTCCAGGCAACTGACGTAGGTATACACCCTGGACTCCTCTTATTTATCACGTCCTAACAGGTGATTATATTCATGATTCATCGGTTTGGTTGGTCTGTCCAATGACTCGACCGATGACCCAGTCGGCGAACCAGTCGGCGACCCAGTGACTGTGCCGGTCGCTTGATTGATTTGTTCAAACGGAATAATTCAGAGCACAAAGGATGCGTTAGAAACTTCTAGTCTAATCAACCGTCAGAAGTGAACCCGTTAACACATTTTTAGAATACTTTGGCCATGATCATGCCGATATGATAAGCAGTTGACTCAACGAACCCGAACTGGTGGAAATAATTTAAGCTATAAACATTCATTCACCGGAACCTCAAGATATCAGTGGGTCTTGAACAAGTGAAATCATTGGTGAAGGATATGCACATCGCTAATCAAATATACAGCTGCGCTTGTATATCTCCAGTGAAGCTGCTGCCCTGAGTGTATGAAACACCCCAGGTCGACCTCAGATCATTTGACCAAACTCCCCTATTACAAACGAAGAAAACGGAATCCACCTTCATAGACTTCGAACATTTTAGCAGTGCACTATCTGATGTCTGGTAGGGTGAAACGTAATTGGATCAGGTTGATCAGAGTAGCCCTGTCGGTCTGCGACAACGTTGTGGTGCGAACACACTTCAAGCTCTATAAACACTCATCTTATGCAGTGCGGCGTTTTACTCTGTCTCCTTCCAACAATACACTCCACTCTGCATGCCTCAGCAGCTACATTGTAGTGACCTACGAGCAAATAAGCAGAGACTTCTGGACTATTGAAAAGTAGTCGAGAAAGCTATTCTGCTAGCACTGCAGTGATGCCGCATTTTCGTGATATGTTCCCTATTCGAGAAAGCAACTACCTAAACTTATTACTTTGTGGTTTGTGACAATAACATCGTTCTATGGTGGAAAACCTATCAGTAAACTAGAGTTGCGGTCGATCATAAGGTTGGATACAGTTTTTCTAGCAGTAGCTTTCAAGAGAAATGAACTACTTAACTTATTACATAGTGTGGATTCAAGTAAAATCCATTACTCACGCCTCTAACTTACGCCTCTACGAAACCCGGGCAAGTTGTTCAAATTTCCGAACGTGTAATGCGTGCATTGAGCTCTCCCACTGATGATCACACGTACGCACCTGAGTTTGGCACGCGGATCATCGCTTCGGAGGCCTAGGGCATTTTTTTGTATTTTTTCTGCAAAAAGCTGGGTATTTTGTGTTTTGTTGACTAGTTTTACACATCCAGTCAAACTTTCAACTCAGTCGACTGGATGGTTTTTGTGCCGAATGAAGCAGATTCATCGTCATACGATAATTCCTGGGGCATAGGCCAAGAAAGCAAGCAAATAAATGTGCGGGTAACTTCTTGATACGTCAACGTCTGGCTGCAGTCTTATCGCTACGATACCGCCTGGTGTGACTGTCTTGCCCTATGTTCGTACCGACAAGCGCGTCGAACGTTAGGTACAGTGGCGGTTTGTTCACCAGCTAGGCGGGGCAGACCAGGCAGAGTGACTGGTACAGGGCTTGTGAGATTCGGCTTTCCGAGTGCGTCCAGCAGGATGACGTTGACAAGTGCACGCAGCTTAACCGCGTCCAATTTTGTGGTTTGGGCACTCCATCCAGAATTCGTCTTAAGCGCAAAGACTCGTGTGCTCGCATCCGATCAGCAGGTGAGGAAGTATAGAACACAGCATAATTGTGGTGAATGTGCCTGGGTGACGACACCCGAGAAGGTTTTTCAATTCATCCTTGAAATACGTACTTCGTTGAGCGCATCAAACTGCACATCGATGACCATTTCTCACGCTTCGTGTTACCTTGCAAATTTTTGTGCAGAAATTAACGACTTTCACCGAACTATTGTAAGCATATTAGGATTTTCTACCTGTTAATCCATGAACAGAACGAAATCGGTGGTGGTTCGTCCGCGAAATTCGAACAATCGTCCCACACTACTTAATTTAGTAGAAACTCCCATCAAAAATGCCGCATCAAACAACCTTGAAAGTACAGAATTTCGGGCGATCAACTTTTGTTTCTGCGCCTACTCCTTACGCATCAGAATTACCTGTACTACTCTCCAGGAATCTCGCATTATTTTCCCATAATAGAGACGTCAAGTGGGCATTACCGAGCTCTAGGACAGGTCGAGATAACTAGCTTTGTTCAACTTATGTATAACCACTGTCTCCTGCAACGTATGGGGTCGCATATAATCAATGGAACCATCCACACGTTTCGCGAACTTCCTAAAGAGTTGATCGATATGTTGGTAGCCCAACTACACGAGCGTTCTTGTCCTTCTTGGGATTTATCAGATGGGTGTAAGGTGTTGACGCGCACCACCATTTGGTCAGGAGTATCAAACTGCTACCATTAAGAACCGACGATTGTTATTCTGTTTGCAAGAGTTTCCTTTAAACGCAGCTCAGAACCGCCACCCTATAGCTAAACTGTTGCGCCCGTTTTTGGGCGCAATGATTCGGAAGGTCTTATCCAAGCCTGTTGTGTAAACATTTTCCTTCAGTGTAACTTGAACAGGATCCACAGTCTCCAGGAGTCAACGAGGAGGGATGATGTATGCTATTCTCTCTGATGAACGGTTTGTTGTACATCCAAAAACACGAAATTTAACCAGAGCATGCAAAGGCACAAGGGTAGGTGGTGGCGCCTGGTGGTTTGCATCCGAGCATCGATCTGATTATGGGGAACACCTAGAACGCAAACAAACAGTAGAACACAGGAGAACAGAATATCTTCGGCTATTCAGCCATCTAGATATAACTTCGGGGATTCCTTGTAATGCTGACTATTGGTTAAGTTAGCTTCTAAAGGTAGAGAAGAAAGACCAAAGACTGTGTGAGAACTGCGTGCGAAAGGATCGTAGTGTTTGGTAGAGCACAGCTCACGTGAGCAAGATAACACGATGGCAAATAATGCACATTGCACAAGATCATCTGCTGACACCTGTAGTCCAGTCGACAGACGTAACAAAACGTGAACACGCAACCTCGTCAGACGACAAAACATTAGACACAGACGACTACCACATATTTATCACGGCAATAAATGTTGGTTCAGGAGTCGTAGTAGCTGTTTTGGATGCTCGTAGTTTACTGAGAGAATGGGGTAATAGAAAACCGAACAAAATCGTGAACAAAAGCACTACTATGACGTCTGTCACAGTGTCTTGCTAAGTATGTCCTGAGGACATCGGCGCTGCATGCACTGACCATTCTGCTAGCAATTTGAGGTTACCGCTGCTTCCACGTAGTTTGTCATTAGCTCTAGAGCCGAGCACGTGTCAGGTCATGGTGAGACCAAACGTGTAGGTGCAAACATCATCCGGATTCTATAATCGGAAAGTTGGATGTTGTCCGGCGATTAGTTAGAATGGATATCTGCTGCGACGACAAGAATCGAAACACAGGATTTAAACGAAAGCCTGCTAAAGCTATGTGATGACTGCAGACTTTTTCCTTGCAGTACTAACTTCCGAAGCAACCGAAGCCATATGGCCACAAGGTACCTTCACATGCGGTACAACGTAAAACACAGATGGACCACATCGTCATTAGTAATAGGTCGCGCGGGTTATTTCCTGACCGTCGCTCATTCTGGAACAACTCTGAGAGTGCCGATCACGCGCTTTTTCGTTGTTGCTCCTCTTTTTCGCGTTTCAGGAGCATACAAGATGCGCACACCTTGCCTTACCACTAATGAGTTTCGTAGCCTGATGTGAAACAGGTTTACAAGAACCACCTACTGAAGTCAGTTTTGAACAAAAGTCTTCTGAGGTTGACACTTACTGAGGTACTGTCCGCAACCCTACAAGGGGCCGAGCATTCCACTTGTGGAATATCGCAATCAACTTGATCTGAGCACTGATTCTCGAGTAACATTGAAATTGCCTGTAGCTCGGACGCGTATTCCTCCTTATTGAGAGCGCAATACCATGAACTATCAGACTTTAAGTAAAAAAAAATGGCGTTTGTGCGGACCGACGAGCTTGGTGGGCCCAAAGGTGGAAGACGAGAGAAATTATGGGAATATTAGTAGACCATTCCATCCGATAGATGCAACAGGCCCAAAGAGACCTCCGGTTGACCGAAACGAAATAGCTCGTCTACCCTTAAAAGTGAACGCCTGAATGGTTTGGTGGAACATTCTCCACAGGGATTCAGCTGGTCACCTGAAAACGCTTAGCTGGATTTCTGACACAAAACACAGCCCTGGACAGTGAACCGGGAACGCCCGACGGCTTTATAAATAGGCGAATATCTCTTGTCCCTCAAGTGTCACCGAGCTGCTCGATCTGATGAGCTCGCACCCTCTCCATTCAAAATGGGGATGAAATCTTGAGTCCGTGTTTGCCTCATTTCTTCACACACATTTAAGAACATCAAACCGACCCAACTAACTCCAGTGAGTCGATAGTGGTGTCTATTTTCCAATGCAGTGCTCCCAGTAATTACGACAATCACAGAGGAATTAGCCTGACCACCGTCGTAACTAGACTCTTTGCTTCGCTCATACTACCGAGAACAGGAAGCAGGATTCTGGTTTGGAAGGGACTGTGTGAACAACATCTCTACACTCCGTCGAGTGTTAGAGCAATGGCGTGTGTATAAACATCATACAATCTTGGTGTTTATTGATTTCAAGAGTACGTTCAATTGGAACAGCGGAAGGTTTCCAAAACCACGGTTCTCAGATCTGTACGAGCAATAACATTAACGACGTGGAATATGCAGACGATATTTTTCTCGTTTTTGGGGAGGAGCAGGGTGCGTAAGTATCCAGTCCTTCGGCTTGTGCTTTCCGCCTATAAGTACAAACTCGTTGCGGGATGTAGTCCCTACGAACATGACTCTAGGAATTACAGGAATAACACTGGATATTATGGAACAATATATATATATATATATATATATTGGAGGTTGCTATGATGGTAGTGTGACAGAAAAGTTCAGTGCGCCAGTCCAGTTTGTGCCACTTGTGGTATTAAGGGAATATATCACTGGGCCTCAAAGGACATGCTAAACTAAGTCACTTCGGACTTTGAGGACCTGAGAAACCTTCAGATCTTTTACCACCAATGCCTCGAAACTATAGTCGGAGTCGGCCGGAACCAACACATTCGAAATGAGGTAGTCACGAAACGAATTTCTGGTGAAGCAGACGTTATTTCACTCAAAGAATGCTCTCAGTATTGCAAGCAGAGTTTGGTGGGTTGTGTATTATACACACCAAGCTACGACCTGCCGAGACAAGTGCTGTTTCCCGTGCCTAATTAGGAATGGCCGAATTCCGGAGTTGGTCAGAGAATGACTTGGAAGAATAGAACGAAAAAAGTTACGAAAAGTTTTGTTGCCCTTGGTGCTGTTGGTCTTCTAGGATGGGGTCTCTCACTGTAGTTTGCTGGAATCATTGAACGCTACCGTGGCTAGCCGATTTCAGTAGCGTTGAACCTGTCAGTTCCAATTCAGATTGTCCGACTGTTTTGGACATGTAGGTACCTCGGATTTTCGTTGTAGGCCAGCCCTGCCCCCTCTCTGTTCCATTTTTTCGTACCATCATAAGGCTTCATTCAAATAAACTCATGTGGCTGTACGGTAGTGAAGCACCATTATTCTCATCCTGATTGCTCTCAGTGATGATGACGTTGATGATGATGACCTGCTCGCTGAACTGAGCGAAATGGTTTCAAACGGTGTTTGGCCGATGGGGGTACATTTACGAATATGTTATATGTAGTTGTAGGGGGATTTTGCGCGTGTGTTTTTGTTCAAAGTGTATCCACACGGTTGGCTAGCTTGTAGGAGTAGTTCTGCCGACTTGTTGATTGATCTGTCTCCTAATAGGTCTGGGTGAGACTTGCCCCGTTCAGTACTCCCACCGTAGCTTTGCCGTGGCTACACTTGTTTCCACGTTGAATCTTTTACATGGTTCTTTGAACATTCGTCTTTTTAAAACCCACTGTTTTGCACCTTCAATTGCTTTGATCACGAATGTGATTATTTTCCTTGCTGACTCATTGAATCGGTTTAAGAACACGGTGCCCAGGTCTTCCGTCATATTCTTCTTGTAATCTGTTCTCTTACAGAGCCCGCCTCTTGTGCATAAATCTCAGGAAAGCCTTCAGAAGAAAAAGCATTATCAAACATTGACCATGTTAATGAGCCACTTGCAGCCACTTTCATTTTTAAGGATCCCATCATTAGATTTTGTTTTTGTGTTGCTTTAGCACGTTCTCTTCATGCCACACAATAAAGGCTGTTGTGCGGTCTGGAACAATCTAAGCAATAGTACAGTCGACAAGCAGCATGCATCCCACTGTAAAGATGTCATTCAGGTTTGTAGAGCAAAACACATGAGAAAAGTGCTGCTGGGGAAGGAGGCAGTACTCATAATCGAGCATATGTTGGACAGCAGGTTGTTGCTAACCGTGAAACCATTAAACCTTAGCTGTGTATTTAGTCTACATCTAGAGAGGGCTTCACTAAGTATCGTGTCCTACACTCTGATGCGTGTGAATAGCACTCCTCCGTGCTCACCTGTGTAAGACATGGCCGTCACCAGAGATACGCTTGTGGCTTTGTATTCATAACTACTTTGGTCAGCAACCAGGCTGACGAAAACATACATAAGTAGTCGGAATGTTAATTCGTCCATTCTTGTCCGTTCTAGGCTGTAGGTTTTTTAAACACATCACCATCTTTGTTCCGACGTAGGCCACCATTTTCCAGTATCGTTTTACTTGGTATGCGAGTATTTGTTCGCCGAGATGTATTATAGACAAACATGAAAGAAGATACTTTGGAAGTCATGCCATATGTGCACGTAGCCAACAAGGCCTCTATTTTGATTGGCTATCTTGAGTACTATACCACAGATTTATATGACAGTAGTTATGGTTGGAGGGATCCATTTATGAATGTATAAATTGGTGAGGAATGGTTACATGAGCCAATGAGACACCAAGTCATGTGATCGGGTCAGATTAATCAGTGATTCAGCACCCGTATGGACTCGGGACACCTTCGATCCACGTGCGTGTCCTTGCACTTAAGTATCTGCCTTGGATGTACCTGATCACAGACGTGACTTCTGACCAGTGTCATAAATGTGTAGCACTTTGGACATTCTGACCGAAAACGGGAAGCATAAATATCTGATAGTTGCGTACTCCTAAAAATGTGATATTATGTCCCTGGGATCCGACATACATCGGAAACAAAAAGGGGTGGGAATGCCTGCAGCTGCTTCACATTCGTTTAATAAAACACAAGCCACGACAATTAAATCAGTTAGCAACCCCCTCTTGGTGTAACGTTGCCAGCACTGGTGCAAAGAAATGCAACAACTAGCATTTAGTGACCGCATCTTCAGCGGCTCTTATCAAGAGGTTTTCACTTGCTAATTATCATTTTGGGAAATTTTCTGACAAGTAGCCATCATATACCGATTTCTTGCCGAACGTCTTGCTAAGTCACTTTTTGAGGCAAAACCTAAACATTGTAAAAGAGGAAGTTGATGGTGTTCGCTCTGACCTTGATCGGTGGTTACACAGTTGACAGATTGGTTCCTGCAATAACAGTAGCTTCACTTAAAGATCTGTGTGGAGAGCGATCTGGAATTTTAAAAACTGGTTTAAATTGTTGTCTAGGAGGTTCCATCCCAGCGAAACAAAACCAGTTAGCGAATACACGAACTTTGACCAACTCTGATCGGAGTTCAGCACTCACTAAATAACACCAGGTTTTCATAAAGGAAACTACTCACAAGGCTGCTGAAAACTCTGACACGACCGGTTTCGCCCTTCTTGAGGCTCATCAGGTAGGCGCAGTTCCCGAGTTTCCGTCAACCTTATGTTCTACTGGAACCCATATTGCACGAAATGAGGGAGATACACTCATTTGAAAATCAGTTTGGTTTTCAAGGGAGACTTAAGTAAATCTCTCGTGCATGAAGTTCTTCAACTGAACGTGCTGCACCAAGGCCGCCACAAGTTTGTCAGCCACAAGGCTGACAGCAGCTCAGTTACTGAACTAATGCATGCATTCCCAAAAAATGTCTATTCAAAGCTAATCAGTAGTGTAAATACTGCTTATATATTTCAGGAGTGAACACTACTCGAGTACGCGGAAAACATAGTAGAAACAAGTGAAACCATCATGATTACAAACGACGTGAACTCTTTGGCTCAAGCAGGTGACGTGCGATTAAGCCCAAGCCATACTGTGCGCTACTTTAACCTAGCACATCCGTGGTAGTTTCAAAAACGATCACAAGCAGCCAAGTATATGCACGTTTAAATCAGCCGTGCTAGCAATTATTTGCAAACTGCAACTCCATTCGGTTGCAGTTTCTGTACAATCAGCTCAGCGGGCCAAATAACCAACAACAAACCAAGTCAGATTTCATTACATCAGAGGTTATATTCATTAAACGGAAAACAACATCTTAATGTTGAAAACCTTGTGACTACCACGCATGACCATAGCGGAACTGAGAAAGTACTTCAAGAAGGCCTAGATAGATTTTGGCTTGAAGAAGCTGCAAATGCCAACTGATTCGGTTAACTAACAAGTTCTGGACGTCAGGTAAAACTAAAGAAAAACGACGAGCGAAGCCTAAGCATTTCTACGGGCCTTACTTTAGGATTTGCGGTTACGGTAGTTCCCATGAAGAAATACGGAAACAGGACTGATGCCGCTGGCGATGCGAATCAACTACAAGGTGAATCTATCTCACTTAGCCTGTGTAAAGTTCCACACATGTTTAATGTCTCCAGTTTTGTCTGTTTTTTTCTCTTCTCATAATTTGTGACTGCTCGACAAATTTGCGACCTTAAAACGGCTTTCAAGGAATGACAAACGGAGAAGACTCATGACAAACGGTGACTGGATATTATTTTCCGAGCAACCGAAATGAACAGATCCCCAACGATTGTTTATCGTACTTCGCTGAAAAGCTGAATACTCAGTTGGCCCCAATCATTTTCCAAGTGTTGAAAGACTGTTCTGCTGACTCACACTAAACCACCCGAGCGAACACATTTGTGCTCTTGTTTTGAGTACTAAAACACACTCATCTTCTTGGACTTCCAACTACTCTTTATTTTGGCCTGGATACTAAATGCAAGTAGATCCAGCCTTCTGCTAGAACAGCCATCCAGAGCATGAGAGTACTAATTCCTGATCTACAAGCTAATTGGCTGTTGGTCTGTTCACCGAGAATGGTAGGTGGATTGCAAATGTCTCATCACCAATCAAAGTGACTGTAGTCCAACAAAACAACATCGCTTACAAGCGATGGTTGTTTGGAAGCGTCTGGAGATGCTAATACTTCTGAAAACCAGCGCATAGCTGTCACAAGATTTGCAAAATCCACTTATTTGCATACCACTTTAATTTTGACCAGAAGCTCACCTGGAACCCAGCTGAATCTCGCGTTTATGATGCTTTTAAGCAAGTGGATGTGTTGCGTCAGGCCGCCTTATGTTTCATTTGGTACGATATTCGAGATATCGCGACACATGCATAGACTACTCACCAGGTTGCTGAAAACTCTTCGACAGCTCATGACCGGTTTACTCCTTCTTGGGGTTCATCAGATAGGCGCAGCCTCCAAGTGTCCTTCAACCTTATGTCCTAGTTAGACCCGAATTGCACGAAAATAGCGAGGTAAACTCACTTGCACATTTAATAGCAGCATTTGATAGCATTTAAATTTAGTAACAGCCGTCTGCAGACGGCTGTCTCTCCCAAAGAACGGCTGAACACTCACCAAACCACATACGTTTGATGTACCAACCATCACTTAGCAGTCATTTTTTTAACCCGGAATCCACCTTCATCGACTGAAAGACACATGCTGCCTGTAGGTCATTCCATTGACGTCAGACTATCAACCAAAATTCTGTTACGCAAACGATCTGTTCAACTTGGCACTACCCTCGTTCTCTTAGATGTTATCTCATTTTTTTAATTATTCTTGCTATGGTTTCGACTCATAGGTGTGTGCCGTACCTAGACAACGGCAGTGACAACAAAATAAATGTTACCATCACGTGATTTGAGTTTTAGTCACTTTGATTACCACGCCATCTGTGAGCAAAATTCTCCATTGCATGCCAAGATAATAAGCATTATTTTCTAACCTAATTGGCTATTAAGAGCGATTCTTTATTTTCTAACCAGTGAAACGATTGCAAACACTAGCTTTAAATCGGCAGGCGGACAATAAAGATTTAAATGTCACGAGTTTCAAAAACGAGAGAAGTAGGAATTAAGGGATGCCACCTGACCAAACACCAGGTAGCAGGTTCGCAATGGCAATGGACATGCGTACCTGTACTTACTCAGGCGACTCACAGATTGTTAGGAGTGTAAGGAGATTCTGGATTTTTTTAATGGAAGTTCTCCTTGTAAGCGAAACTATTCTATGCTGAAAGACTGAGAAACACTGCACAGCTGTTTAATCTTTATTGTAAATCATCTACAGTGTGGTTCTCACAAAACCCCAAGGAGTCTAGAACCCGCGACCTCCTGGCTAGTAGTTGGAACATTTGACCGTTCGGCCAACAGTGGATAATCAGTATTGCAGTTTAACTTGCACTTAGACAGGATACAACACTCAGAGCCACAGAGAACCAGTTTTACTTAGCACCAACCGGCCCATTTGTCTTTTGTCTCGGATCATAATGAGGGTGGTGGGAGGCACTGGCTGCATTTGATCTACCCGGTTTGGAACAACAGCGAGAGGTAAACCTTGGAATGCAAGGGGTTTATTTACTTTTATCAGCCGAAGCCGTAAAAGCAACGGTTGATATACAATGAAGTGCGCAGAAACAGCAGTCCACAAATGGTAACATATCTGTACATCGTCTTTTGGTTGGAATGAACTAGGTCAGTTCCAGGTTAAACGCAATCTGTTCCAACCGCTCTTGTACACATCCTATTAGTGAATGTATTCCTACCAACGCTGCTTCATACAAGGCGGACCAAGAGGCTCGTGGTGTCGTACTAACACAGTGAACCTCTTTTTGAGGTCAACTATGTAACTTTTTTAGTTTGGTTCTTTTTAGTTCTTACGCTCGTGGTGGTGTCGCCCCGTTACCTTTACACGCTGAACGTGCTTTGGGCTGCGATGCCCATTCCGATAAGATCCGTATGATCCTGCCGTTATGTGTCAGCGTAGCTGCCAGTGAACTGACAAACAGGAGAGAATCTGGAAACGGTTTTGAAAGTAGGTTATCCTAATTGTAGACACTAAGCATATTTGTGCGACCCGGTAGCTACGACTGACTGCTGCAATCTACTATCAACTATCACGGTTGATATTGCCGTCTCCTTTGAATGGTGGTGCCCGGTGCAGTTAAACCATCACACCAGCTTTACACCGATTGCTTACCACCAATTCACACATTAGCACGGGCTTCCAAGTGAATCCCATTGTCATTCGAGACCCAGAAACACAGAACTACACAACAGGTCTAAGCACTGCGGGCCTTCGACCACCAGAGCAGAGAATATGGACGTACTCGTAACACTACATCTCTGCAGTTATAGAATTTCGGTATTGAGGATAACTTGACTTCATGATGATTCCCCCATTCGCCATCCATTTGCTTACTCCGCCCATGTACTTTAGATATCCACCTGTTTTGGTCATCTATACCCGCTGTCAACCTTGCCAAGGGGCCGTCCCGTCCGACAATAGTATAAGAGCATGTGTGTGGGTGGATGTGCGCAACTGACCTACTTACGCATGCGTGTTCGTGCCCCGTTTGGTGAGCCTACCCTGACTTGTTCTCTCTTGATCTCAGTATAACCGCACCACCAATCGGAATCACGGGACTATTCGGAACGGACAGCCGCCATCCGTACATTTGACATGAGAAGCGGCGTGTTACCACTATTCCACCAGCGCACGCTGGACACGTCTGCATTTTCACGTCTCAGCAGGCGAACATGTTCACGCTTGAGCGATGTGATTGGTTTGCCGAACTCATCGAACGACGACCCAGTAACATACCTTGGCTGTTGTATGTCTTAATTACGATCCCTTCCACAGCCTGACGATGCGAAACTGATCCACCTCGTTAACAGAAGCTTGTCGTATGGTGTAGACGTTGACAGTTATATAATGAGCTTCTTCAACAAGGACTCCTGAGTATAAGGCCCCAAAACGGAATAAAAACGACAGTAACCAATCACATAAAAGTTCGTCTGTCCGAATGCTCTGGACGTAACTCAGAATAGACTTCCATCTCCCAACAAGTGGTTTCTCTCTGCTGAGAGATCTGTGTTCACTGAATGGCAGTTCTCCGGAAATTTGTTAACTAGAGTTTACCTAAAATCTGTTCTTCGATACTATCAACTACCATTGTTGTACAGAAGAGATTGTCGTCCCGAGTAAATACATATTGCATTTGTACTTTGGGCTGTAGAGTGAAGCTAAGGTCCTCAAGTTGCTGAAACAAAACACACCCACATCGAGAAAACCGGGTATACCGAATTACTGGATAAGACAAACGAATGCCTTGTCAATCCAAACAACCGTAGCCAGCAATCCGGGTTTCTGTTAGTGTCTCCAAATTCACATCCAGATTTCCATCGACCCGGTAATTACTCCACCAATACCATTTGCAGGAAAATCATTGCACAGCCTGCCAGAATTTATCCACAGTTGTTTTTAACACAATCTCGCAGGGTCAATAAAATCCACTGCCCATCGTTCCCCGATAGTCCTTAATCCTTTAGAAAATTGCGTGCTGGCCCTAACGAATGGTAATCCACCCTAGGCCTCAAAGCTTTTCTGAGTTATACTCCCGGTAACATATTTCTAGCTTGCGTACCAACATTTATATGGTTCCAAGTGGAGATGTGGAGAGTCTGATATAGCACCTTCTCAAGGGACTTTAAACGCAGCGCCCGACAATAGGAAACCATAAAAACTTTATCAAATTAAGCAATATCACTCATGTACACATCACAGGTCCAACAAATGGTGACACACAACTGAACTCAGCAAACGAGTATTACGAAGATCCGCCCATCCCATCAAACCCCAACTAGTACCAAGAAAATTTGCAAGGATCAATGATAACACAAGAATTCATGTACACACGCTGCACTGCATCATACGATGATTCCCTGAAACCAAATAACCATGCCAATTCGGGTACGCCTTTTCGACTCTCATAGGTTCAGTATCATGATTGGAAACAATAGTCCCCTCGCATTCTACTCAATGTCCCTTCACTACCTGCTTCCGTGTTTTTGACCCATGTGGTCACTTTCAGCTAAACAACCCGTCCAATTTCTGTCTCGATCATCATTCTGGAAGCCGGTGCGGTTGGGCAGCCGGATTGAGAGTTAGCGGGACTGTCTTACGAACGCAGAGTACGCATCGGATTCGCAGTTCCACTGTTAGGCAGAATAACACCATTGTGGGCGCATTCACATTCACCCTACTCGGACAGTTGGACTGAGGTGGAACACACTTACTCATCGTCTATAGTTCGCCCAGCACACGTACATCTCTTCCAAGGTCATGGCGCGTAGATTCGCTGTGGTGTGCACAGACCAGTAAGATATAAATCCAGTAGTCAAGCGAATCGCCTTTAGGCTTCACAATGTGCACGTCTTCGCTGGACTGCGTGCTTATTTGTTCTGTTGCGCCTACGATATCTACCTAGTACGTATTCCCAACTTATGATCGACGATTGAGCAGTATTCATTTACATTGATGCAATGCGATCTGACTAATGTGATTGTATAGCCATGTTTTGATTTTTTGTTCCAATTGTTTCCATTCTCCAACGGGAATGTCCAGTGTGTGACATACGGAAAGAAAACATCAGACCCTTACTACAGTTAGCGAAATAGACTCATTTACAAACAAATTTGGCTTTCGACAGACTCACCTGGAACCCAGCTGAAACTCTCGTTTATGATGTTTTCCAACTGAAACATGAGGCGGCCTGGTGCAGCACATTCAACTGTACGGCAGCGAAGCATTAGTGTTGAACACTGATCTCACGCTGTCGATGGTGATGATGACCTTCAGTTATCCTTGACCGTTTGACCTATCTCTAAATTCTACACAACCTTGTTGATGCTGACCATCCATACCATACCATGTGCACATCGTGTCCAATACAGAGTAATTCCTACTTAGCACTGTACGCGATAAGGTAGAAATCCAAATAGACCAGTTCAAGTATAATTGCAGCGATTGTCATTTCAGGAGCTGTCGCACACTGCCGACTAACTGATTGTAATTAGTGTTAGTTTCATTCTTTGCAGCCTACTTAGTAGTTGATGTTTTAGTTTGCCCCAACACTTTCGGGCTTCGTCCGACGAGGAGAAATAAAGAAAAAGGGACTAGCAGTCACCAATTCCAAACTTTTCGTGCATCCACAGATGTATAAACAAAACTCATTTTTATGGTTTCAATAAGGACAGTTGAGTTCTCTTACGAATAAAGACAACCTGTGAACAAAGTTCTTATTATTCATTGCGCTGACATTACTGCCGGATGTGTCTTCAGGTGTGGAAGTGACGACCAGCCATATGACCTAGAGTGTAAGCAATTCATATGGTCAGACGTAATTAAGACATGTCCGAAGTGCTTTGGTGCCGCAGCGACTTCGCGCTTACCGGCCATACCCGGAAACGGATTTTCGATCCCAGTACAACTAGGAAAACGCCTTGTTGGTTAGCTCCATTAAGAGCAAAACTCAACTCCTTTGCTCTCAGTAATGGGCATGGAGCAAGCTAAACCCCCTTAACAGCACGGGAAGGTGACTTTTCGAATGACACGTATCCCCGAATTATCGGAGGAGTAGACTACTCCACTCCTACGGACCGCTGACCAGCCACGAAGATGCTCGCTTGGTCGGTATTCACTTGAAACCCAAATGTTTTTTTAACGTATCCTATCCTATAGCCCTCCTTGGGGAAAAAGTTGTTTGTTTCCTGTGGAATGTTCTCGCTTGTACAGTTTTGATTTTGTATTAGATGCTCCCAAAACTTGATTTTAAAACTCGAAGCTTGATAACGCTCGACTGATGTGATTTGACAGTCCTATCTATCTGTTCATGTTTTTCATGAACCGAACGTAATCAATCATTTCCCGTTGTACCTAGCTTGCCTAACTGAGTATTTTTTTTCAAGTTCATCAAATATTTTGATTAAGAAAACTAAAAAGGACTTGGTAAAAGCCTGAAAACAAATTGTTTTCCGAGCCTGAAAACAACCTTGATGATGGATCTAATTACTGGAATATCCGCTGCTATGATGATGATGATGATGATGATGATGATGATGATGATGATGATGATGATGATGACGACGGTACATGATGCGCACATACGACAGTTATATGCTGCTTCGCTTCACCCATGAAAGTAACTTTAACTCAATGTACTTCGTCAAAATGTTTGGTGAGTGTATTCTTGTGTCGCTCAAATTCCAAACAAAATAATAGTCCTTGTCCAGCGCACCCAGAATAAGGCTGCTTGAACCACTCATTCAACCTTTTCTGAATATGCAGAGAGGCCCTCTTTCACCAGTGTGAAAGGTTGAATCAAGATGGCTCAATAACTCGAGGCTAGTGCGCGAACTTGCTAACCGGAAAGTCAGTGTTTCAAACCCAACCTCGGCATCTTGACTGCTCCTCTTTATGCTTGGGCAACCTAACAATATCTCACCCCTTGTTCCTCCTTCGCGTGGCATGGCGGCTAGGTAACAACACGACGTAACAGTTAAACGGTTACCTCTTCCACTTAACTCTCTTGCAACCAAGCATTTATGGGTTCAACGTCAATCACAATAACCACGTAACCTTGTGATATCAAAGTAAATTAGGTTTTTCCTACGTATGAGACTCGGGGAGCTTACAAACGAAAGCACACCACCCACCACCACCACCAACAACAATAACATTTGTACATTTCCGGAACTCGAAAAATAAACACAAATCCCACGCCTTCCAGTTATAGAGAGAGGCGGGTGTTTTCAGCAAAAACTAAGTCGAAACAGGGTGATGCGTTCGAGGAAAATCGTGTGAAAAGTTACACCCAGAAGAAAATATTAGCCTAACATGTCGTTAGAACAACCACAAACTTTAGCGAAATACACTCGTTTGCAAACAAATTTGGTTTTGCAAGAGACTCACCTGGAACCCAGCTGCGTCGCTCGTTTGTGATGTTTCCAGGCAACTGAATGTGCTGCACCACAAACTTTGTTAAAGAAGGCCAACATTGGTTTAAATAACCGACGAATTATTAGTGAGGCCAAAATCACGAAAA
This sequence comes from Clonorchis sinensis, assembly GCA_003604175.2. Classification (NCBI taxonomy): domain Eukaryota; kingdom Metazoa; phylum Platyhelminthes; class Trematoda; order Opisthorchiida; family Opisthorchiidae; genus Clonorchis; species Clonorchis sinensis. The sequence continues at coordinate 202,182,491 of CM030369.1, forward strand.
AAATTAGCGAAAGCTTCAATTCAATCATTTAGCTACTCTTATGTACTGGTTGGTGTATCGTAATTAATTTGTGTGATGTCCCGAAGCTAGTGGTATCTGCCGAACTCAAAGTGATAATATCAAGTGACTTACTAAATATTTGTACAACCGAACAAACACAAACCTGTTACTCCCGTCGAAACCGGTAGAAGTTTTTCTAAAGTAAATATGAACCACAGGATAAGTGATACATACACATAACAGCAGTTGGGCTAACAATCTATCGAGCCATGGCGGAGAAACAAGAGAGAAGGAAAATGTGGAATGCACTCCAAATAAAAGTCGATCTAGAAGACGTGAACACTAACGATTATGAATCCTGTTCTATTTGAACATCGATACTACTGTTTGACTTAACAGTATTCATTCAGTGGTCAATGGTCTTACGAAAATTGTAGATGTCTCCTAAAGATCAGTACTTAGGTAGGTCAGGATAATCGATCCATCTAATCTATTGCCCTGCGTTTTTCGCACACCATCCTTGCTAATAAGAGCATTGCTTTTTATCGGCAAGAGGCTAAAAATTTCATCTAGCCTATATTTGCCTTACTACGACCGAATAACCAGCCATGTACGGTGTTTCCTTGGTTCAGTCTCCTGTAGCCTTGATGCTGTCTCACATCAGCAAACATCAGCATCCGTTCATGTATCCCCACAGTCAGTAGTGACATGCAATTGTATAAAACGGCAGTTACTTTCATCGACGTCAGATTGAGTGGGCCACCTTTTCTCAAACCATACGGCAGAGTAACACGATAATCGGTGAATCAGAATGGTACACATGCCTGGAAACAACGGTGGCATGTTTCCAGAAGGGATAATATCGGTGAATCATTGATTGTGTGTAACTAATCGCAAGTCTTCAGTTCAATAAGCCGGAGTGAAGTAGTTTATATAGTTGTGAAACTGGATGGAAATTCTTACACTGATATGGCTAGAGTGCTCTTGGCGACGGAAGTAATATTCTTTTTGAGTGAGTGATTTCATTTTCCAAGACATCATTTACCGGAAACTACGAGCAATATTTCTTCTCTTGGAGTCCAGGTCCCTAACTGGAAGACGTTCGCGACCGGTTTGTTGAACAACCTCCGGACAGCCTCAAAATATTGATCGGTTTTGCGGTCGGTTATTCCGTCAGCTGCATTGAGGTAAAAAATATTCACTGCTCAGGTCTGTGTGGACTAATCATTCTCATACTGAACTTCCAGCTTTCGTGCTGTAAGGGCAACAACTGGACGCATCAGACAGGAGTACAAAACTCTATACTTTAGCAAAAAGGTGTTTATTCGATTCCATGAAGGGACAAGTGAACGAAACACCGTATTATTGACTACGACCTGAACAGAAAGCTTGGGGATGTGAAGCCGTGCAATTGTGATACACTTGCAGTGTTCTGTATGTCCTTGGATGGATTAGCTTTTCCGAATTCAGTCGTCCATATTATAAATGGCCTCCGGTTTCAAGGAAAACATTCGATTTGGATCAGGTGAAAGTATTCACCATTAATTGTCACAAAATTGCAAGTGTTACTTGCCTCTGGATGGGGCGTTGTATAAAACGCACTCATTCTTTGGTCCATTTTTACGTTTACCACTCCCATGTGACTCTCCCTTTTCGTTAATATTCGTTGTGAAAATGAATGACTCCTTTCCAACAGGACTAGAGCACTACTATGAATGTGAACTAGCCAAAGGTCACTGCCAACTGATTTGACGTGGCCCGCAAAATCATTGCACTTTCGGTCAAGCTCCAAACGTTCGAACAAAGACGAGGAATATCCGCATCAGCAACTCAGTTCGGTGTATTAATTGACACTACAAGTGAATCTCCAATCTGAGAAGCCGTCCCTCGAGTAGTCAGTGAACATGTGATCACATTGTGTGAATTCCATAACTGTAGGATGAGCGATGCCATACTCTGCCTAGATTGGGTTATTCACACTGCTGGTAAGCCGCCTGTAGCCGAAAGATTAAGTATTCAAACTGCTAGCCTGGAGGTCAAAGTCCGAAGCTTCTTGGAATTTCATCAGATGTGCGCGGCAAAATGTCCTATTGTGGAGTAAACAGAGTCTAGCTGTATCGTATAAATATTTTCGCCCATGCTCTTGTATGAGGTAATTCCCTTGTTCTGGTCACAATTCCTTTGAACGACGAAAAAAATGATAAACAGGATGATTCTGTTGAGTGTGTCTTTCAGGCAATCAATCGCTTAAGATGCGACTGCGCACCTGTCTATGTATGACGAATGCCATAGAAACATTTGCCGACCGCTGTTCGTCGTCGTCATATCCATTTAACAAATTAACTGGTAACAAAGGTGCTAAATTACTACTCTGTTTCCACACAGTGGAAACAACTTCTCAGGAAAGTCTCCTTATTACTGTTTTTGTCCATTCCGGTTGTGTGAAAAATTGCTAGAAAAGCACGACCAAAAGCCTGCGCCGTCCCTCCACAAAAGAGAGGGTGATTCGAAGAACAACGTGCTGTTGGTCGGTTTCGAGAAAGCGCTCTCTTTAGGAAAGCGACGCACTTTTAAAAAGCCGGTATTCGTAGGAAATTTATTCACAGTGACTAACGGAGGTGCTCGAACAAACTGTGGTATAGTCTAGAATCTTTAAAACAAAACTTTGTTTAAGACAAACAGACCTACTTTGTACAGTTCAGTTGATATTTTGTTGCGTAGCAGTAGGCTAAGCAGACTTGAAAGGTATGTTCGTTAGACAGCACGTAGACTATTGGGTACAGAAACAGACGACCGAAATTCGGCAAAATTTTCCGATTGTGAGCTGTCACAGCCATAAGCTAACACGCATGCTCCGGTCACAGTTTGCTAGGCTGCTTATCTGTTTACCGGGCTGAATACTCCGCTGGAAGCCCTAACGGGCTAATAAACCCAATCAAGCTATTTATGCTCTAACATTGACGAAAATTTAGGGATGATTTCACCATCAGAACTGTGCCTTTGGAGAGGGCCCACTCGATTGTGAAAATCTGCATCCTGAAAGAGCAAGTGAGTGGAAGGCGAACGCATGATTTGTAGCGTCATCGTCGTATTTGTTCGCATACATTGTTTGTGTAAAATCCTAAAATGCCATTAAATCCGGCGATGTTTACAAAAAATTGAATGGCAAGTTAGCTCCAGTTATGTGGTTGAGTTACCATTTTGAAGTTTACATTTTCAAATTAGGAAAATTATGTATTGTTTCTCCTTCCAGAAAACGTGTTCATTTCGCTGAGCATCTTCTTAATAGACGGGCTTCATGCGTTTTGGGAAAACCATGCATTTTCACAGCTTATTTCTCACTTTCATTTGTTAGCTGATGTTAAGATGACCGGACCATGCCTGCCCAGAGTGTCTTGGATCTTTCTAAGGTCCCTTGAGAAAACATACAAGAATCTTAAATTGTCCTGGCAGAAATATAAACAATGTTTGATGCCAAGTTACTGATTCTAAAGATGTTTTCATCCACCATTATGTGACTTTGGGTATCGCACTTCTTCTGAAACGTCATAAATTGTACGAGTTACACTTCTTCCCTGACACGTGAAGGTTCTTGTCATCTTGAAAATCGCGTGAACACATTTTGTGTGATGACAGAACATCTTCGCATAGACTGTTCATCAAGAATGCACATTCGCCCACATTCCACAAAAGCGCATAAGCCGTCCACCACTGAGATGCAGAAAATCGCACGCATATCACCAGCGAGGTCCGAAGATATTTGTAGACTGTTACCTCACCTACTTCAGTGAAGTACCTTTAACATCTTGTCTTGATGGAAGACTTTTAATTTTCAATTATGTGCACCGGAGTGTAGCAAAACATGTCGACCACGTTCCTCAGCTGATTATTTCAACCAAATTTCGAATCAGTTTTTAGCCGCGTCACCAAACTGTAATTTTCTCGTTAGAATCATATCTTAACTAGCCAATAAACCGATGTGGAGTAAAGCGAAATGTGGCCACCAGATAGTCAAGTTATTTCAAGTAATTTACTGTGAAAGCGTTCGATTCTCTATTCCACTTATCAGTGAGTGCGATGGTCAAAAAGCTTTTGAGACAGTTGCCACCAAACTAGTGCAAGAAAGAGCAAAGACACTGAGGAGATTATAGATAGGAACTCGAGCCGCAACGATTCATTTCAGCAGTGGACCAGTCTTGCCAGTAAGACGCGAGTTCGGCTGGTATCAGAGCTAGGGTTATTGGGTTATTGGGAACATTCTTTACATTGCGCCTCACAATATAGCAAACGCTTATACGACGTTATCTCAGACGGAAAACTGCAGCTAGGTAGCACAAAGGTTAAACTCGCAGTAACCTGAATCGTGGTGATTAGTTGAAGCCTATGATGGACACCTCATTGTCCTATAGATAAGCTGTCTGGCGCAACATGGTCACTGAAGGTCTCCTGCAAGGTAGTCAGATGAAGTAATTGAGCAACCGCATTCATACACTCATTTAAGCCTTTGAGGTACACCAAAGTGGCAGTTGTTTGGGTGTGGACATTACACAGGGAAAAACGAAGTCCTTTCGGACGTTTCTCTTTTGTGGCTGAATATACCCGTGGAACTCTTGAGAACAATGAATGTGGCGAACATAGCTTGTTTTCTGTGATTGTTCCTCTTGGTTAATACATTACAACTTTATATGGTCGCAGAAATCACGTGAAAAAGAAATAGAAATCAAAGGAAGCGGGGTTGAATGAGGGGTAGTTCAATGGGTCAGGGAATCAGGTAGATGACGTCAATGTCAGATAGGCTTGTGAGACCGGATTTTGTATACTCCTCTATCCAGTAACCTAGTTGGCCACGACCAAATAAATGGAGTAATTTTTAGGCACGCTTATTGCATCCAACATTAACCAACTTATCCATCGAACGAGGGAATAAACGTTAATTCTGTACTGAGATCATATGCTTACGAGTGTCAAAAACGCTTGGCAGATTCACCCACGAAAACAGTTATTGAAATCCTGTCTAACTAAACTGGAACTGCAGGAAATCGGTCAGGAAAGTAAAAAACAATCGATCATCTTATCAACAAAGCTTGAATAGTCCTTCCACCGGTTTCTAATAATAGCCTTCATGTCGGTTAATAAGACTTACTTATTGTTGCTTTTCATACAGGTTGAAATAGCTCTAACTGATTTGCCTTGCTCAGCAAACTGAGGTTCACCTTATTGACCGGTAAAACAGAAAATTGATTTTTGTAGTGCATTGTCGGACTCATGCCAATCTCGATTTTACACACCACGCGTGATGTGCCGCCATTTAATCAACACCGGAGGCAAGACATGCAAACTCTTTTATTCATCCCCTAAAAATAATTAACTCTAAAAACTCGCTTCGACCAAGCCTAATGGCGGTCTATTGCGCATATCACAGAAACACGGCTTCCATACCATCTCAGCCTACCAGTGACCGCAGTCTCATTCGGGCATGGCGAATGTGGACACAGGTTGCGTCAACTGATGGCGCAAAGACCCATTAATGACGATTCGTCTACCTCTGTTTGTTGGCACACAACGAAACCGCAAGCTTTTTACCTCAAAACATCCGAATCCCAGTGTGACTTCGCCGGTTGCTAATGGTGAACTTTGATGAGCAGTCTAAACAACTGTAATTTGACTGCTTGATACCTCGCTTGTGTGCCTTCGATTTGCGCACAACCTATTACCCTGGCATGCAGTGTCAAAAACCCCGCCTCCAAACCTTATTCAACCGAATCCTGTGTGTGAATGCGTGAAGCTTGCAATGACAGTTTCAACAATGTGCGTGACACCGATGAGGTCGATGAGTGTTTGAACACGTGTACTTGCCACATGGCGGATATGAACTGTCTCATTACTATGGCCGGTTCCGACGCCTGAAGTCAGGCGACTAGATGCCAAGCAAACCGGCCCAAACTTCCACTAGACGATGATGTACTGCAGAAATAGCGGGACCGGTCATATTGTCCACTATCTTGTTCAGATTTGCAGTTCATAGATAGTGGGTGCGGGTAGCAAGATCAGCGCACTTCCACCCGCAAAAACACATTTTCATACTTTGATGTTGTTAAGCTAAATGCTCTGCTTCGCTAATGGAGGTACGCTCACAAAATGGCTGGGTGGTTGATGTGTGGAGATGGTTCTTCTGAGGGTTTCCCAACTATTTTAGTGGATTCTCAAGAGAGAGGTTGGTTATCATAAGTAGAAACTTAGACGGGGGTGAGCCCATCGGAAGCAACCAAATTGCATGCGCACACCAGTGTTAAAGGATCAATGTGCGTTTGTTAGCTTGTTGCTTGTACGATTTGTGTTGAAAAGTCATGTCATACTTCAGGGTAAGTGTCGATTGGATGAGTTCGCGAGAACAACAAAGGCAGCAGGATTCGTGCACGTAAATTAGCCAACGCAGGGATACCTCAATGACTAGCATAAGTGGACATACAATTCTCAAGCTCAGGAACCATGAAACTGATCACTAGTGACTCACGAAAGCAGTGACATCAAAACGTCGTTCACCGCTTTATTGTTGGATCTGTTCCTGTCGTGTCATCTTGACGGTAACTCAAACCCGTGTCATGAGACCTGTGATTACATAACACGTGAAATAACCGCATTACTGTTATCCTCGTTAGGACACCTCAAAAGATATCAGTCTAAAGCCAGTACACATCGAACGAAAAACATATCCAATGTCCAGTTTGGATAGGATGACCTACACCTTAGTATCGTCCAAGTCTAAGAGTAAGCACTTGTACTTTCTTGAGCAATGAAAACTTTGCAGGATATGAACAAAGTTGTATCCCGGTGTAATAACCATCCGTAATATTCCATACAAGCAAGATCCCGGCAGCAATGACCTAGAAAGTTAAATAACCTTCGCGGAATCTGTGCCAACAATCGTGGTAACTAGGCCACACTCACCTGAACGATACAGTGGGGTACTGTGGAATCAATAAGAACGGAAACCTTGGTTTTAAAGTTACCAAACTTGAGATTAATTGAGATTACAAGGATCCGACAGAACGGGCATAGCATTGCGGAAGGACAGGCGTCGGCTAAACTCACCGATGAACAGCACAACAAACAGTATAGCAAACTTTTAAAAAAGTGAACCAGTTTTTCTTTCCTTCAAAACTGCACACAAAAATCACAGTTCCACTGAGCAACTACACTCACTTGCACAGCAATTTGGAGAATCACCTGAAACCCAGCTGAATCTCTCGGTTTATGATATTCTTCAGCAGAATGTGCTTCACAGAGGCGGCCTCATATTTCAGGTGGTACGATATTCAAGATACCGCAGTATGTTTTCATGAAGGAACAGCTCTCAAGTTTGCTGAAAATCCTTCGACAGCCCACGACCGGCTTCGCCCTTCTCGGGGCTCATCGGAATGATAGAAAAATAAAATCGTTCAGCTCTGGTACCCTTGCACTGCCTAGATGCTATGCCAGTGGGAAGATGCACGAGGGCGCTGGGATACTGCCAGGTTGCCCAAAGCCAGACAGGAGCAGCCGAGACGCCGATGTTGGGTTCGAAACACAGACCTTCTAGTCCGTAAGCGGGTGCCTAAGCCACTCAGATATCTCCTAAAATGGGCGAGTTTTCAGTAAGCATTTGAGTAGTTTCGCCCATGAAAATAATCACTGCATATGTTATTCATGAGATGTCTGTGATCCTCTCTGGGCTCCCAACGCAACAGCGTTGGTTTGAAACATCTAGAAGCAAATTCAAGGTTGACAAGTTGTTTGATATGAATAGCAAATTATGAGAAGAATTCAAACTATGTAGCCTCATATTCATATCTCTAAGAACCTATTCAAACAGAGGAAGCCAATTAGTAATTTTACTGCGCTTGGGATGCGTGGCGGTGGACATACCTTACGACCAATAATTCCGCTTACTAATGCAGCATGTTGTAAGTATTCCGGTTAGTTCTAAAATAGTTTCCAATCTATGTAGATCCCATTTTTGGAGATGTTCTTCTCAACAATAAAGTAGATTTTTGATTGAATACATTTTGTAGATACTACTTGTTGAATAGGCGAAAGACGTTTTTGTTGTGTTCGAAAACGTCTAGTTTGGACTTGGTGTACGGAGATATCGATTGCGTTGATTTGGGTAGCGTTCATTACCCTATGGATACTTAAGGGAGTCGTTTCTGATCAAATTTCCTAATCCGTGTTATCAAAAAAATTTGTTAATGGTACTTTTGTCAAGCTATCCGAGATGTATTATAGTACCCAGGATGTTATCCACTAGGACTTACATGTATCTTGCGCATGCCTATCATAAAATGGCCTACCATTCGGAACACGCTTGTGAGCAGTCGCAGCAATCTATCTCTGCGACACTGCGTTTACCGAAATCCTACTTGGAATCAACAGCTCCTCTAATTTCGCGCCAATTCCACACAAGAGCGGATTGGCTAAACGCCTGGTTCAGTAGGAAAGACAAATTTATAGCCTTGAGTAGTTGAGAGAGGAAGAGACTCTCCTCTACGGCACAGAGCAACCGCACCTAATACATAATACCGTAAAAGTTGCTTTCCTAAAGTGTACTCGCGGTTCCTCAGATTCATCATTCACCCGTATGGTGTCAGTTGTCTCGAAGTTGTGTAGATACTTAAACTATTACGATGCATGCCAAAAAACGAATCGTGATACGTTTTCCAAAGATTGACATGCCTGTCACGGAAAGATCGGGACCTAATCACAAATCTGCCCCCTCCGTTGCTAAGTCGTTTGCAAACTGGTCAGTAGATGGATTCAAGATTTTCGTTCCAACTGTTGCCATGTAGTCAAGACCCGAAACTGTCGTCTGTAGTCGAGGCCTTTTTTACTGAGGTTCACGAGCCAGAACTATGTGCGGGGGAAATTTTGTTGTCTTTGTTCGTTATAATCCTCAGTACTTGACACCAACTGTACCACAAAATTATGGGTGCCTGTCCGTTCAAATTTGCCGCCAACTCCATCTATACATTTATCGGATGTTTTGTCTCTGGCGACCAATGAGAGTGAAATGTTAACATCCTCTGGCATATGTCTTCTACCTATCTGTGCTGACAGAATGTTGCTAGGTTTACTGGTTGTAGCTTCCATACTTCCCTGCCACACCAGGACTTGATCTCCCCTGACCCGCTACCAATCTCTCAATGGTTTTTTAAAGCGAGCTCATTGGGTAATTCGACCCACTGGCATACGAAACCCAAAAGCAACCCGTGGAGTATCATCAACTCAGCTATCACATGCAAGTTACCCTCTGGCCCAAACTGAGTTTTCTAACGGCACTGTCGTCCAAGGACCCCACAAACTATGGCGGAACAAGTGTCTGGCAATCGAAATCCACATTGTTAGTAGCACAGGTGAAATACTGAGACTCACCACGCTCAAAGAAACAAAATGCCTAACTGTTCCAAAGGTTATTTACAATAGGTGTCTCACGCAGTATCTCACTTCGAATATCGGGCGAATTGTATTTGAACACAACGCAAATTTAGGCCACGACAGGCATTGATACCGGGGTTCCCAAAGACAAAACCCTAGATATAATTTACCTTCTAAATCATCCCCAATCACGTTTGTTGTTCTGCAGTTCACTTGGTAAATTGTCTTCCCATATGGTAAGTTACATCATCCTACTAGAGAAACCGTCCCGAAATTCGGAGAGAGAAGTGTTCTAGGAAGAAAACTCAATGGCAATGACCTCATCCATATTCCGGGGTCTACAAGTTCACTACAATAAAAACGACTGATATTTCTGATAATACCACCAATGGCAATAACCTCATCCATATTCCGGGGTTTACAAGTTCACTACAAGAAAAACGACTGACATTTCTGATACTACCACATTGCCCACATACATCACCGGCTCCTATGGACGAGTAGCAAAAAAGTAGAACTGAGGAAAATTGCATAACATGGTTGTCATACGTCTCAAACCTATCGATGTCGGACAAGTAGGTAAGGCAGTAAACGACCATTCATTGTCAGTCTCTTAGTAACTGTCGTCTTGTTGTGATGATTGATCACACCACCACACAAACACCTTCATTATTTGATTACCATTTGAGTGTGGCTAATCAGAACCCAGACAACAGATTCTGATAACTATCATGTAGGCTTAGTTTGCTGACGCACCAGTGTTAATGTTTCACATAAATTGATTTTCCGGCATACACTGTGGTTAAGGCGACTAAGTTTGTTACATCTTGCTATCTGCTGTTGAGATCATCCACGGATACCTGAACTTTCACTGACTAGATTCAGAAGGTATTCCATATTTATCGGCTGCCTCAAGAGGACCCTTCCCCATCAGGCAAACAACCCAGGATTTCGTGCAGGCATTTTCCGGTGCAGAAACAACTGTATTTGCAAACGGATATTGAATCAATTGACCCGGGCTAGATTGAGGAGCGTTTTGGAAGCAACACGAGAGCAGCCCAGCTGTGGCCCCGCTGACAATGACATCTATTTTATCGTTAAATCTATACTACTCATTGCTGAAGGCCACGTCTTTTACTGGTAGTTTTTCCCTCGTTATGCCCCCTTTTGAATGTTACCTAATGAGGAGTCCAAATACATATATTTGTATAGAGAATTGTTCTGGCACTGAGTTAACCGTGGTTAAAATCAATCATAGACCGAGAGTGGTTGCCAATGGTAGTACAACGATGATGGCGCACCAGAGCTCTGAAACAACACCGAAATTCAGTTCAAGTGCAAGTGGGTGCATCCAGTTGAACAGTATCCAGCGCAATTGAAATGATGTTTGTGCAAAATAACAATGATTTCACAGTTCGCGTAACATCATCCGACCAGTCCCGTCCTAGTAAACAACGGTTTACTAGAGAGAAAAAACGGACAAAATACGTTCGACTCACATTCGTCGGCTGCGATGCAGATAGATCAATATAGTAGAGGAGTAGAAGTTTGTCAATCATCAAAGATACAAAATAAGCGAAAAAAGAAAGCCGGAAAGCTCGAATGATAGGTAGGTGTTCCTACCTCTAAAAAAGCGGTCCAGTACAGTTATATTTTGACGAAAAGTTACTTTACGGTTGGGTCAATGGAACGTTCAAGCATAGCAGAAAAGTGCCGCAGAGGTGGGTCAACAAGGACCACGAATGTGAAGAGCGCTAGGAATGTAGTAAAATGGTGCGTTGACATCGAAAGTACACATTTCGATGTATGATGAAGACTCGTGAAGTCTGCGGTAAGTAGGAAAGCGGGAAACTAGGAAATAATGGAGTTGGCCAAAAGGTGAATTTACAGCAGCGAAATCACAAGTGCCTTGACAGAAAACAAGACGCAATCTAGAATAGTTTTGGCATCGACGAAATGCTGTGCAGTTGGCTTGTACCCCAGAAAGTATACGGAGACAAACTTTAGCTCGAGTTCAAATGTACAACAATACAAAGTTAGTTCATGCTACGTTAGGACAACGCCAGCAGTTCTGTCCTCGAGTCGCCAATTTCATGCTCCATTTGCTCAACCGGCTTGTACTCACGTTGAGCTGGAGGTTTAGCTGGTAGACGCTGCGTGAGACCACCCAGCTGTACGCGATATGAATAGCGTCCCCACTGGATAATTGCAGGATTGGATATGGCCTTCAGGTAGATCCAGTATACAAGCAGCTCTCGACAGAACCAAGCCAACACGAAAGTCGGTATAGAAAACAACAGCCGGCCATTCTGTAGGGGCGAAGAGTATGTATTTTGTATGGGCAAAGTATTAGGAGTAAGTGGGAAGTGAATGCGACTGATAGACAAACAAGGTACTTGCAGAAAAACGATAAAGTAGGAGACCTGCTTATCAGACCTAACTTACATGCATGTCCCATCGAAAAGGAAAAAAGGTTAATTTCCCAAACAACACTTGTTCGTGCCTTGTTTGTTCAAAGAAATGCTCTCTCACAGAGTGGAATAGTCCTTAACTCACTCACACCGAAAATGTCTATTCGGCCATCCTGGCAGCCATTTATGTGGCTAAAGACCTATCGTCTCTTCCGGTGAATTCCAACACGTTTGACCAATGCTGATGTCTATAGACGGGCCGAGTCGGGCATCAAGCACGGGGAGCTTTTCAGCCAATCATTGAATCCATTTCTGAAAAATTGGTCGGATCCCGGATAAACGTTGTCGTGGTTGGAATTTCCACCCATTTACCACACTTGAAACAATTACAGCTACCGAACTAACCTCGAATTTGTGTCTATTACATGTAGTAATTCAATAAATTACCGGCATTTCCAACCCCAAAATGATGGTCAACTTTGTCGCTAAGACTGACAGCACACAAATTCACTTGAAACATACACTCCTTTGAAAGTTACTTTGCTCTGACCTGGGGAGGCAACTGAATATGAGCTGAAACTTTTGTTCAAGTAGCCTCCAATTAAATGCGCTGCTCACAGCTCGCCTCATGTTACAGTTGGAATGCTATTCAAGATATCAATTCAATCAATCAATCAATTCAATCTATTAGCTATAAACCGTGTACCATAGGCACATTGGTTCCAGCTGCTACAGTTTCGATCACCGGAAAACGGGAATGTGGAACGCACAACCAAGCCTTGGAGGCGAAGGCATGTTCGGTTTGTTCGGAAATTGAGTAGCTACGCATTGAAGGCGATAGCTTTGATGCACGAGTGCCACTGACTGCGCGATTGGGTCATTTCTGCCAGTGTCATTAACCACTGGTGATTTGAGTCCTGGGGTCCCCATCCAGGGAGGCGGCAGTTGCCCGCCCGACTAAGTTTACTGGTTGGCGCTTTCGTACTTCGTTGCCAGGTCATACACTGTCCACCTCTCGGTCGCTTCCACTCAGCACAGGGCTGGGCGAAAAGAGCTCTGCGGGACAGACGGTCTTCTGACATGCGGAGTACATGTCCCAACCAGCGCAACCTATGAAGCGTCAGTAATTCATCTATCGCGGGAGAGTTCCTTCTTCCTAAGACCATCTGGCATACCTCAGCATTACTAAGCCGATGTTCCCATCAGACCTGACCAATGCTGCGGAGATATCAAAGTGCTTTTCTTGATCCCGGGTTGCTAGGCTTCTAGAGAAGGTTTGACGACCCAATGCCGGTTTCGTCTTTCTTGGGACTCATCAATTAAGTGTAGACCCCGAGTTTCTATCAACCATATGCCGAATTTGAACGCCAAAGTGCACAAGAATGGAGTTACACACTCATTTGCAAATTAACTTGGTGCTGACCGAAGACTCAGCTGAATGATGGTTGAATCTGTCAGTTATAACAATCTTCAAATGATATTCGGTTGAGTTTACTGTTAACACCAGGGTAATTCGCAGAAGAGGGTATACTTCGATTTGGGCAAAATTTATCGACCAAATAAGCAGTAAACTGGCTGGAAATACGGAAACTACGAGTTTTCCAAAGCCCTATATATGTAGTATCAGTTCAAACGCAGTTTACCTGATCTTTTTTTGGTTCAAAACTGGATTATGAATACGATCCCGGGATTCCAGTTCAGGTTTCACCTCACAAACAATTTCATTCTTCAGTTCAATTACACATCCAGTTTAAAGTTCTATGTATGTGGCAACACCAGCGCGATGGGGCGAGATGGCTCAAGTGCTTAGAGCAGGAATTTACTGACCGGAAGGTCCGTGATTCGAACCCGACCTTGCCTCTCGACGTCCCATGTTTAGGCTTGGGCAACCTGGCAGTATCTCAGCCCTCGTGCTTCTTTCGGGTGGCATGGCAGCTAGAAGCCGGAAGAGTGAACGATTTACACCAGCGCGATTGACTGATTGCGGCCTACATATCCCGTTTTCATCCCTCTAACTCCTCCAGTTTGTATCCCCACCGAGCATGCTTATTGGTATGAGAGGCAATAGGAGAAATTGATGAGTTTCGCAAACCTACTCACAGTATATAGTCTATGATAAGAAGGAACCTACCGGCAATACTGTGAACAAAAGCGGATTTTAAAACTGTGTTTCTTCCTACCCTTTTTGAAGTGACATGGTAACCTTAAGACCAAATAAATAATCTAAATTGACTCGTGCACTCGACTCATTCAGTTTGCAAGTCCTTTCAGTTTAGCGAAACCATGACCTTGAGCCGTTCCGACGTGGGTTGAGCTTAGCATGTGATCAAACACGAAAACCACACAGTGAATGAGTAGGATTGGTGTGCGTAGGTTGCTACGGTAGATGGCACTAGATCGCAAAGAAGTGGACTTTTGGCACACAACGAACATAATTGAGCCCCAGTGACAACGTGATGGCTTATTTCTTAAAATCATTTAATCACATCTGGAACTAAGAATCAGAGGAAGCTCAGAAATAGTCCTCGGCTCGATACATCGAAATTGCGGCCTGCGCTTTTTCTAACGCGAGACACCGACTTTCAGTGCATGGGGAAGTTAGGGTCTGTTCAGATGTTCCACGCGTCTGAAAAAGACTTTGCTGACAGATCAGTCTACGAGAGAACCTCCACATGACTCTTTATAGATTTTAATTAACTACGAGACGAGAAATGCCACTTTGAACAGAGAAGCCCTGAAACAAAAATTTCAAAGTAACGATCGTGGGCAGGAGCAGAGAGAACTGTAATAAACAAGAGGTGGAGGTTGAAAAACAGAAAAGCTGAATGAACGTACAAGAAACAAAAATCCCACCTACCTGTAACGAAATAAGAAGCACGTAATCCAGAGTCAACCAGACAGCGAAGTGGCCAAGCAGAAGGTAAACGATCGGAACCTCGAATAGATAGTTCACTGAAATCGCGAAAAGTATTCCCAAAGTGACACCCTCGCTCAACGGTTCGATAATAACAGCCACCAAGGGAACCATGCGTAATCGAAGTCGTAACCACCGAACCATTCGAGTGACATAGGCCCCGATCGATGGCATGACAACGTTTTGTATGGCTGGAAAGTCGGACACGACCACGCGGTAGCCCCTGTGGAATAATACGAAATGAATGAATTCGGCCATATAAGAGATACTGCACAGTTGACTGGATATCCACACCAACCACAAAACTAACAACTTCAAATGCGCCGATTTCAAGCACTGCTCATTGATTGGTACTCACCATGAAAAACAAACCAAAAAGGATGTTTGGAACAGGTAGGATATTGCCAAGTAAGCAAAAACTTACAGGACCAATTAGCGAGAAAGATTTGGCCGTACAATCTCACTGCCTGGGCTGCATTGGCTTACTGCGGCTGAATATGGCTCAGCCGACGGTCCTAGAGAAAGAACACTTATCAAGCGCCCGGCCCTCTACGATAACCCTCATGCTGTTAGGCCAAATGAGAACCAGTCGATGGATATCCGCGAGAGCGGTGCGATTGACCCTCATACAGTCGAAGTCTAAATCTAGTGCAAAAACAGAAAACAAAAACTTCCGCAATTTCTACTGGAAATCCAACAGGTCTCGGCTGACCGTTTAAATTGATCGTGGGCGAATTTGAAGGAAAAGAAAAGACAGGAACATCGCGTGTAGTCTGAGTTGAAAAAAGACCAGCTCAGGTTGCAATATTCCTGTCAAACATTGTGCAACCGGTGAGCGGAAGAAACGGTTTGCATCCAATTTTCCAAATGTAGAGAAGATACAATGCGACAACCTGATAGGGTTTGAGTCTGAACCACCGTCATTAATACTCATCTACACCTTTTTCCTCTTTCACGTTCTTCATAAAAACTCGACCAGAAATCCCTAAGATGTTTCGATAGGAATTCTAGTGTTTCGTTGGAAATCTGAATTCGGCTTGTAGAATCCTCGTTCGTTTTCCTACTGGTAGCTCACTTGTGCAATTGCCCTTTCTCTGTTTACCCTTATGGCTGTTTACGGGCACACATTCGCAGCAACTCATAGATTACTATACACGCATACACTCACACCCTTCCAAATTTACCGGTCGTCGTGACAGGTCTTTTGTCATTCAACGTAATCTTTACCTCGAATCTTCTCGTAAAGATTGTTTGGACACTGGACACGTTCGGGGACCACTCATCCACCGCAATTCTCTCTCGACATCCACCTAGGCATCTACGTCAACTGATTCACCCACCCACCCCTAGCGGTTAACTTAAATGTCCTACTTCCTAATGAATCTACTTCCCCACCCCAACCCAGCCGCACATCGCAAACTAAAATCGGTTGTATTGTTAAGCCGTCATTTTTCCTCAGCCTTCCTCGATTTATCCACGTTTTGAGTGCGAGCTTAGTAGTATATTTACTGGCCATGTACACCGCAGGCTTGTTTGTGCTATAACCGTTCTTCTGTTTATGGGTGTTTACCCTCACACATTCGTACCGACCCAAACATTACTGCATGCAGCACATATACACATAAGGAAGCACACATGCGTGCATTAGCAAGCCTGGTCTGTTAGTCCACTCAGCTTGAGTGGCACTCGAGTCTGCACTCCGTTATCAATCGATTGTAGTTCGGTATCACTTTAGCAAATGTCGCCTGTTCTACTGACACTAGTCCACTGATTGTGTGAAACCCTACCTACGCATTTTTGTTTTTAGGAAGTCAAATAGTGAGGATCAGATTACGAGACCGGATATGCATGTGGATTGTATTGTTACACGTAGTGGGCACGGAGTTCGACCGTTTGCTATCTGACCATGCCAAGCCACACATTATATTTTCAGTAACTCAGTAGTCAGGACCGTTACAGCAACCTTGGGTCGACGCCGATTTAAGGTGTTCCAAAGTGTGTCCAAACCTTGGCATCAAACTTGAAGAGTTGAAGAGAGGAAAGGAGGCCCCAGCTCTCAAAATATTCTAAATTGGAATTGATTTATTCCGACCGATTAAGGTCCTGTCGAGCCATCTCAATAATTTTGACGTGTTGCTTCTTTAAAAATGCAGGAATATTCCAAAATGAGGAAATTAGTTATCTGGATCAGCCAGTATTTTAACTATATCAGTCCCTCCTCATAGAACATTAGTTCACTCGAAAAGTGGACCGAATCATTGGTAAAGAGTAACCAGGCTCTCAGACATGTTAGTGTTTCCCGTTGTTCTTCTTACGCAAACGACTTAATCAAACTCACAGTCGCCGAGAGATAGATTCTGAAAAAATAATGTGTCAGAAAAGCAGTTGGACTTCTAACTACACCACGTAACATGATCCTATCAACAACACAAAGGTTGTCTCGAGTTACGCTTCAGGGCCACTTAATGCTGCAATGCCGAAATCATTCGCTTGATGCGTGGGCTCCGTGTGGTCTTGTGAACAGATTATGAGAAATTCACATAATGTTCTCGCGCGAACATCGCACCTCTAGACCTTCCGAATTTATATGTGGGAAGGAATTGTTTATGTTTATCCCCTTATTCCTAGCCACTATTCACTTAGTTTTTATTTTTCTTCCGAGCACAAACTGCACTTCCGCCCTATACAACTCACTGTCATTTGTTGTGGCGGCCCCAAACCACCTTACGCAGTTCGTAGCTATCAAACTGAACTGGACTGAACAAAAACGCCCATCAGTGAAACCATATCTTAGTACACAACCAACACTAGCAATCAGCACAACATCCTGCAAAGTAGCTCACGATATAGGTGTAGAATCATGAATACTACGCCAGAACAGCAGTGGGTTCCCATAATCACAGTGCCACGGAACATGAAAAGTTAGTATTCTTTGGGAGATATTTAGTGATTCATACACGGGTAATGTAACGGGAAGATTGAACAAAACTAAGTCCGGAAGAAGAAGTCCTGGAACACTTATGAACAATAACAAGAAAACAGATAAACGTCACAAACAACCGTTACGAACCAGTGTATATCTTCGTAAAATGGAATAAAGTTGTGGTCCGTCCGCGTGGTTTCCAAAGAACCCCAAAGACAGCTTCTATGGCCTTCCAAAAATACACAAGCAGGGAAATCCAATAAAATATCACCGACCCAAAGCGGATAGTGGCAAACTATGGAAACAGGCGAGACTGATAGGTAACTGCATAGACCGTCTAACTCTATGAGCTCGAGTGGTTCGGCGTGTAAAGAACGAAGACAAATATACGCCTGTCGACCAGAAACGGATCACGATATACAGAACGTGTCAGTGCAGACTATGTGTATGCAACTCAGATATACCAATAGAGATGACCGACAACCGGTCGCTGTACACATGGACAATCAACGTGCTAATGTGACGAGTCAGAATAGCTCATAGAGTTGTTGACTGATCCAACGTTGTCCATGCAACCGTGCTTCTGGTGAATGCTACCGGGAATAACGCAGCACCACGTCGGGAAAAGTCCACAAAACAGGTGAGACAAACGAATTTGGAGGAGGCACACTCGATCATGCAAAGCTTTTTCAAAAGATTTCACGGAAGGTCTGGTCAAAGAGTGCTATTTACTTGGTTGCGAATCCTAAACCCTCGATAACAGGAGAAATGGGGAGGAAACAACCACACATTGGAAACTATAGCTTTATCGCACGTGTGTACCCTCCCCTTTATACTGAAAATGGTCAGAGCTGTACCGACCTTCCTGATTCTGGAAGTGATTATGTCTCCTGTCGGACCGCTCTACCAGCATGAGATTAGAGTTTGATCCCATTGGGTATTACAGAAAAAGAGAAAATGTATAAAAGAATGGAGCATATGGGAGCAAGATCAACTATTTGTTAAAGCGTTACCGAAAGTGTTCAGAATTTCCCGGATGTCTTGTTAAAATGCAACAACCAAATCGAAACTGCACCATTCTAGGGTATTCGTTAAAACCACCCCCCCCCCCACCTCCGTCCTGATAAAACATACCATGATGGCGTCTGCTTCCGGAGAAAATATGAAATCAAGTAGCAGTAGGATGTCGCCATGATACACCTACAAACACAACATCTGCAGTCAGTCTTGATAAAACACTGATGAAAGCTCAAAGTACCACGAACTCAGTTGGTATGCATGAGACTTAACTTGTGTACATAAACTGTGTACACACAGCTGGTGTCAAACAAAAGGGACGTATTGGTTGGAAAACGAGAAACCAAAGTGTCACGTCTCGAAACAATGCACCACAAGCACGCAGTTAAACAAAAGTCATATACACTGTAAGGGTTACAGAATGTGGTTGATAGCAGGAATGAAAAGAATCTGTGCCGTGGAAATCAATTTTCAATTCAATAAAAAACACTATATTGTTGGAATAGATAACACCATTTAAAATATCGACCAGAAAGTTGCAAGGTTCCTGGTCTATTCACGTCATATTAGAAGCAAGTTGTGTACAACTGTGTATCAGGAGAACAAACAGTCTGAAACAATCTGAGTGAAGAGACGCATACATTGGAAATGCTGTGAGCTCTCCGAAGAATAATTAACCTCCTTAATACTCTCGCAGGAGGCTAAAGGTGTCGTCCAGGGAAGTACCATCACCAAGTTTAGTTCAGCTTGTCAATGGTGAACTGTGTACGCATGCACGACGTTCCGGGTCACCACAGCTTACGGAAGCGAGTAGTGTTAGAGGGAATACAAAAAAGCTAAAACGGTGGGTTGTATAAGTAAGTACAAGATAATGGATACAACACCGCCAGAGGTTGCTTGATATAGTCATGTATGTGAGTACCACCAACCATTCACGTGGTGAGTCTTTGACACCCCAACCTCGCAGACAGCATGTACTAGTGCAGTCGAAACCCTTGTTATATTTCCCAAGCTTCGTCCCCAGGTCATACACTGCCCGTCTTGTAGTATCCTCCAGTCGGAACCTACCTCAGAAAACAGGGCACGACAAGGCAAATGACCACTTGACATACGAGGCACATTGCACAGCCAGGGTAGCTCGCACAGGCGAACCCACTCACCAATTGCACAAGCAACTGATTTGTTGCCAATAGCCATTCGTCGAACCTCAACACTGTTAATTTGGTGCCTAAATGATACACGTGCAATGCGTTGAAGGTACCGACAGTAAAAGATAAGCAATTCCTTGTATTCAGTGCATAGCTGCTAAGCCTTGAGAACAACACTGGACGCTGCGTTGAAGACACCCGTTTCACCGAGATGCTAGTGTCCGGCAGACTCTAAAGGTTCCCAAGTCGAAGGAAGGCGGAACAAGCCTCAGCGATTCTAGCAGACTTCGTCGGAAATGCTGCCAATGTAATGTAATCACCCACTACTGCGGTGGCGTTGCTGCCATGACCAGCTTTGGTGGTGCACACGTCCAACTTTGTAAGAGCACTTTGAACTTTGGGTGTGCGAGGTGCATACCACATGACAACATTATATATATATATATATATATTACTTGGCGTATTTCGTACCTGGATGGAATCTGGACTAAGTACTGTAGTTAGTTAAGGTCGTCTTCGGGAAAAAGTTCCAAACCAGAGGTAGGAGAGCGGACGACAAATAATTCGACTACAAAGCTGAAAAGGGAAGGGCATCCCTGATCGATACTACTTTTGGTAATGAAGCCAGAATACTCTCCGAAGACTGTCACGCACCCACGGGAGTTCGAGTATACTACTTGCAAGCGAGTGACGAAAGTATTTGGCGCAGCTACGAAGGAGAGATATCGCCAAAAAGTAGTGTAATCGATTGTAAACGCTGGTTTTAGATTTAAGAAGACAACTGACGGCTTCCTGTAAGTGTGGTGGTGTCCGAGAAGTAGTCGTAACATAATGATGTGGTCAATATAGCCAAGGTCTGGACGAAACTATGCTTGGTTTTCACGGCTCCGCCACTCATGAGTGCTAGTAAGTCTGCGTCGAACGATAAATGTGGACAACTTAAAAGCGGTGTGACTAAAGTTATTCCTCGATGATTCATGTAGATATAACACCTTTAAAAAACAGGAACGATTCCAAATAGGCTTCAGTACTCTGACACTTCATCCATATTCAAAATGCTCCGCATGGGTTTTGTTGGACTGTGAACGGGTTCTTTTCCTCCATTCTTGAACAAAGCACAAGAAAAACAGACAGAAGCGGCTGTTTTGTTTCACCTAAAAAGTTCGATTTTGTTCATGTCTTTATCCTCTGTTGTGACGCTGGTGGTGCGCTGATCGCTATGATTAGGCATCTCATGCCAGCTAAGTTGTTTTTCGAAGTGTTTTACCCACCAAAGCAGGCAGCGGGACTTGGAGTAAACCTTCAAGCCGTCCTCCTCTGTAATGAATCCACCGACTGGCGGGTTTCTTGATCCGGTGTTGCGGATAAATCGGCAGAGTCCGGCTATTTCCGATCGCTACCGCCTCTTCCAATTCTTGGGCTTTCCTTGGCCACCACTTCTCCCGGTCAGTCTTGAGACCGCGAGCCAGATGTCGTTTCGAAAATTCCGATGAATCGTATTGCCGTCCCGGTGGGAACAGCTTCCTCGCCCTGATGACGTAAATGGATCGGTTTGAGATGCAACATGAATTAGGACATCGCCTTGTTTCCGAAAGCACACAGTACAACTGAATTCAAAGTGCTTCAGATTTCGAAACAGTCTTCAGTTGGCCGACCTGTTTGCTTCGCGCTCGTAAGCTGTCTAAACAATTGCCACCGACAGACTTATTTGACGATACAATCTTGATAGCAATGAATATCATAGCGGTGAATTGCCCCTCCTTGGTAGCTGGGAGACGAGCTGCGACACGGGCACGAAACACGACTCTGCAGTATTCCAAAAAAAGTGACAGTTGTGAACATAAGGTCGTCATCTGTAGCTAGTTGCTAGGTGGCCATTCAGAGCGCTTTAATTGTTTAGGACTTGGATGGGGCCAGGTAATGCGATGCTCAAGCTTGTACCGAAAGTCTGTGTTTGCGACAAACGGATGGCTATCAGTGCATAGTCGTAGAAGACGATCGACGCTGTCGATTTCGAGAACATCAAGACTAAATCCACGGAGACGGCCCTCTTCCCATTTGAGTTAGCCAGCCGGAACAATGATGCCGGTGCACTTGGCAACCTCCACAAAAAGCGCCCTTGACACTGTCACCACTGCAGTTTGCTGGGACGTATGTACAAATAAAGAATGAATTTTGGGTTTGCGACCGTCGGTTGCGGATTCCAGGAGACCCGGGCAATCTGATTGCACACAATCGGCAATTCATAGGAGTCCAGACAAGCAGAGCGTGTTCAGTTCTCCAAGTCAACGAAATGTAGCCGCTTGCAAATCACCAGACACCTGGGTATAAACTGTGAATAAATTGAGCTGGTTTTTTTAATGGAAAAAGGTGTGAACAAGAGAAATCTACCGAGTTATCTCACAAGGAGCACGGATGTTAAACGTAACTAGGTTGGACAGATTCCTTGGTGTCAGTAGTACATGGTTATGTTTTATTTTTGTGGGTAAAGGCCAGGAATTGGCGCTGAATACACAGAACACTGAGTACAGTGGAAGCTCATAAATTAGGGCTCCTAGGCTGCATGGACAGATATTAGTCCACGCTGAAGGGATTCTTTTTGAGACAGCTCACCGTCAGCCTTTGACTCAAAAGAATGACCCAAGAGGCATTGCAAGAAGGTAGTGTTTTGTTTCGACGCCCGTCCCGTAGCCCGTGACTCAACAGTCCGACTCGCCAGACAACAGGTGTGGGGACACCACTCGGAGCCAATGTCTTAATGGTCTGACTTAGCTGCGAAAGGCTGACCTAGCACCAGTGCGAATGACGTAAGGGAAAGCTATCCGACTCCCAGCGCGACTGCGCACAGTAGGTACATTCAGCGAAGCTCTGTTATTCTAAAAATATTTTGACCCTACTGAATACTATACCGGCGGTCATGGTCAACCGTCGTGGGGATAAGAGCGCGCGAGTTTTAGGTCAGTCTTTTCAAACCTGTCCTTCCTCGTGGCACGTCAGAATTAGCACACATTCACATTGACACACATTTCCACAAGAACAAAAAAAGATCTCTGGAGAGAGAGCACAATTTTGGCTCACGATTTGCACGACAGACCCACGATATCCCACGTGTAAGCAAGGGATACCACTCAGAGCGATAAGAAACACCTCTAGAGACAGTAACTTATGAACGCGAACATTCCCAACGGTGGCATCCCCAGATACAATAGTACACACCATACGGCAGAAGCATTGAGAACCTCATCAAGGCAAAAGCTAAACCGGTGCGAATTCTTTCTGCGACCTCAGGGTTGCAGATAAATCCGCATAGTACTGGTTGCCAGCAACAGAATGAATTTCCATCCAGATATGTTCATCCTTAGCAGTTGCGCACATGCACTAGAAGAACTGACCTACTTGATTCACAAAAAGTAATACCAATAGATTCAATGCACGTTGTTGGCACGATGTAGCCACTGCTGGAATGGATACAGACCGCATAGGTGCTGTAACCGTCCACCGTATTTCCATCATTTGAAGAGCTAAAGAAAAAATAACAAGACTCCAGTTTTCGGTGAATGACAAGGGCCGTCTAATTGGCTTGCTCAAAATGTGTAAGTTTCCATCTCATGGCATAAGAAATATATGCCACACGTGCTCTGTTGATCTACGAATACCATCATCAAACGTGGTAAGCATTATCAATCACGTGAACCACTTGATACCCACGTGACACCAATCAGTTTTGCAGGGACCAGCGAACAAGTCGATTAGGTATGATTAACGAGCTTGTGCGCCTGGCGATGCGGGTAAGAAAAAGTTAAATGAAAAAAGATTACCAGATATGACACGCAACTTCAACGAGACTCGCAGCCTGACAAGTAAGCGCGACACAGATCAGCGCCACACAAGGACGTGTCATTCTGGAGACTGATGAGAACCACGGTGCCAGCTCATTGACAAGGGTACATGCGACGATTGAACCGACAATAATGGACTACACAGTCGTACATAAACGAATTTCCAGCCTACAAACAGTGTAAAAGGGTGAATGCGACAGAAAGAGTTAAAGTATACCTATATCGGCTGGTACTCGATAGATTTGTCCGCAGATTTGTGACTAGGACATTTCAAGCATGGAGTTTTTGGATCAGATCAGGTTAGATAACGTTCGAATGGTTCGCAGGTACGGCACCACAACATACAAAACAAGACTATTGTAGTGAGGACACTGTCGTTTCAAACAAAACTATGGATGGTACAGTGCAATTCTCGCGTATTTCACAGCGTTCGTATTGAAATATTACAAATGACGAGATAATTTCCGAAAGATAGTGATAAGATAGCGTTATGCATTTACCTAAACCAACAACCAATCACCAATCCAAACCAACTCTTGAAGAGATCGCCATCCTCAGGATTTTGTCAGCCTCCAATTGTGCCGATATGAGGCAAACTTGGATATCAAGCTATCCAAGTAACCATGGAAGTCTTTCGTTTACCGACATTTGAGTGCCCTTAACTTATCATGATATGAATGAATGTAGTAATGCAGTTCGAGGAAATCGCTGAGGGATTACCTTGCGGCACCCACAGACGGGTTGCACCTTTGCTTCGCAGAATTATTGTGGCCCAACGAAGCAGCTACTCCATCAGTGATTTTCGTATAGTAACTCACTCTCACCTATAGCCCTCATTGGTTGCCGACATGTAACAGTCCAAACCTGAGATAGAACTTTAACAACGGGATCAAACCTCAACGTACCAGTGGAGGGGGAATGCCAGAGCATCGAAAGACAACGACCTATGATTGAGCCGATAAGACCAGTGAGTGGCGAAGCGGAACGAGAAGCCCTGAAAACATCAGGGCCATTAGACAACCCAGAACATTCATCGGGTAACTGACAACCATGAAACTCTGCCTATAAATGCATTCAAAATAGTCTCATGCTCAGTGAAATGTTTGGAATATCGCCAGTACCACACCCACAAAAAACTGCATCTGGAGTCCATCTGATTAAGCCAGACTGCAGCAGTAAGCAGTGAAAAGTTGAGTCACGCTGAAAAACGTGCACACTTAAGTTTGGTGAGTAGCAGGCGGAGTCCCGCTTGTGCATGCTGACAATGATTTGTTTGTCAGAGTCAAAGCTGCCATTGAAATTTAATTGAGTATTATTCGGAAAACAGGTTCAAATTCGTTATACTGAAAACCGAGTCATTAAAGTAAACTAGACGAGGATACACCAAGGAAACTTACTGGGAATGCAATTCGTTGGAGAAGAAAAAGTCCTCCGCCAAGTACTTTCCATAGTGGAGCAGTCCCCCGCATTCTTCGAGCAACGATCTTTTTACGATGTAGGACATGCCGACAAAACAGACGATGCCCAGACGAGTCAGAGCAAGTTGATTCCGTGAAATGGAACAGCCGAAGCAGATCTGAACAAACAAACAAAGAAGTACCGACAGTTAGCTAAGTGCCATGAAAGGGTCAGGAGTAAACACACCGTGAATGCAGACAACAGACAAGTGGATGAAGTGTTCAGTCACTCAGGACCCAGAAAGAATTCAACTCTAAACAAAGTCAAAGCGGTACGGAATTCGGACAAGTAAGTCGAGCAAGTCCATTTTTATTCTTTTCTTCACAATATGGCTTTCAAATAAATCATTATTGTACGGCAGTGAAGCATCAGTTTTGAACACTAATATCATGCTGTCCATAATGATGATGACGATGCTAATAAAATCCTCTCATTTACTGACAACTTAAGCATAAGAATCACGGGAAGATTAATGTAACAAGATGAAGCACTGCATGAGCACAATGCTCAACAACATGTCAACTTTTAATGGGAAGTCAGCAAAGATCCTTGTTCAATATCGCCATCAGCGTTTCAAGATTAGCAAGAGGAATACTGAAGATTTCATCACGTATGCCGGTGTAGTCGGCTCTTTAAACTCAGCATCATTTCATCTTCGTGGTTGGTCTGCAATCACCACACAGTGCAGACATTCGAACCCAGTTACTAAATCGAATTGAACAGGATGCGGAGTTGACAGTTCCGAAACTTACCACTGCAATGGACCCTTCAATAATTGCATTACTCTCCGAAAAAAATGTATGACATCGACTGGGCTCACGTCCATCCAAGTTGCAGAATGGTAATGTAGGTGGAACAAACAAATGTTCCAGATAAATCAACACAACTGGTTGGTAAACAAGTAATGTGGAACCAATTTTGCTGTACCCCCATGATGTTCAGTTGCGTCCACCTCATCGATGTTCAAAGGTGTAGGTACCTTGTTCTGAGTCGTTCCCCGTGGTACCATTCTTACGGTCGTATGGCAGTCGAAAACCAGCAACTATTACTGATGTATTGTTGTCGACGATGAAGATAATTATCGCGCAACACAGACAGTTAAATAAGCATACCGTTTGAAGGCGTTACCTACGAACAAACGGGTAATATGACTAGTTGGTTACACACGCGTTTTCCATGCTTAAGTTCAGAGTTACCTTGGATAGACATTGGTCGACCTTTACGGTTCATATCCAAAAGGTCGAATGAGACAAAACGAAGTGGCTCATATACTGGATTACAGGAAGATGGTATCTTGAAGTAATTTTCGAAAGCCACTCGAGAACAAAAACGTCGATAGTTCCACTTCAGCGACAGTAACTACTCCATACAGATGCCGTCAAAATAACACAATTGACCTCCAAGTTCATGAGCGCAAACTCAAGGTGTGAAGCCATCCACTGTGGCAGTAATTTATCCGTAGAATTCTATTTTCAATAAGCCTATATGAGACTGGTGGACGACCGTCTGTCAAACATTTTTTCCGAAAATGCAATATGTCCAATATGTCGCAGTCTGTCTTTCACATTCAATTCAAAACACTGCAGCACGGAAGAAAATCAGCAGAACAGACGGGTTAGTGGTTGAGCCCATTTTCTGTCTTCTTTACGGCTTCACGAGCAGCGCACTTTGGACAACATTGATATGGTACTTAGCTGGCACCTAAATTCCAGCGTCTCACCAACAAACTATTGCGATCTAAGTCGACAGGTGCAATATGATAGCTAGCCATCATCATCTGCAACTGTAAAATCAACGTACATGCTACACACTGGTTATAGCTCCCACAGTTCCGTCCACCGATTATCTGGGAAGATAGAGGTGTCCAGCTTTACATTGGAGCCGATATAAATGATGCGTGAATTCACGAGTTCCAGTAGACTTTCCATTGAGGAGAATGGGAGGAAAAGCTACGTATTGAAGACGTGAAACTGAGCCGTGTCTGTCAATGTCTTTAAACATTTATGTGTCTCACCTCGGGGTCCCAAGCCAGGGAGACAGTAATGAGTGGCGCAGCCGAGTTTGCTGGTAATGGCTTTCCATTTTCGCTGTCAAGTCATTGCTTGACCTCCGCTAGCTTGTTTTCATCATCCGCACGATACAGTGTGCAAACGAAGATTCATCAGTTAGGAAATCGAAAGAGTTGCATTTCTACGTATTGTTGACACTCTAAATTCCACCGTTCAATTTGGACCAGATAGGTGACTAAAAGAAAAGCGCGCGCGCTCTCTTCCACTCACATCACAAACAGTCCGGTAAAAAGTTATCGAACCGATAAAAGGAGCAATGTCATCATTATCATACAAACGCCAATAACGGAGGTCGACACTGATTGATTGGAGACCACCACCGCGTATGATCTTCGTTAGAGATGGGTGGCCTAACTAGTGGATATTTGTAACTGATGACTTTGAAAGGCACGAACAACAAGTAAATTTGAGTCACTAGCAGCATAAGACCGCCGCAGTGGTACAACCTAGTGATTCCTGAAAACAAGTATATGTGTCACCACATGCATAGACGTAATGTATGTACCTATATGACAGAAGTCGAACTTTATGTGCTGATTAGCACAAAGTATATTGGCGCCTTGTCCAACCGTAGCCAACTTATCTAGAACAACATGGAAACAGTAACAACACAGTACCAGTGTTCACCCTGGTAGAAATACGACTCTAGTTTACTTGTTCATAAACAAGTTTCATAGCCAGAAACGACAAAAAAACTGCTCCTGTTATCAAGCGCTGTGGGTATGTTCTGACCAATATTCTTCTTTTTCCGGAATAATGGTAGAAAAATTTGACCAATCGATGCTGGAATCAGAAGAAACTTACTCACTTTCCTCTCACCAGCATTTTCTTAATGGTCGCAAGATGTTGACTTTCACTTTACCAGTTAATAGTCGGCAACCGAAGTAGCGTAGACACTTAGATTAACGAACAATTTAGATGTACCATAGCCAGGTTTCACTACACTTCAGGGGGAGCTAGTAAAGGACCAGGTTGCCTATTCGCACCGAAAATAGGCAGAGAAATGAGTTGACCTATTTTTCAAGCATAGGGTGGTCTTTTTTTAAAGACCAGCTTGTTGATTGACAGACTGCCGTATCTGCATTACGTTCAGTGACAGGACTTCTGACTACGTGAAATAGTGCCAAGACTATGCAACCAATGATCGGGTTGTATACTGACTTGGGAAACCGGTGGGTAATTCAGCTCTTGTGCCTCCTTCGGGTGGCGCTGAAGCTACGCACCGAAAGGGTGTTACAGCTGAACGATTTCTATACTAAATCAGATGGTCGTGGGGACTCAATCTGCTGGAAGGTAAGAAAGAGTACGATCGTGTAATCAATGACAATTGTCTCGAACGGAAAGAATGACTACAGTAACCAACCGCGCTGCCCTATGACAGTTCCAACGGGGAGGGGGAGTGGCTACAAAAACTGCGCAAACCTCTCGAACGTAGCATAATCAGCACACCGATAACAGCAATAGCAGAAACCGAATACGCCAAGAGCGATACCTACCTTGTCCAGTGCACCCAAGAATCCCGGTTGATCGGCAAAAAATGAAGATTGATGCACCAAACCGACATCGCTGTCCAAAGATTTTTCGACCAGGTCTAACATGATTTGTGTATTCACTAAAACGAGGGTGAAACAGACGTACCGGGAAGGGTTAGAGTCACTTGCACAAAAATTCACAGCCAAGGCATAACATACAAATTCCTACACAATGAAGAGGGAGGGGTGATCGTGCGCGTCAAACAGATACAATCTGCTGTGACCTTGCAGTCGATAAGGCAGTACAGTGAATATCAGAGGACCTCAGAAACCTCAGTGTTCAGAACGTCGCCCCATCAGAATTTCTTAAGCTACTAAGGAAGCGTGAATGTCCAGAAGAAATGGCAGTCCATCGGTTAGCATATGCCTTACACAGAAAGCTGTAACAATGGACATCCGCTGCAACAACTGCTGTTGTACAATTTAAAGAGTGAAAATGGAGCTTAGAAAGCACGTATATATCCCGGAATAGGTGTTTATTCTTAAGGCTTTTGAACGACAGCACTGACGACCTTGTTCGCCACCTCCTCATGTTGCCGACTGGGAGGCCGGACGTCTGTTCGGATGAGCTTAGAGCTCAGCAACTCCAGACAAGACAAACCACCTTGTTTGGTTTCAGTATACTGGTTACCTTCAGCTACAGGATCCAGCTAGTGCCCCTACATCAGTTCCAACCGGTAACTAGAAGAGACTCACAGGGCTCAGTCTTGAGAATTATGTCGGGTGCTGCAAATAGAATTCTGGATTGGTAACGCACCACCGAATTTAAGTTCACGAAAGTGTTGGCATGAACATGGCCGAGCAAATGGCCTGGGTTAATTGTTCCCGTCTGTTTCCGGTAAAGGTTGGCCGGGATCAACGCCCCCAATACCGCTGACACGAGGGAAAACTCCAGATGCTCACTGGTCCCAACAGGAGTCACAGGCACTCTTGCGTTTGGCTGCCAAGTTATATCCTTCTTGAGATACACAAGGCACGCTGTTCGGATAAGTGGAACAGTATTCTCCTGGTTACCGACGGTGTGTACTACTGATGATGCACGTGATTAGTGTCTGTTCCCGTGTCCAAGCTCCACCTCCACATCTGATGGGAAGTTAATGTCACTACGGAAATCATGGAGCCGTTTTGTAGTGTTCATTCATTATTGTTTAATATTCAAAGAACGTCCAGGAAATTCCGACAGGACGCTTAAGAACGTTCACTTTTCAAAAACTCTGTGTAGATGAGATATTTACTTTCGTCTCTAATGGTTTGTAACCGCGTAGTTCGCGTCCGCTAATAAACAACTTTGGGCGAAGTTGTTTGCCCCTTCACCAGTAGTAAAAATGGCCAAGTTGTGTGCTCAACTGGCAAGCACATCCAGAGGAATAATCGTTCAGATCATCCAGACCAACCCATCGGTCAAACAGTTCTACACTGGCCGAACTCTGAAGCCGAACCCACCTGGCGAAATACACTCATTTGCACACAAATTTGGTTTCGCGAGAAACTCACCACCACCTAGTTCAAACAAACCAAGGATAGCACCGCATCACTCATGGAATCCAACTCTGACAGTTCACTCGATAGTGTTGGCCTTCTGGGCTTTTCCCCAGAGTTGCAGTCTGATCTCATGACATCGGAGTAAGTCCTATCGCATCTGGACCTCCACACACGTAAAAATCTTCCAGCCGATGCCGTTACCAGCAAGCACCAGCCGAACAAAAGCAGACTAGCTGAGCAAACCATGCTACTATGCTAGAGGCGGAAAGACGCAGCAAATCCTATGCTCGGTAGGTCGTGGAAGGAACTATACTGGTAAAAATAGGGCCCATCTTCGAACGCCGAATAGTACCGGATGCTAGTGCTCTGCTCCAAAACATGTTGACAGTCGGCCAAGTAGCGTAGTGCTGCCATCGGATTGGAACTTCACAGAGTCTATTACAAATGGGCCGTAAAACCAGCCTGATAGGAAATACATCCCCAGGTTGCAACAACGTTACGCCCAAAATGTTCTGCCAGATCAACGCCAACGTCCTTATTGACTATTCCAAACTGCTGCTATTATCCGGGGGTTGCCTACCGCATTTCTGCCTTGTGTCTGGGGTTAACCTGGTTCCGGAGATCCTAAAAGCGAGCTCACCAGACCGATTGATACCGATTTTCGTGCCACCCGTTCTTGTTCGATGCTTTTATGAAATGCTTGTTGATCCATGGAGCCGTGGATGGCAACTGTGTTCGTTCTAGTTCGCATTTCTACATCGAAACGGTTGTCTGAATGCTAACTCGCTGTTACATGCTCCGCTTTGTCACTCTTCTGCGACTCCTTCTAACCTCAGCTTAGCGTTTGTTGACATCTCGAAAGTCTTCGATTCGGTTTTAGAAGGGCTTGGTAAATAATCAGTTTTAAACTGGAAAACGCTTCACTTTTGACACGGAAGTTTTGTCAGGCCAATTGAGCGATTCGGCTTCGCATGACACAGTTGTCATATTCACCGAGGCGTTTGGGGCACCATCAACAGTAGTCCGATAGATCACATAGAATTACAAGAACACTGCAGCGGTCCCTCCATTCGGAGATTCATGTCCGCAGAGAAGTGATGCAACGGGATCAACTCTCCCCAGTATTGCTCATCATAACGATGGATGAGGTTCCTGGATTGTCACCGCAACTACACTACCAGTTCCACGATACCTTAGTGCGGGGCGAGATGGCTCAAGTGGTTGGAGCGCGAATTTACTGACCGGAAGGTCCGTGGTTCGAACCCCACCTCTGCCTCTCGAATTCCTCTTTCTAGGCTTGGGCAACCTGGCAGTATCCCAACCCTTGTGCTTCCTTATACTTCTTTATAACCTTGGCGCACAGCTGTGTTCGCTGAAGACTGCGTCATATGTTCGGAAATTCAGGCTCGTTACTGAGGTTGACCAAGGAGAGTCGGTATGACGATTAACCCCCGAAAGACGAAGGTGATGGTGATTTGCAGGCACAAGGAACATCCGGCGACTGTATATCCATTCGAATCCTTTTGCTTTGCTGAGGAACTCATCATCCCGTTAGGTCAAACCGATGCCGTGACTTATTTGAGCATCCCTTTTACTTTTGAGTGTAAGGGAGCTTTCAGCCACCGATAGCAGCTGCTGAAACTTCTCACTGGGGTGCCGAATCAACCAATCGAAATCACGAAGAACTACATACACTGGTGTTTCCAGAAAGCTCGTTTCCTCGAGCATTCACTCGCGGTACCCAGCTCCACTGCAAGCTGCTGAGGATGAGATGACTTAGAAACGTCTGTTGTGGTCGTGGTGCCAGGACAATCTTCTGTCGAGCAAAGGTGATAGACATAAGCATAGTCTCGGATAAGCGCTCAGTGCTTGAGTGGAATGAGAAGCGAAAGTATGATGCCAACGAAAATTCTTTTGTTGTCATCTCAGTCACATGAGCCATCGATCACAATGTCGATTTTTCGGTTGATGGACCGATGATTAGTTCACATTGAAGAATCTGTTTTCCTCGGTCACCCAAGACTGCTGTTTTACTGGGACCTCCTAAGGTCACAAGTAATTGGTTTGTGTTCGCTCTCTCTCTACGTAATTACGATACTTTTGTGTGTGGTAGAATACGCTGAGTGTTTTTTTTTCCTGTCGATGACTCGCACGTGACCTTGTATAACAGACACCCCGTGCCAAATGTGCGAGTCTCGACTGTGCTAGCGCTTACTGCGCCTGGAGGCTGATTGAACATTCGTTGTCCTTCCTTCAGTTGCTGATTTTTAAACGTGTGCTTCCATGCCAAACATTCTTGGATATCTTGGTGATCAATTTGCTCGACTGGAAACCTGTTGCTCTCGAACGGAATATTTCCATCGTTTCCTTATTTTCTCCTGTACATTCCGAAACTATCGCTCGCATTTTTACGTGTGTTCATGATCTTCATAAATAAACGATAATAAGTTATAGTAATTATAATCATGAAGATGAGGATGATGATGAAGATAATGGTGATGACGCAATGATTCTACGCAATAATGACGAAACAGTGAAATACCTCACTCATGCACTCCACCAGCAAGCAGGCGTATCAAGTCACGTGTTCCAAAAGTATGGGGTAAGCCAGTGGGTGAGTCAACCACTTGACTATAGTGAATCGGCCAACTCGAGTAACAGACGAGCGACGACGAAAATCTACCTATAACCTCCCCAGCCAAAAAGTTGTGATCTCACCTGAGATGCTGTATTACACAGCTTTGCAACGCTTCTTGCGCTAATCATCTGATCGCTGTTTGGTTTTGGAAAACAGGAATGTTGGTGATAAGCTAACATAAGGCTCTCCTCCATCTTTTTTTTTATTTTCATAAGGGAGGTTCCACTGAGCGGATTGTCTGAATTGTGCGACAGGAAGTTACTGTTTCCGTCACTGATCATACTAGTGATGACGGGAGCCGTTGTAGGGCTTCCTTGTGCTGAACAGAGTGAATAGCAGATTCCGTCAGTTTGCCGCCGTGATACACAAGAAGCTCAGGTCAAGTGGAAGAAAATACGCAATAATTTAGCACAGTGTGAATTAGTCGAGTGATTTGTGAGACAAGAAGCTTGAACAACAAAGGCAGTGGTTGTATTGTTATGTGACGAGCATAGTGCCGTCTGACTTTAGGTCAACAATTATTGATCGAAAAAGCTCAACCAGTACCACACCCATGACTGACTCTAATTCGAAAAAAGTCCGTGAATGGTACAGACAACGGTGGATGACCAGCAACATACAAAGTCACGTGTAGCAGGTATTGATCCGGTGATAACATTGTATTAAACCGTCAGTGTCCTCGCAACAGATTAACTTCAATGTGATGCGGATGGTAAATTTCTTCCAGTTACAGGCTGACGATGGTTACCGGTTTCGAATATTTTTAGGTGAACCCTATACACACTCATGCCTGTAAAAGATCGAGATAGATCGTTTTCAAGGCACGGTCTACTGACCGAAAGGTTTATGGATCCAAGGCTGTATGCCTAACCTGGCAAGACTAGGAGGACATATGGGCAGCAGCTCAGCTCTCACGCTCGTTTCTGACTTCAAGATAGCTGCATACCGATAGGGCGTCATGGATGAACGGTCAGTATTCTTGCATTTTTGATGTCAAAAACAAAAGATGCTACGGATTTCGTGTTCTGTAAGGGTTCGCTTTGAGATAGGTGTCTCGTAAACAACCTTTCAGGCTACTCCCGTAGAGACATAAACTAATTTTCACCTTGGTAAACACACAAAAAGAGCGGTGTGCTACTGCAAAGGTTGCTCAGTGGATGCACTGCTTATATTTCTTGATGACCGTTGGTGTTGCAAGTCTGACGTCGATATGCCGTCTCTGAAGTTTGCATTCTTCCGCATTTCTTTACCCAGAAATGCACGGCCTCAGTGCCGGACTGTATTTACCTGGTTTCAGCTCTTTGATGTCACTTGATGACTGCCACCAGGAACGTTTGGTTCAAGATTTCAACGATAGAAATTTCTTGACGTCAAAGCAACTTCTAGCGGTTTGCTCTTCAAGGGGCAGCGTGTTATCTCCACAAATTGGTCAAGAAATTACCTTTTCCACAATGATGCCCAAGACGCTTCCTGCAACTCTTTTCACAAACATTTACTAAATTAGCAAGGTCTTCAGGAAAAAATGGTTCGTCTTCTGAGATTCTCTCGAAGAAGTTTCGAGTACAGCAAAATGGCTCAAGTGGTTAGAGCGCGAATTTACTGACCGGAAGGTCCGTGGTTCGAACCCGACCTCTGCCTCTCGACTTCACCTGTCTAGGCTTGGGCAACCTGGTAATACCCCAGCTCTCGTGGTTCCTTCTGGTGGCGTGGTATTTAGGCACCGAAAGGGTGCTACAGCTGAACGATTATCTTTTTTTATTACTTCAGACAGCAAACGAAAACAGTTTTGGCTTCTGAAGCATTTCTGACCTTGATAGATCACACTGTCATTCCCATCTTTTCATAAAGACGTGTCCGAGAACAACGGGACATTCAAGTATAGCGGAAAACCGCCTCAGTTTCAGAACAGACTGTAGCTTGTTCAATTGACTTCCAAGATTTAGTTGGCTGAATTCAAAGATGAGCTGTTTTTTAAAAGCTGATCTTAGAGCAGCTGAAGTTAGGTGGGGATTAGTAATCAATCCCCAGAACTCTACTCGGTCTCATGGGTCTCATGGGCATAAGTGCGAGATGAGCTAGGCATAGCTTCTCAGCTTTCCGGTATAGAGTGACTATAAAAGATGAAATCGGAATAGGAAACTTGTCACCACTCGTCACCACCTACATTTGTTCAAAAACCTTCGGATAGTTTATTAGCTGAGGTGCCAGAGAGTGGTTGGGGGCTGTGGTTATCCCCTATCATATCGACGCCCGCTAAATTTAACCATTGTTTAGTCTGAAACGTAAAAATCTACGTGCAATGTCTTCTAACCGAACACATGGGTCAACGTGGACACTAGTACACACAGTAGTAGATACTGACACAAAAGCACGAAGAAAAATGCCCCAGTTGAGAAGAGCAATGGCAGAGTAAGGGACTTAATCCCCAAACCCGTGGAAACTCACATTTATGAATGGTATTGAAATACTCAGATCATATGGGACAGTATACGAACAGCAGCTACTCACTGGATGACCTTCATTTTGTATTTTGGCCAACACAGGGTTCATCATAAAACTAAAGTGCCTACATTGAAGTAGTAATCGGACAGGCTGAAGTCAAGTAGATAGAATTAACAAGGCTAACTCTCTCAGAGTCGGGAGGAACATGGCCACACACATGAAAAGTTGGAAAATGACTCACCTTTTATGCGACTGGTGCTCACCCATATTCGATCGTATTTCGCTGCCAGATACGCCGGGCCCATATTAGCCACCATAGGATTTACGACCCCCGGATAGCCACCTGGAGAGAAAGAGGACATAGACCGCCGGTCTTGGGTAAACGTCAAAAATTCCTCGTTGTTAAGTGGTAGATCTTGAAATCAAAAGTCCAGATACATGAAGCAGAGGCGAAAAGGCACTTGTGAAAGTAAATTCGAACCACCAACCCCCTCCCCCGCTTACCACAACGGCACTCTACTGAGTGAACTAGAGGACCCTTGCATTCCTTCACACTACTACTTTTGCACTCTACGTGCAACAAAACTTTGTGCACAGAGAAGTCCTCAGAGTAACATGTGGAAGCATAGAAATACCTGCATAGTATTGGCAGCTATACTCAGTTGTTTTTAACTTCGCCTTGCTTGGAAGTAGGGTGATTTAGCCAACATTTCAAGTGACTTTTGGGGACGTTTGTGGGAGTCCCTAGCTGTGGGGGCGAGAAGGCTCAAGTGGTTAGAGCGCGAATTTACTGACCAGAAGGTCCGTGGTTCGAACTCGACCTCTACCTCTCAAATTCCCCTGTCTATGCCTGGGCAACCTGGCAGTATTCCAGCCCTCGTGCTTCCCTCGGGTGGCATGGCAGCTAGGTACTGAGTGTTACACCTGAACAGTATTTTCCCCAGCTGTTTTGTTCGATAGAGCAGTTTTAGCCCATGTAGACCCAAGTGCAACAATGAAGATGGGCAATATCTTTGAGGTAAGAGTTGATCTCATCTGTCGAATCCGACATAAAAATTGGTTATTCTTGACATCGGTCCACCTGCATATTTTGCAGCTGTGATAATGGCAATAAATATTCGAGGGTGGATGTTCGCCTTTCCATTTTCGTCCGGTGGCATCACCGTCTGAAAGTTTTGAAATTTGAAGTCCACACCCATCACAATTCCAAAATTGTATGACCTCTCCGTCTCGATGGCAGCGAGATCAAAGTAAGAACACTGAAGATTACCATATAACCATGAACAGTTCAATACAGCGTCATTCATGTGACTATTGCATTTACTCAAACTCTACACCAAAAGCGAAGTTATTGACAAAACCAAACAGAATGTGCGAAACCAATTGCCAAAAAAACGAAGGCAACAAAAGCTTTTTTTCATCCAACTAAACCGAAGGAGGAACTGCGAGGAACATGATCACTGCGGTGTTGTCCATCACACTTTGTCATTAGTTTATAGTTGCTTGTATTGTAAACAGCAGTCAACACACCGATACATCAGGCAGTATGGCCCAAGTGGTTAGAGTGCGAATTTACTGACGGGAAGGTCCGTGGTTCGAACCCCACCTCTGCCTCTCGACTTCACCCGTCTAGGCTTGGGCAACCTGGCAGTATCTCAGCCCTCGTGCAACCTTCGGATGGCATGGCAGTTAGGCACCGAAAGGGTGCTACAGCTGAACTTTTTTTTTATAAAAAGGTTAACTACCCAACCCTTGATAGGACTCTATGGTGAGTACCTAAGAGCAGTTCCGATGGACGTGATCACGCTGTTTGTTTTTTTATAAGCAAGGTGGATCGCATCAATATCTGTGGGACCTCAGCTACTCTCAACTTTCAGGTATGAGGTAGTCCCTCGGGGGTATGGACACTTACGATTGCAATACCCCGAAAAATAGCTACTATGCAGTAATGTTAGGTGGGATCATTGTTGAAATCCTGAACGGATTCTGCTGTCAATGGTGCGATCGCAATGAACTCGCACGAAAAGGTAACTTTTGTGGGATATAGCAATACCAGCAAAGGTCTGTTTGGTGCTCAGTAGTCCGATATACCACGAAACATTTGGGAGGAAGCACTTGCGGGCCAATTACCAAGGCCGGGCTGTATGCAGGTGTGACACACACAAACACCAGTCAAGGTATCCAAACGACATACGATGAAAACTGGGAAATAACAGATGAAGCATGGGTGAATCAGACTCCCTCCCCCTTGAAAGTAAACGAGATGTCCCAATAAGTCGCGCCATTAGTTGGACCCAGCGGAGTCACGAGTACCCCGGAGAAGCAGAAAGATTCGAACGAAATTGCGATCGTCCATAATTTCACGGGGCAGTCTGAGCTCAGATAACCACCAGTCCTTCTTTATCGTTAATAAATGTTCATAAATACAATCAGAAGACCTCAGGCGAGTGACCGAATCATCAGATTTGATCGTACCATCATGCTAGGATCACATTCCAGTCACTTCAGGCACACTGATCAGGTGAACGTGAGACAACACAAGATGAACACAAAAGATCAACATCATGAATCTGTATGAAAACCCGTGTTCCAGAACTGCAGTTGTGTGAGCAAAGTCGCTAGGATACTGTTCCACTGGCAAGCAAACAAGCACGAAATGTACGTGTAATGCGAGGACAAATTTGAATTAGGGGTGAAACAGTTCTCTGAGCAAGTATTTGGGTTTTTAGGTTTGAAAACAAAGACCATCCAACGTGCTCACCTCGTCTGGCTGTCAAAAACCAAGCTGAACTCAGCAGAACAATGTCGATTGGCTTCTTTAAGCTGTCAGTAATTTTAAACCTCCTGCGGCATTCACAACGATACTCATCAGTGAATATGCCACTATGTGAGGTGTGCACTTCTGATTTTAGCAGTTTAAAAAACTCTCATCGTGAAAATCCGTCATAGCCGCTATTTTGCTGAAGAAGACACCCACTGTTAAGACTAGACATATTTCTAGATTGGTGAGAGTTTTTAAAGTGGGAAAGGGCACAAATAACATGACCAATGGCGCAAATGCGTTATTCCGATTTGAATGACCTAGATAGGCGCGGATATTTGTCAGTCTAATTCTGCTGATCTGTGGTCAGAATCCGAGTTCAAAGTCACTGGCACCATTCTAGTAATTCAAAAACTCGATACAATAGAAGTATGTCAAATGACAGGAAATGGGATAACAAAGGAAGCATGCGTTGGAAATCTCCGAGTTAGTGGGAGGGAAAAAGTCACAATGAAGAAATTAGCTCAGATGTTCCAGACCAATGTTCTCTGAGTATCAGAGAAGATGGCTCAGTGGTTAGAGCGCGAATTTACCGACTGGAAGGTCCGTGGTTCGAATCCGACCTCTGCCTCTCGACTTCCCCTGTTTAGGCTTTGGCAACCTGGCAGTATTCCAGCCCTCGTGCTTCCTTCTGGTAGCATGGCAGCTAGGCACCGAAAGGGTGCTACAACTGAGGGATTATCCTATTTTTTTATTATCAATGAAAAAATTGAAGAAAAGTGGCGAAAAGGGATAGCTTTAGCGAACCCCATAGTTCATTGTAAACTGGAGCACGACCAGATGTGTTAAAATAAGGAGCATGAAGTATACTGACAAAGCTTAAGAGCATTCCACTCAGTCCGCGTACACTTAGAGGTGTTGCTCAATCTACAGGGTCAACATACCATTGAAGATAAAGAAGAGAGCGACTGTTGGTCGACGGCACACGTGGCGTACTGTAAAGATATGATCAGTGCACCCCCTGTCTTCTCGAAATCCTGCTTGGTGTTCCCGAATTTACGTCTCGCGCGGTACAGGTAGGCACCGCAGTACCAGAGGAGCTAGCAGTCATGTAAGGACGGGTGTAAGGCCTATACCTCTATGGTTGGAACGGTCGACTTGAACGTCTTTTTCAATAAAGATACAAAGCAGCCCGGCACTTTGATCCGATGTTCCCACCAGACCCTGGCAGTGTTCCGGACGAACCGATCGTCAGACACTGAGAGCCTCATGGTATCTTCAGTACATATTTGTTGTGTTGGTTGTTGATCAGGTGGCTGTTGATCTGTTCGCCGAGCTTGGCAATTGGCTTGCAAACGTTTCGTCACCATACGAGGAGACATCATCAGTGCGCAGTTAGGTGGGTCTGATCAATAAGGCAGAACATACCGTTGTAAACCCTACTCTCGATAGACTGACCGATGTCACGACAGCGTCATAGGTGTCAAAGTTCAGCAAAAGTCACATGGTCTAGCGGTTCGAAAATTGATTCCATCCACCTAGACTTAAACCGTTGCTCAGTTAGGTGAATTTACCTACCACAGTGTTGTCTGTGGTTGGGTTAACCGCATTTGTGATTCCTTGTTTGAGGTTGTTTCTGTTCGCCAAGCCTAACGCGACCCAACAATCATTACGAGGGTGTTTTGATCACGTAAAATATACTGATTGATGTAGAAGAGACGGAGATTGTAAAGTTCCTTCACTGGAAGGCAAGAATGCATTATGAAAGCAAAAAGACAGAGTGAATATAGAGACATAAAGCTGCAAGACCCGCTTATCCAATGAGTGCACAGGTAGCCATACGACAGCTGGGGATTGCGTTCCAACCAGGGTGTCTGTCGCTTCGCCGCATTATCAGTGCTTGGATACATACTCCAGTACGCAAGGTCACCTGATCCAACCTAGCTCAGTTACTTGCGGTAGAAGCTATAAAAATGTCACATTATTATGTGACATTATCATGTGATCTAGATACAAGGTACTTTGACGTCACGATGAGATTAACTAGCCAAACCACATCCGTAACTTTCCGATTGCTCCTATCTCGGAACTGGAAGACCTGGTAATGCATCAGCCTTCGTACGTTCACTTAGCGTGGAAGCTAAGCATTGAAAGAGACAAGGGTAAACAATCAGACTCCACAGTTTCTAGTGTGGGGATCTCCAAATTTCTTCGGGTGAAAGTCAGCCTGACACTGATACGCTGATACCAAAGCCAGCCCATCAGCCAACCATATCAGTCATTAGGTCTTTGTATAGAGTAACCATATGAGCAAACAATCACGGTGATATATAGGTCAGAGCGTCTTTTGAGGTGGTTCCCTCTGGGAAGGATCATATACAAAGTCACGCCTGACAAGAAACGCAATTGTTCACCTATCGGCAGGATGTCAGAAAGACTTCTCTTTAGAGGTAGAACATTTACTGTTCATGCATTACACACAAAACGTGGGGGTTATGGCATCGTGCACAGCGAGGCTAGGTAGGGAGAGGAGAGGAAAGAGAGCGAGAAGAAATTTTGATAACCACTGTTCTAAAAGACCACGTTGCGTGTTGAATGAACGGGGAACACTGTTACGGCCATTCTATTTATATACTCGACAACTTCCCCTCAGCTGCACTTAACATGCGTGAACCACTGATGCATAAAGATCACCGCTGCAGTGTTCCAGATCATGATCAGCACTCATTAATGAATGAGAAACAAAACAGCTCGCTGGAGAAACGGAAAAAGCAACGAATACACAGGGTAGTTCGATCAGCCAAAGAATTTGGTGGACGATTTCCCGGGCAACTCCCCATTGATGGATTACCAAAGCTAGGAATTCAGTGTGGGCTATGTACAGCACTACGAAGCAGAAGTTGCTGACGAAAGTTAATAAGCAGCTGTCAAGTACCACATATATCTAAAAGGTTCCTGAATCCGCATTCGAGAATGTCCAGCAAGTGCCCAAATAAGGAAGACCCATTCTGAACAACTGGAACGCTCGCGAAGCACATGGCGAAGTCAGCAGACCACACTTCAAAAAGAAATGAACGGAAAAAGTGATTTCCCGCGATAGCGGAACGCGTGATACCGACATCCACAGGATTTAGTCTGCTATTGGTAAGGTACGGGGAAGAGGCAATTCGTAGTACCCGAAGTCGCAGTGAGTGCATTACAGTTTGGGCCCTTGCTTGTGTGATGGACATAATGAGGTTAAATTAGAAGTTACGATCGGTCCCTATCATGGGGCATTTAATGATCACGCAATTCCGTTTTTCGAGGAGCAATTGGGAAAAGCGATATTTCCAAATAGTAGCGCACAAATGCGCACAGCTTGAAGAATGAGACTGTCTCTCATCTGAATTTATAGTACGGCTCACATACAGCTGATGAATAAAATAGAGGATTCGTGGATATACAGTGGACCTTGAGAGCAAACTCCCGCATGATTTGACAACAGGCAATCGAAGACGCTATCATGAAAAACGAGGCAAACCCTCACACACGCTAGCCATCGTATTTGCATCTGGATTGCCCCTAAGAGCGTTTGACACTCGTCCAGGAGTTTGTCGAACACCGACTATGAATTAATCCAGAATTTAGTGAAGGATATGTATGGAAAATTTGCACGTCCTAAGCTGAACAAGAGAGGAGAAAATCGAGAAAAACAGATGGGCCTAATAGCGTTTCGCACCCGAAGAGTGTTCTAGCTGAACAATTATTTTTTATGATTATAGCGTCGTATCGGCAAGCTGATCAGTGAGGCCAATGACTGACCATGATGACATGGATTATTAGTTCAATGAATGACGAATGGCTGAGCACAAGCGATCCAGCGTCCGGACCGCACGGAGTTGTTTAGGCTGGACAACAGACCTGTACACACGTTGCGCAGGAGTCAAGGATGCTGTACCAAAAGTTGAAGGTAGGACCATTAACATGCCGTCCGTGTACGTCCTCAGTAGTGGCCAACCTTCAAAACACGTGAACCCATTATCAACAAAAGTTTGGACGGAAAGAGACGATCTCGC
Source organism: Clonorchis sinensis (assembly GCA_003604175.2). NCBI lineage: Eukaryota > Metazoa > Platyhelminthes > Trematoda > Opisthorchiida > Opisthorchiidae > Clonorchis > Clonorchis sinensis. The sequence continues at coordinate 202,224,591 of CM030369.1, forward strand.
CAAATCATTAATCAGTCAGGTAGAAAAGGATTGGATGATTTTGACTAACAAATTTACATTCAACCTCACCGGCCATGGCATGTTTAACGTCACTCTCAAAGCTAAGTTGTCTGATGTAAGGTCACTCAGTAATCTCGGAGTATTTACAGGTCTGTGCTTTACACGTCTGGTTTATAATATCCCCAATACTTTTCATAGGGGGCGAGGTGGTGCAAGTGGTTGGAGCGCGAATTTACTGACCGGAAGGTCCGTGGTTCGAACCCCACCTCTGCCTGTCGACTTCCCCTGTCTAGGCTTGGGCAACCTGGCAGTATCCCAGCCCTCGTGCTTCCCTCGGGTGGCATGGCAGCTAGGCACCGGAAGGGTGTTACAGCTGAACGATTATTATTTTATCAATACTTTTCATAAGATCCCGGATCCATACATGTGCGCAGTGTCCCCACCTCAAGGAGACCCCCCAAAAGAAAACAACTTCGTAGAGGAGACAAGTCTAGAGGTATGTGATACAAATTCAACACAGCCTTCTGTCAGAACCAAATGTTAGCTCAGACGAATCGCTGATTTTCCTCCTCAAAAGAAACCTCACAGTGGACATATCACATGCAATTGATTGTCACTTAACTTTGCCACAATCACAACCCACTCATCAGTCCACCACATTCGTGAACCCCCTTCGATATGGACTTGACTTGGGCGATACTTTAGCCTTGGATGTGCACAAAACACATCCATGGGTAACAAAGCAATATTTCTTCAGTCCTGACAAATCATCATTGCTTTCGTTGTGAAAGCTGTTTTCCTATCAAGATTTACTGTTTGGTGGTTCCCATCCAGGCCTGACCAGATGAAGGAACATCTGTTCTTAATCACCCAGATGATGGGGGTTAAAGAGCAGTATACGGGTTCACTATGTTATCCCAGTGTACTGAATATGTGGTGCACCCGCTTCAGAAAATAAAAAATAAGAATTGTACAGCTGTAGCACTTCCGGTGCCTAGCTGCCGTGTCATCTGAAAGAACCAAGAGGGTTGATATACTGCCAATTTTCCAAAGCCTAGACGGAAACAGTTGAGAAGTCGGGGTTGGGTTCGAACTATGCACCATCTGATCACAAAGTTTGTACCTTAACCACTGGACCACCTCGAGCTCATTCCACTTCAGAAGAAAGAGATAATCCTATTCCAAGCTTGTGAAAGTCGTTGAAAAACACATGAATGGAAATAAAAGTTCATTATGCAGCGCAAAAAGCATGCAATACGCCTCCTACTAGCCATCCTCCTATGAAGGAATCCTCCCTTTGGTGGAACATTTTCGAATCCACCGAAGGTTTGCCCTCGAGGAAAGTGCTGTAGCTAGGACTCTCAGTAACTCTGCCTGTTTTTTAACACGACTGTTTGTTGGTCCATTCGACATCCAACTGACCAATGACAAGGTCAACCTGGATACGTAATTAACATCTTGCACTAACGTTTGTCCGACAGTCTTCTGTCCGTCGGTGTCACAGTTGTCTAGGGACGGAATGTGATGGAATGTGCGCACCTCATATAATCCGGAGCTAATCCACCGAGAAGGTTCGAGGGGCGGTGTATTTTACCAAGCATAAATGTTCAAGTTCTTCTTCAAATTGTGCAAAGGTTCAGTTCGGTCGGCTGAACTGATGAACTAACGTGATTATTCCTATTGGAATAGATCGTTTGAACCATAACCATGAAGATATTGAGGTAATAACAATGGTTGCGGAGTTAACTGAGCTGAAGACGGCGAGGAAGCATCGAACCTACCTCTGATTCCTCCACTACTACCGACTTAAAATGAACGACGTTTCGGTTTTTGTGCTTCACGCGTGTTGCATGCTATCTGTGCATCAGAAGCTGCCACGTGGCATATTTTCCATATATATATATATATATATATATATACATATATATATATATAGTGTAGTGAAGGTAAAGTCGCCTTCACCCGTCTAAGCTTTCACACCACACAAAGAAATGTGCTCACCTGATGCCTGATGTTTTTATACTACAGCCCCTACAGAATCGATGATAGACACCCAGTGCAGACTGCTTCAGGTAGGCTCAGGCCAATATTTTTTTCGACAACAGCTAAGACGAACAATTGGTGGGTGTGGTAGAAACCCGCATAGCCTAGTAACAACAAAGGCGGATGGAAGATGGATATTCTACAGACTTGTGAAAAGAAGAACGTGTACACGATTAGGGAGCTGTGTCAAAACTACACGACGCAGAGGTCGTTCTATCACCTGATAGTTGGCCAATACTCTTGCATTCAACATACCGGTGTGGAAGAAACTTTATGTAGTGTAATCAGATGCAAACGTAGGGCAGAAAGAACCAAATGCGAATTATCTCCTATACCCAATCTAACGATGAGAGAAACGTAACAGGAGCCCAGAAACAAAGCAGAGCAAAACCAACCAATGGCTACAGAGAGCAATTAATCGATCAGAGTACGAAGACGGGAAGAATCGCATATACCGGATCGTTACCATGGCGCAACCATACAAACGACGCAACACCACGAAACCGGATAAGTAACAAAAGTTCACCTTACAGGAGGTTTGTATTTAATCCCCTTTTCGCTGTGAACGTATTCTGTCAAACCTAAGAAATGAGAACGGTTGGGAACACACGTGCCAAATGTTAAAGGATCACCTATTTACGATCTGGTCCCCTTTGGTTTTGGAACCCAAGAAGTGAGGAAGAAGAAGGGAGACTGAGGCACGGAACACCCTCTGGTCTGTGGACACATTCGGATAAATCCCTGTAGATAAGTCTTTTAGGATGAAGTGTTGAATTTCCCTGGATTCGTCAAAACATGCGGCTACTGGTCCACCGCAACGGCGTTCCTGCATCCATTTTTTATTCAAGGTCGTCTGAACGAGTGCTCGGTGTGGGTACCCTGAAATTTAGGTGGCCATTCTAACCCTCATTCCTTGTCTAATTTGTTCTTTGCAAAGCAGAACACACTCAAACAAAAACAGCATACGCATAAGGCAACAAAACCGCGGCGTCTTACACTAGTGTTGTTGTCGACGACGATTTCGAAAAGTAACTACTCCCTGAGTGACTGGTCTAAGCAGTAGCCTTTTCTCAAACGGATGCTACTTTAAAGATGGAGATACATCCACAAAGAAGCACTGGAATGCGGCATTTTGTTCACAGGAAAACAGTGAAGACTGTGTGAAGATTTCTGTTGAACCCATCTTAAACAAATGCAAACTGAATAGACGCGTGCAGCCTTCGTAACATACAGAGCAGTCGTCATTTCCTTCAGATTTTCCGTCGGAAGCTTCAGGTTGGGTGTCAGAACCCACGATCACCCAAACTTTTCATAAAATCATAAGTCGTGTGGCATATTTCTCCCAAGTAAGCCCTCTAGGAGCGATTGGGAGACCCAATGATGGTTCATCGAAGGTGAGTGAGTGACAACCACAGCACTCCTCACGTATCTACTGCCACGAATTAAACTTTACCAGTTCATGCAAACCAGCTTTCTGTGGGTATACCTCTGCTGGTTGTACGGTAATTGTGTAAGTGCGCAGAACGGATAATCAGCTGGTTCTTCTTCACAGTATGGATTACCATTAGTATTCAGTGTTTTGTGTGAACGACCTAATGCTGCTCCGTTGTGTTCTGTTTGGAAGGCTGGCCATTCTTTGAGCAACCACTCAGTTCATAATAATTATTCCCCTAAATATACACTATATGTAGTCTAGTACCAGTCTCAAGAGCACGTAGAATGCATGCCGAGTTACTCTCTACCAAGAACAGCATAGTTCTGTACACGGCACTCAAAGCAGTGCGAAGCAGGTAGTGCGCAATATATGGCGTGATAGAAGGACGTGACGGTGATCACAAAAAACCTAGGTGCCGTCCACCTCAAAAATGGAGGTACGTGTGAGCCTCTCTGTGTGCGGCGGCGGTTTCGACATGGCAGGTCACCGATGCTGGTGCTATCCGCTTCTATTTGGATTTTCAGGATGAAAGTCTGAAGAGTTAGGCACACCGGAAGTTTGTGTTGGGTTGGTACTAAGTCCCTCTCCCTCTTTATTTTATCCTCCTCTTTGCCGTTAGGCTTCGTTTGAGTAAAATAACGTGGTTCGATGATAGTTAGACAGTCACGCTCATACACTGATGCTCCAGGCAATGACTCAATCAATGATTTGTGGGAAGAGGACTGTGAAAAGCAACACGAAAACCTAACCGCGCGCTACAGAAGAAATAAGGTATGTTCTAATGTTTCATTTGAACCTGCGTCATCTGTGGCATAGGCGTGACATCAGCATAACCCTCAACAGTCGAGTTTACAATGCTCCGGTGCAATCCACATTGCTATACGGGTCAGAAACCTGGCCGCTGCGCGCCAAGGACGTCAAAACCCTTTCAGTGTTTGACCATCGATGTCTTAGTAGCATTGCCCGGGTTTGATGGGAACACCGGATAAGCAATGCTGAAGTACGACGGCGCACTCACATCCCTTAAACGCCAAATAGTGAAGCGTCTAAGGAAAGACCGAGAGCTCTGGTGGAAATCAAAAGCTCGGGAGATGGAGAAGGCTTTTGCTACGGGAAACAGCCGTGCCCCATATCAACTGATACGATCAACTGGACCCAGGAAACCAACGGTCAGCGAAACGATAAGTGGAAAAGATGGCTCATTAATTCACTCGCAAAAACGTCGACTAGAAAGATGGGCCAAACACTTCGGAGAACAGTTCAGCTGGCCTCCTGCAACACAACCTGTGGAGATAATGCATACGGGCGAATGGAATGTAAACCTCGATCGAAGAAGAAATAAAGTACGAAATATCCGAATATCCGCACTAAAACGTGAGAAGGCAGCAGGACCGGACGGCCTCTATCCAGCCCTCTTCAGAGAGGCGGAGTATCCCTGCTGACTCATCTGGCAAAGCTTGTCGGTGCTATATGGAACGAAGAGAAGGTACCTGCAGAATGGGGCATGTCGACAGTTATCCCTATCTTCAAAAGGGTACGCAGACGCTGTGCAAAAACCACCGTGGCATCAGCCTGTTAGCTGTGGCATCCAAGTTGCTCTCTGGTCTTATCCTTCGAAGGTTGACTGAACACAGGGAGAGACAGATCCGTGAAAACTAAGCTGGGTTCCGTCCTGCAAGAGGATGCATCGACCATATCTTCATCCTCCGACAAATTCTCGAGCAGCGACATGCTTCCAGCAACCAGCACTGGTTGTGTTTCTCGATCTGAAAGCTGCCTTTGACTCTGTAGATCATCAGGCACTATAACAATGTTGAGAAGTTTAGAAAGTGTCCGGGTTTTCGATGATAACTAACTAATTCCGCCTCACGGTTCGGCATGCGCTTCACACCTGCAAAGTGTAAAGTGCTACTGCAAGACTAGGTGGGCCCGAACCCTAGCCTCATGCTTGCGGGTGAACCGATTGAGGTAGTAGACAAACTTGTTTACCTGGGCAGCTGTATTAGTCCCGGTGGTCTCGCGAAAGATGATATTTCCATCCGAATTGGGAAGGCCCGAGCAGCTTTTGCGAACCTGCGTCACCTGTGGCGTAGGCGTGACATCAGCTTATCCGTCAAGGGTCGAGTTTACAATGCTGCGGTGCGCTCCGTATTACTATACGGATCAGAAACCTGGCCGCTGCGGCCGAGGACGTCAAAAGACTTTCAGTGTTTGACCATCGATGTCTTCGGAGCATTGCCCGAATCTGGTGGGAACACCGGATCAGCAATGCTGAAGTACGTCGAATGGTATTCGGGAGAAATAACTCACCCTCGACTGATCACACTGCATAGGTTGCGCTGGCTTGGCCACGTGCTCCGTATGCCAGTCGACCGACTTCCTCGAAGGGTTCTTTTCGCACAACCACGTGAAGGGTGGAAACGAGCCAGAGGCGGTCAAACAATGACTTGGCAGCGAAGTATAAAAGCCATTACCAGCAAACTCAGCTGCGCTGGTCACTGCCGTCTTCCTGGATGGGGACCCCGAGACGGGCCACATCAATGGTTAGAGACATTGTCAGACATGGCCCAGTCGCGCCCTCAATGGCGCTCATGCATCCAAGCTATTGCCTTTTCAATGCATAGCTCCCTTCCCAATCCTTCCACTTAACAGTCCACTGAGATTGTAGTTACGCACCAATTTATCAGCTCCCGCCTCCAATGCGCAGCTACCTCCCTCACCTCCCCAAATCATCGGTGAATGAAACTGTGGCACCTACAACCACTGTACGACAAGTAAGCGATTCTTACAGCTGATAATGATGATGATAATGACTGAACAAATCGCTCGAGTCTCAGGTTACCACCATGAGTAACACCGTGAGTAAACTTTGATGCTCAAGTTTCGATAGGATCGGTTGAAAGAGTCGCACCACACCTACCTACCTATCTACCACAAACGGGACAAACAGGCAATGGGCTACCGACTAGTGTTCCTCAATTTTATAAGCAACATTACGTAAACACGACCATCTGTTTCGAAATACCTTCAGCAATTCGGTTTCCACAACAGCCAGACAATGCTGAAGCCCGAGAGGGAAGACAGTTTGGCTGATTCAGTGCCTGTTAGTGCACTCCTTGTAACAATATATGGACAGGAAATATGACATGCACAAATATGCTTCTAACCGATAATTCACTTCATTTTGGTTCCTTCTGTGGTTCTGAAATGAAGGCAACCTGAGACACGTGATAAGTCGGATCTCACCATCAGCAAGTTCATGTTCACACTACACGAAGACAGTTAACCTAATCGCTAACTACCAGCATATGTCGGGTAGCCCATAATTTTGTGGATAAAAGCAAATTAAATTCCACACCGGACAAGCCTCAGAACCGATCCCCTGATCGGAAACCCCATTTGGTGACTGGCACTCTTCAAACAGGAAATGAGATGGACAAAGTTTCCGAATGCACGGACGATGATCGTCCGCGCCTACAGCATTCTGAAATTTTGTAACACAGGGACAGCTTGACATGAGAAACGATACCCTACCCAACAGCAGTCTCACAGGTTACCACACTTGTGGTCTGGCGATTATGGTTTTCAGACATCTATCCATTGACCAACCTGGTAAGAGGAACTTTGAATGTCACACGAACATTTACCAGTATAACCCGATGGCTTGCTAGGGTAAGCAGACCGTCGCACCACGACAAAGCCCAGTCTCTTCTCGAAAGGTCCTACAGCAACCCAGTGAAAGCTCACTCAGACTACATCATCCGTAAGGCACTGCATTCTACCCGGGAATGCAGAAGGAAGCAATGATGATGCGAACTTTCGAAGTGTTCACTTTTATAACGGCTTTAAATTAGATTCAAAGGTGTGCCACAAACATGTATGACAACCTCCCCTCATCACCATCCGGATATTTGGTTCCATAACGCTTTCTGGATTCGGTGACAGCGAAGTTTTTGCAACGCCAGAATTCCATGGCTTGTCCAGACTCCAGTATCTCAACGATTATGCGCCGATATCCAGGAAATAACGAAGAACTTCCTCTCCAGGAGCATGCCGCCGAACTTAAACTCCGTAAATCGGTAGGATCAGTTATTCTAGTTTATAACCGTGTGATAGGTGAACAATTCCTTGTGCCCCCGAGTTTCCGGTGTCCTAGGGTTTAAGACCAGATGAACATTAGGGACGTGAGTCAGAAATACAAACCTTGACGTTCCTTACTGTAAGCTAGCGCAGTCACTGGATCGGAAGCTAACGGACACAAACTTCGTGAAGTGTGACTTGCCGTAGTTCTATGAAGATGATTGGCAGTCACTACGTCAGATACCTGAGAGAATCATCGTCATCATCATCACCACCGGAGACAGCAACATCAGTGTTGATGCTTCAATGCCGTACTGGGAGAACCACGTGTACTAACAGTCGACTGTCCAAGTTTTCTCCCAACAAACAGCTATGGATTGTAGTTCTCGTAGGGGCTTGGTGTGTGAAAAAATTCCTTTTCAACCAGCGTTAACAGGCCATACTTTTCTCGGTCACGTGGATGCCTATTAAATCCTTCCGAATTCAGAATAAATAGGCCACAAGTTAGATCCAACGAACGTTCGACTAAAAATTTCTCGGCACTTTAAATTGTTAGAGTGATAACAGCACTGGTTGGAAAAAAAAACAGACGTCCTCTCTCTCAGCTACTCTCCTTTTTGGTGGACGTAATATACTAAAAATCGTATAAACCTTGTTTGAATTGGAGGCTTCCCTCTCATATTGCGTCCCAATTGACCTTAGGAAGTCCTTTTGTGTTCTAGACATTTCCAGTCGCCAATTAACCACAACTCCTAGAAACCCCGTATGGGAACTTCTATGGGGTCAAAAGTGTGGAGCATATTCACACCTCTGGATTTTAAAATTGCCTTCTCCAAAATAAACACTGCCCCAGCTGTGAGTGCCTGTTACAAAAAGGTTGCGTGGCTGCGTCAGCTGTTTAATTCGCGAACATCGATAGTAAACTCTTTGATTAGGTCACATGATTAGCATATTCACATTCTCATGAAAAATGAAGCCTGTAGCTGTGAGATATGTTTTCCATAATTCACCGAATAGAGCTCCGCTGTACAGCAGAGTCACGCAAATCCAATTTGCATTGATACAGTATGTACACTGTTTCTCTTCCAACGAAAGCCTGATCAGATAGGGTAAATAAAGAGGTGTACAAAAAAAGTCGCAGAGTGGGACCAGGTCATTTTCCACACAAGTTCCACTTCTGCATTTTGGTACACGCGCATCTATTCGATGCATCCAACAATTCGTGCGTCAGTGGGTCAGTCGTGTCAGCGTGGGTTAACCAGTGAGCTAACTGGCCGATTGCGAACAAAACAATGAAATCAACGACTGAAATATTCTCCAATCGGTGCCCCACGAATGACAACCACTTTTGACAGGCACACTCAAATTAGGTAGCATATAATTCTATATTCGGTCTTTTGCCAGGCTCCCAGAGTCGGTACAACAGTTGATTGGTGATTTTTCGAGATATATCAGTGGTTAAAGCGCGGGCTTACAAGCCAAAAAGTCCGTGGTTCAAACCCAACCTTTGCATCTTGATTGCTCCTGTCTAGTACTGGGCAACCTGGCAGTATCTCGGCCCTTGTGCTTCCTTCAGATGGCACGGCAGCTAGGCACCGAAGGGGTGTTACAGTTGAACCATTATTTTTTACTATTATGAGTGGTGAGATTCGGGTTTGATCCCATCTGGACATAGGAGAGCACTCTGGAGCGCACATTGCGTTAGTTACTTGCTGATCCAGAATAACTGACAAATGGATCCAATTGGTCCGATCCCGTGAGAAGCCACGACCGCGAAAATGTATCAACATCTGCGGAGGGCTTGCCTGTTGAGACATCAAAAAGACGATGCTAGAGGGAATAATACATAACCATCGAACTGCTTGTGCCCATCAACTTGGTGTATTATCCCAAACACAGTAAGAATGGTGCACGCCCTGAGCCGGTTCATTCATCGATCAGTCAATCAACACGCATCGGTATAACATATGTTCATGATTGGACAAGTTCATCAAGATGTGTGTTCCCTCCACAGGGTTGGTTGGTTTTCCTCTTGATTTTTGTCGTACTTCTGTACCCTTAGATGTGTCGGTTTGTGATACAAGAAATCTCCGACTGGTGCATTTCGATTTCGCTGCAGGGGCACTGTAGTCCGTAGTATAACAAGCCATGGCACAGGGCCCATCGTCGCATAATAGGCAACCAACCGTGACATGTCGGCCAGCAACTACTTCGGAGTAGCTTGACTCCATCATTAACGTTTGAATTGAGTTTTCAGATTATCAAGTTGTTGCGGTGCAACAGATGATTTAAGGAACCATTACTTCCTAGATATGTACTAGTTCGTTTTTCTGACATCCTGATTGTCGCTACTGTGAAATTAGTGATTGGTTGAATGACAGGTCAGTTAATAGACACAATCATCCCGTCAAAAGCCCCTGAGAAATGAAAAAAAATAACTGTAAGCAACCGAGTCAATTAATCAATTAATAATTAACTTACCGACAAAGATCTGGGCGTCTACCGATGGGAACTCAACCAGCAAACGTTTGACGAGGTCTATGGCTGGGTCGTCCTCTTCTTGGACACAGAAAAGGAGCTCAAACTAGAGAAAAATAACAAAATAATGTGTACATAAACCGCAGTAGCTGCGTAAAACCACTAAGTACTGACATCAGAGTACATATGCACTACATGTGCACCTCAACGCGTAAGAAAAGACACATGTGCCTACCTAAAGTTTACCTAATTTTTGGATAACTTGGACCCGAAATTCTACTTTCCACGTCTTGAACGCGGCCGCTCTAAAGGTCCAGTTAACCAAACCAAACAAATTCTATCAGGATTTGTAAGAATCCGCTAAAAACGAGGCACATTCAAGTCATCAAAAACAGTCGTAACAGACAAGATATTGGTTTTAGTCAACCAGGCAAGAACTCAGGAGATTGTTCTCCTCATAAAGGACCATATTGGAAAAATGTTTCAGTTAACACCCGACTAAACTGGATGAGAAAGGTTATACGAGAAAAACGAAATCTCAGCTAAATGACTGCAGGAAGCGACCGGTTGTTTTATCGAGGAAACAGACTGAGACTTTCTGAGCTTATAGGGAACTCATAACACTCGTGTCTATGACGACATCACTATTCATAAACCCAGTTTTCTTTTGCAACCTATGCTTCATACTGTACAGATTGCATCCAGGATAGCCACTTGGAGGGTTAGAAAGCCTGTCCCTTTGAAGTATGATCTCTTTATACCAATGTTCCTTTCATCGAAGACGTTGGTCATATCTGTGATTTAAAAAAAAAACTTTTACGTTGCACGTCCAATATATAACTTTACTACAATGGAGTTGATTAGAGACAGAGAGATGGAGTAATGACTGGATCCACATTTGGACCAATTCGGGCGGCTATATTCTGTAGTAAAGTTGAGGGTCACTTATCAGGATATTTGTCATCACAGAAGTTGGGGTAACAATGATGCTTCACTGCCATACACACACGAAGTGGTTAAAGACTTAAAGTGAAGAAAGACTGAATGGGAAAGCGACCCGATGCTGGACTACAGCAAACACTCCTAAGTGCCTACATCCCCAAACGCTTTTTAAATCTGGGAACTCATATCATGAAGACCACTGGCACCACTAGAATGCCACCACTTGCAGTGTATCCAGTCACACACAAAAAGGGTAACGGAGTCCCTATCCTGAAAGGCGGACCACACCAACAACACCCAAACTCGTATTCTCTTAAACGTCCTTCTGCGAAGTCACACGATGTCTAGTTTGTTTCATTCTGAAACAGGCACACCAAGCAATACTCACCTCGGTAAAGAATGATTCGGCTTCTCGTCCGTCGCATGCATTCTGAGGTATCTACACCAAGTACCCGATCACAAAATCCGTTAGAAACTGACTCCACTACTTGCAATGTCTTCAACCAGTCACATTGGAGGTCACGGAAACCCCACCCTGGAAGGTGGACCGCACCAACGACACCTAAGCTCTTCGTAATCGCTTTCACATCCTTCTGTTAAGTCATACTTTGTCCACCCCGGAGTTTGCACCATCCTAAAGGAGGTACGAAGAGCCGTTTCTGTAGACGATGTTCAGACATGTGTAGAACATGGCTGAGGCACCATTTTCTAATTACCTCGTTATGAATCTGTTAACCCGCCACCAGCAACGCTTCTGAGGCATCGCTGGTCAAAGACCTGAAGACGCCTCACATGATCTATCTCCAGAGGCCGTCTCGCAAGCATACAACAACACACCCCTTACTATAGCCTGGTATACGTGAATTTGAAATTTAGTGATAGGTCGTTTTGGCACCACAAGTGATGCGAATCAGCAAACTTGATTCGGGTCTTCGTAATCCATAAATCGACTTTATCAGACACTTCCGTCAGAGTTTCTAATTTACCGAGTGCTTCTCTTTGACCTGAATGCCCAGTTTTGAAGACCTTCCAATGCTCGCCTTATTATTATTTTATCGACGACAACGTTGAGCAAGAACGGAGAGAGTGGGCATCCTCGTCGGACACCGCCTTTTGTAGGGAAACTTTTAGAGGGCCCACCATACACTCTCACACACCTAGAGGTAAGCGAATATGGGGACCGGATTTTGTTGATAAACGTCTGGGACATTCCTGTTGAGTTTGACGAGGGATGAAGTGCGGCGACAAGAAGAGTACGAATAAGGAAGATCGGGGGGCCAGAAGCTGGGCTTTGTTGATCCAAAACTCATACAAATCAATCGAAAAATCAATTTACCAGCCATAAACCGTGTACCACAGGCACACTGGTTCCAGCTGCTATAGTTTCGATCATCGGAAAACGGGAAGGTGGAACGTACAACCAAGCCTTGGAGGCGAATGCATGTTCTGAAATGGATAGCTGCGCATTGAAGGCGACAGCTTTGATGCATGAGCGCCACCGACTGCGCGATTGGACCGTTTCTGCTAGTGCAATTAACCACTGGTGAGTTGAGTCCCGGTATCTCCATCCGGGGTCCCCATCCAAGGCGGCGGCAGTTGCCCACCCGACTAAGTTTACTGGTTAGTGTTCTCGCACTTCGTTGCCAGGTCATACAGTGTCCACCTCTCGGTCGCTTCTACTCAGCGCAGGGCTGGGCGAAAAGAGTTCTGCGGGGCAGACGGTCTTCTGGCATGCGGAGTACATGTCCCAATCAGCGCAGCCTATGAGTAATTCATCTATCACCGTAGAGTTCCTTCTTCCTAAGACCATCTGGCGTACCTCAGCATTAATAATCCGATGTTCCCATCAGACCTGACCAATGCCGCAGAGACACTGATGATCAAACACTGACATCTTCCGTATGTCCTCTGCGCGTAGGGGCCACGTCTCTGATCCATAAAGCAGCACCAACGCAGTGTAAACTCTTCCCTTGACAGACAAGTTCTGACCAAAATCTGACCATACGAGCTGAAACGAGAAAACGTGGTGTGCCGCCGAACGGTGAAAAGCTTTAAGAAACAGAGCAAATATACAACATTCACTCTCGCTTGTTGTTGTCCGCTGTTGTTGTGCAACCAAACGGTGGTTGGAACAAGTCTACATTTGATTTTCAGAGCAGAGGAGTCAGATAGTTCCAGCTTCGTAAACGGATCAGTATGGGTTTGCTGGTGTTCGGATACTGGAGTGTACTCAAAATCTGTGGAAGGTGTCAGGTGACGTAAGGAAACCGTTTCTTTTTTACTGTTAGGATGTCGAACATGTGCGTAGTCCGAGTTACACTCCAGGAGCTCAACGTCCTCGACAACGGGATCATATTTTGAAGATGGTGTATTTCATCGCATCGGAACTGGTCGAAACCAGTCACTGCGGCAATGATGCATCGATTGAAGATTTTCAATTATGATGAAACATTCGCTGATGTGGGGTAGACTTTTTGAAGGTGCACAACAAAGAACGAATCGAATGGGGGGCGTCTGGTAAAACGGTTACCAAGTGACTGTTTTGAAGACCTTGCAATCGTAATGAAAAAGTAATAGCTTTCGACAAAGTTCTGTTTAATCGTTTCATCTGACCGTTGCCCCTTGTAGTGGTCCAGCTAAAAGCACTTTACACCTTGCAGATGTTAAGCGCAGATCAAACCATCTGGTAGAATTATTTGTTTCTTAAAATGACCTTAGTCTCCTGCGTGGTTCGTCTGGTAACGTGTGTGAAGGAGTCTCACAAGCAAGAAGTTGATCGACGTCTGTTTGTCGTGTCTCTTACGCCCCAACTGGCTGTAGCTCCAACGCCGTCAAAGACAGGTTTTACGACGTCCTGAATGTCCTGTTGCGGCGAGCTAAAAGCTCAGATGTTGTGGTGGTTGCCGGAGACATGAATGCACAAGTGGACAAACTTAGCGTATCTGAGACTCAAGTAGGAGGTCGACATCAATTGGAATCCGTACATACGGACAATGGTGAACGATTGCTTCAGCTGTGTGCTGATAGCAGACTGTTTTTATGCAGTACTAAATTCCGAAATAGCCGAAGTCGTCTGGCCACACGGTGTCTTTCAACGGCATGTCAGCCAAAAAACTCAAGTCGATCACATTGCCATCGGTTACCGATGGGGTGGATCAACAACTGACTGCCGGTCGTTTTGGAACACATTTGTGGATTCCGACTTCGCGCTCGTCTGCAATTGCTTCTCCCTCGGTTTCGCAGGGCCACGTAAGGTGCGGACAAATCACTTGGAAACTGAGAGACTGGCAAGTCTGGATGTTAGACGAACTACCGGAATCGTCTTCTAGAGTCTCTTCCAAATGCTCCACCATCAGATGCGAACTCACACTGGGACGAGATTGCCACCTCTTTGGCACGGCACCACCAGGCGCACTCAAGCATTGGATACCAGACCGAACGGTGGCACTGCTTAAGTCTCGGAAAAATATCCCAGCCGGTCCCGAACATAACTTGATGCGATGAAGTATCAGACGTCAAGTGAAAGCGAGCGCGCGAGCCGACCGTAAAGTGCGGTGGACACAGAAAGCCCAGTAAATGGAAGAGGCCAAGAAAGTCCGGAATGCCCGAAGAGTATTTCAGTTAATCCGCGCGACGGGTCGCCAGAAACCATCTGTGAGCGAAACCGTCAGGGATTGGAATGGAGTGGCCATCTTGAATAAAGAAAAACGCCCCAGCAGTTGGGCCGAACACTTCGAACAACAATCGTCGTGGCCATCTGCTGCCAATCATATAAAGCCCACAGCTGACATAGAACCCTGGACGGTGAACGTGGAACCACCTATGGTCTCGAAGGTTTATGAATGCATTAGTTCTCTCAAGCGCCACCGAGCTGCTCATCCAGATGACCTCCCACCCGCATTGTTCAAAGATGGGATTGAAGTCCTCAGTCAACGCTTCTCTGATCTGTCTGCTTGCATTTGGGAAAAGAGTCTGTCTCAAACAACCGAAGAGTGTCGTTAATAGTGCCCATTTCCAAAAAAGGGGCTCATATTGAGTGTGGTAACCACAGGGGGATAAGCTTGACGCCTGTTGTAACAAGACTGTTGGCATCACTGTTGCTTCGTCGCCTTACGGTGGCTCGTGGAACACTGACTCGAAAGTAGTAAGTGGGATTCCGGCCTGGTAGAGGTTGAGTTGACCAAATCTTCACACTCCGTCAGGTTCTAGAACGACGCCATACGTATAAGCGCCCCACACTTTTAGTAGTCCTGGATTTCCAAGGCGCACTCGACTCGGTTGACCGTTCTGTTCTTCTTGACGCGCTCACCCACCAAGGAATGCTTCTCAAGTTCGTGAATATGATAAGCTTTGTGTATCCTCAGACTTCCGGAGGTGCGAGAGTATATGGCGAGCTCTCCAAAAGCTTCCGTACACAAAGCGGTGTCCTCTTTACCCAGCCTTGTGCTGGATGCGAGAGAAAGTCCCCGGAGCATTTCAACCCCGCAGGCACCAGAGGCTAGGAGTGAATCCTACACGGTCGCATCAATGACGAAGTTGAAGAGGAAAGGTGAAAGAGTATAAACCTGCCTGACACCATTTGGCGCGGGAAACTCAGGCGAGATCTTCTCGTATACCTTCATACGTTCGCGAAGTTGGCGTGCAACGCCTTAAGGAGGGTCAACAAGTTATGGGTGTAAAGTAAGGTATGCATCCCATTCGCCCGTAGGCACTATCCTCACGGACAGGAGGAAGCCAGGAAGCCAGCTAAATTGATCTTCGAAAACTTTGGCCCATCTTCGCATTCGGCGTTTTTAGCGAGTGAACTAATGAGTGAAAAAAACACGTTAGGGTGAGGAAAACTTATGGTTTCATTGACCGATCCCTTCCTAGAGCCAATCGATATTATAACAACGACCTCATTCGGTAGCCAAAGCTTATTCTATCTTCTGAGCTTTCGATATCCACCAGAGCTTCCGGTCTATCCTTAGACTCTTCACTAATTAGCGTCCGAGGGATTTGCGTGCGTCATTGTACTCGTTGCCGATCCCTATGGATTTCACTACATCAATCAGGAATAGAGATCGGGAATGTTGTGGAATATAGGTAGCTGGGGTGCGCTGATTGATTGTTGGTCTGTTCGCCAAGCTTGGCAGTTGGAATGGACTAGAGATCTCCACGATATCCAGTTGTCTTTTGGTCGAATCGGGGAACTCGGACAGACAGCAATGGGTGCCACTAGCATAGCTCTTCTCACATTTCTCGACGCCACGTGCCCACTACCAGTACATATTGGTGTACTGTAGAGTTGTTAAGCTAGTTCAGATCGATACTGACCGATCGAAGATGGTGGATTGGCGGGCTGCACGCTGACTTGCGAGGGTCTGAAGGGAAGCGAACTGTAGGGCGTGCACGCACCATGACGTGATCGGAATCAAGCTGTGTGCCCAGCAGGAACGGCAGTCTTGAATTGTGGCTTTCCACCGGTGGTTGATGGCCACGTGATCAAAGTGGATCAGCGGCTGGTTTGCAGTTGGTGGCCACCAATTTACGCGATGCGAACGGCTGAGCTGGAAATTCGTACCGGCCAGAATCAGTTCACGATGAGCGACTCCGGGTCTACCGTCCAAATGTGAAGAAGCTCAGACGATCGAATTGGGCTAAGATCACAATGTCAGTGATACTTGCCCGACGAATAATGATAAAAAAGTCAATTGTCCACCCTTTCGGTGCCCTTGCCACCCGAAGGAGGCACGAGGGCTGGGATACTGCCAGGTTGCCCAAGCCTAGCTAGAAGTCGATGCAGAGGTCGGGTTCGAACTATGGACCTTCCGTTCAGGAAATCCGAGCCTTAAACAATTAGGGGCGAGATGGCCAAGTGGTTAGAGCGCAAATTTGCTGACCGGAAGGTCGTGGTTCAAACCCCACCTCTGCCTCTCGAATTCCCCTGTCTAGACTTGGGCAACCTGGCAGTATCCCAGGCCGCGTGCTTCCTTCGGGCGGCATGGCAGCTAGGCACTGGAAGGGTGTTACTGCTGCACGATTTTTTTTAGAAATCTCGATGAACGAGTCCGGATAACTTTCTACAGCGTCAGAACTGCAGTCCGTTGGGGTATGAGCCGACACTACAAACAGGCACCGTTTTTATGTCGAGAGACACTGAGCCTGGCTGAGCTGGATAGCCAGATGGCTCAAACACGACTGTGCACTGGGATCCGATCCAGCAACGCACCTTCAACTCTCGTGCTGAGTGCAACTGTCAGTCATTCGTGTTGCTGGTATAGTTTTCCTGGCCTCAGCCGGAGACGCAGGTTGTGACGATATTCGGGGTTCACGTTGTGCAAGTGACATCGGGCAGATAGTTTCGAAAGCTTTGGCCATGTCTTCTTTCACTTTTTTCTAACCGTCATCCTAATCGCCACTCTGCCTGCCGAGTTCTGATAGCGCCTTAGTCAACTCAACTCGATATTGTTGGACTGAGGCTCTTTGCATGTGGTGAACTGAATGCCATTGTATCGACCGACGCAATCCAGGAACAAAACGAATAGATACGCGTGTCCGCACAATGTTTTGACCGTAATCAGGTGGTGTACTCAAAAACGGGCAGCAATCTTGCATCCAAGCCCTTCACCGGTGGTTGGTACATGGTTCGACTGAGCCAAAGGCTAATTTGCAATTGATAGCCTCTAAGTCACATGTTGTGAATGCTTGTACAGAAAGATTGTGCTGAGTAGAATTAAGTAATACTCATAACGGAAGTAGTCGCTCCTCACAACCCACACGAGTTATGGTCCTGAGGCACTGATTGCCGAACACCCGAAGACGTCTCAGTTCCACTGCTCGAACAGGCCAAGTCTTTTCTTCCAGTCCCCGACTCAAAAGTCTGAGCCCCGAGGCAGTAGGGTTTTCTCTAGTGACCCTGGCCGGAGCCGATGGCTCACAACAGTCCAACCTACTAGGCTGCAGGGGGCCGGCTTGGCCCGACGACCCAGAGAGTAACGCATTACTCTCGCTCCAAGTACGGCCACGCACAACAGGTGCCTTTTGATCATAACCGGACTCTGGCTTTAAAAGTGTTTCCACCGTATTGAATAATGCGCCTGTGATCACAGTCAACCGTAGGCCGGTCGCAGTGTGCGGCTTGCAGGGCTGACGTTTCCTAACCCACTCTTCCGCGTAGGAAAGCACCATCGCTGCTCCCGTAAATATGGACGTGCTAGTCACCTGAAGGTAACAATCTGCTGCCTTTACACCTATTGCAGATGACAGTACGGCTGCACCTCCAGACCGCCCCGTAATAGGACTACTCGTAGTAAGGGGTCCCGCTGCCCTGATCCGACCGCTCCTTTGGTCTTCCTGCTATGGTTGGACACTTGGGAACTGAGTTCCAGCCAGTATATCCCGTAGGATTATTGCAGCAAAGAAGCCCGACCACCACCACAAGTCGATAGCATTAGGTCGCGAGCATCTTTTGTCAACCTGTAGCACTTACGATGCAGAAGTGACATCAGCGTATCTGTCAGGGGTTCAGTACACAATACTGAGATTCGTCCAACATTGTTATATGAGTCAGTACCATAGCCACCGCGTGCTGAGGAAGCTAACAGCCTCCAGTGTCTGAAAATCGATGTCTTCGAGGCATTGCCCGAGTCTGGTGGGGACATAGGATCAGTAACACCGGAGTACATCGAACGGGTTCCAGAAGAAATAACTCGCCCACAGTGGATAAACCGACCACACACGAGGTTGCACTGGCTAGGTCATGTGCTGCGTATGTCAGTCGAGCGACAGCGACTTTCTTGAAGGGCTCTTTGTGTGCAGCCATACGAAGGGTGAAAACGATCCAGGGGGGTCATTGCCGTCTTCCTGGGTGTGGACCCCGAAATGGGGCACACCAATGGTTATGGACATTATCAAACATGGCCCAGATGAGCGCATGCACCCAAGATGTTGTATTCAGCACATATCTCAAACTCCCGATATCCCCAATCGAAATACACTGACACATACACCATTACATTTACCAACCCCTACCTCCTCCAATCACCGGTGAACGAAACTTTAAGTTAAACCACTGTATAGCAAGTACGCGGCTTTTTCAGGTGATGATGATTCATGCGCCATCATGGTCGCTAGTTGCTGGTAGAGCTTTTCTGGCATTATAACATCTGCTTATCTCGGCGATGTCCAGTGTTCATTCAATCGAGTCAACTGTCTTGGACAGACAGTTATAGAAGCTGACAGCACATCTTTCACTCCCCTCCATTCGACCTCCAATCAATCTTCCTCACCGATGAGACTGTGCGCCCCCAGTAGCTTTTCAATCAGATAATCTCTGTCAGATTGTAGACACCGAGACACGCGGTTTATGATACGTCGCAAACTATGCATGCGTAGTGTTGCATTAGGTGTCATTGGTCGAAAAGCGAGATTTAGAAAGTGGTGTGTGATGGGAATAATTCGAAAGCGGTGTGCCGGCAGTATCGCTGATTCATGGCACTCATAGGGAAGCGACAGAACTAAGCACCTGTATTTCAGGTCCCGTAGGTATGTGAAGTTGTTTGAAATTATTTGCAAATTCATGAGGACGTGTTGAAGAGAGCCAAAAATGAGCGGGAATTATTTGCAAATTCATGACGTGTTGAAGAGAGCCAAAAATGAGCGGCGATAGTCACTTCGAATACTTTTAGGAAGTCTGCTTCCCAGTACTAGCCCCATTCATTAAGTAAAGAACGGGGATGTTTTTGAACTAACCTATCTCAGGAATGACCAACGGCCCCCAGAAGACTGGAAGCGTGATTCCACGTAACCAAACTTTTCTAACAATCGCACACAAGCTGTTCTAACTGCCCAGGACATTCAGCCTGCCTTTCTCATCGAACCGAGGAAAACGTCACCAACTTACTTGCGGATAATCCAGCGTGAAGTGACTGACAAGATTCTCCCGAAGACAGGAATCACAGCCCATAAGAGGTTTGATTATAGAAATCCCTGGATACTTTGCTATCCGCCCTATCTTTCTATGCATGGAGTACCTACTGCAAGAAAGAATGTTCACCATGCGTAATATGATAACTCACGCCGTATATATGGAAAGGAAAAAGAAGCTAATGTGATGAAAATATATCCATAAAACAATGGTGGCCAATAAAAAAAGTATCACGGAGTAGACTAGATCAGCCTCGATCATAGGGCAAGGCTCCCAAGGGTTCGGCTGTTCAACTCGTAAACAGGTCGGGGGCCGATATCTCGGACAAACCAATTTTCGAAGTTTGCGCGTTCTGAAGTTTAGTATTTACGGATTCACTATTTGATACACAGGATCGAGGCTTTCGCCCAGATTCCTCGGCTGGTGTTTGTTCTTGTCGTTCAGTGGCTTCTGTTCACCTAAAAGGCACAAGCGAAAAAAGGGTTTAGCACTGCTCTCTATGTTCTCAGCTCGAGGGCAACAAGCCTGTCAGCACGAGGACTCAATTACAAAGACGTCTAAGTGTTTTGAACTGGGTATCAGATGCAGCGTGAACAACCGTCAGAGGAAGGTTATTCCACACTATAAAGGTGTGCCCTCTGAGCTCGGAAATCTCCCCATGACCCGGTGTGTGGTGATAAGTCAACAGTGAAAAACCTGTTGGGCAACCTTCTTCAGACAGGACGTAAATAAGTATGAGGTCCCCTCGGAGGCGACGATACTCCAGCGAAAAGAGGTCAAGCGCCACGAGACGCGTTTCATAGCCCAGGGATTTAGGGCCGGGAACCGTTTTGTAAGAGCCCGTGGGACGCGCTCAATCAGGGTTAGGTCCCTATTGCGTCCTGTGAGGACAACTTAGTTGGCATATTCAAGAAGTGGTCTGATGCAGTCCCCATAGATTACTTGGAAGTCCGTGCGATTAATACGGGAGAACGTGCGCCGAATCATCGGTAGAATGGCGAATGCCTTTTGAGCCGATTTTTCATGTTGCAGTGAGAACGACATGTTTGAAGAAAGCCAGATGCCTGGATGTTTTTAGTATCTATCTTCATGATGTCTTACGGTACACTGTCACCCCGCAAGACACAGGCGTTCACTGAGTCTCTTTGGAATGACATATGGACGAACTTTTCACCATTCAGTGAAAGGTACCAGTCCAACGACCACTGGGCTGCAGCGTGTACACTAGCATTTGAGCCCCAGGATTTCAAGTCGTTCGCAAAACGTAGACCTGGACTTGAAGTAAACATGGACTTGGAATAAAAATTATTATTGTTATTAAAAAACATCTGGAGGGAATAGTGTCTCGAGGAACTCCAATGGGGACCGGCGCCGAAAGGTCGAGCCCACTTTCGTTCAGGATATTGTGTCTGCTAGTAAAGTCTTAATCCAGCGTGGAATTTCCCCTTGAATCCCGTTACACTCGAGGTTGTGCAGCAGTCGGACGTGTGGGACTCGATTGTATGCCATTAAGAAGTCGAAAAATATGACATTCGTTATGACCCCTCCGTCCTTAGCTAAGGTTAGGCGTTCATAAGTGCGAGCATCTTCGTCACCCAAGAACGGTTTGGGAGGAATCCGTGTTGCACCGGGGGAATCAAGCTGTTGGTACTGAGGTGATTTAAGGTGGCACACTTCGCAATGCCTTCCGCGACCTAGCATGGTACGCTAGTAAGTCTAATAGGTCTGTAGCTGCCGGGCGATAGTCAATCACCAGTTTCGCAGATTGGCATGACAGTCGCACCCTTTCAAGTAGCTAGCAGGTTGTTTTCGTTTAATGACTGACGAAACATCAGGTACAAATGTTTTGCCAGTGTGAGCGATGTTCCCTTCAGGATCCTTGGAAAACCTCGTCTCGTCCCAACGCGCAGAACGGGCTTGTCTCCGTGAAAAGTGATTTGGTTAGAGACCCTTCGGAGTTAGACGAAATTGGGTGTGACGAGTTGAGTGGGGCAGAATACAGGCCTGCATAATGTTCTCTGTGGATTTCAGATCTCACTATTTTGTCGCTTGTGGGTTCCCTGGTTCTGTCCCTCAAGGAGAAGGCGGTTGGTTTATTTCCCCGGCGATGTCTCTTGTATTTAAGTAGCCCATTTTTCCGGGCAAGGTCCAGTATCGAGGCTTGTTTTCGTATGTTCCGTTGGCGAGTTTACAGTGATTCTGCATTTTACGAAATGCCAGCTCGTCTCCTGTGTCGCCTGTAATTATCTCTCGGAAGAATAGCTGGGACCATTTTCCGGTAGATGCCGTAAACTTTTAGGCAGCTTTTTGCCCATCCGGCTTCGCGTCGTTTTTTGGGACGAACATCGCCTCAACCTGGTGAATCTTCTGGACAATTTTCCTGTATAGCTCTTCCACTGAAGCTGGTCCCGGGTTTAACTGATCAAAGAAGCTACATATTTAGAGGCGGTACGCACGGTGGAATTTCCGAATCCACGTCTATAGTCCAAACTCCTCAGCCCGGCGACTAAGGTTTACCTGTGCATTTTCAGCGCCACGCCCTTGGTCTTTGTAGGCGCTCACAACCAGGCAACGCTCATTGTGCAACCACATGAGTCCGTTACATATGGAGAGCTCTCGAAACTCACATCACGATGTCGGAAGCAAATAGATAGACCGCTCGGGTGGTGCAGATATTAGTTCGAATATCAACACGTTGTGTGCTGGTATCAGCCTTTCTACGTGTTTTTCTCACTTCGTTTCAGAGGGTGAGCTGTCTTCAGCAGCACGCCTAAACCTTATACTTTTTATAACCGCAAAGCCAAAGTGTCGTTGGGGGAGTCAAGTTTGCGGCCAAAAAATACAAAAGGCGTTCAGAGAAACAGTGCCCAGGATCTAAACACTAAAAATGCCTTTGTCTGGATGAGAACAATAATTTTTCACAAGCGTTCTATGCCTGCAATCTGCGTACATGTTAAAGCGCTATTTCCGGCTTTGTGGCGTGGAAAGTTTTTCGCGTGACACACCGCGCTGTTTCTCTGGCTGCATGTTCCGCACGCAGCATAAGGGGGACCAGTTGACCGAAGCAGAAATATCGCTGTAATTCGGTACTTGCAACAGACAAAACATTAGGCGACATATTCTGCAAACAATGTTAACGTACGAGAAGGAAAGTGCCCTCAGCGTAAGTCGCCTGACTGGAGCATATTTTAATAACAGGCCTGAGACACTGTCGGAGGCAACTGCACGTGGACGATTTCATGTAGTGAAATTTCGTCCGTGTGCTCGAGTCCTGGTGAGAGTGTTCCCGCCCGGTCGGGCGAACCTCCGGATCTTCTCTTTTATAAAAATGAACAGTTTAAGCAGAAAGGGTCGAGGTTCACTACGCAGCCGAAATCTGAGGAGCGTGTAATAAAGCTTCCTGGTGAGGTTTTTGAAAACAGGCTACTTTAGTCCGCCTGTGAGCCTGGCTATTATGTTGTCCAGAAGTTTCCGTTTGAGTCGGCAGAGCACTTACTGCTGGGTCATATTTAGGAATATAGTCTAACGCCTTCAAAGAATATTCACCAAGGTTTAGTGCACTAGATACCTTGAGGCTTCGTGGATCCATTGGGGAAGTCGGCACGATTTCAGATTTTTAAAGTGAAACCACGTCCATAAAAGAACGCACCATAAAACTCCAGAGCATACTACCGTAAACGTGGGCATCGTTGGAGTTGAAATACGCCAAGTTTTATCCCATTTGTATGAAAGGGCACGATGAAATCTCTGGGTTCACCGTCGCCTGCTTTATTCTCATACTTGTCCTGTGTGTGACAAACCACGCATTCTTGTGAGGGTATTGACAACTATTCTTAGCAACCGTTCAACTGTAGCACTACTTCGATGCCCAGTTGCTATGCCACACAAAGCAAGCACGCGAATCGAGATAGTGCCAGGCCGCACAAGCCTAGGTATAATGTGGTGGTTAGGTTCGAAACATTGGCACTCCGTTTAGTTGATTTACGCTTTTACCATCCATTCATCTCGAGCGTGGGTATCCTTAAGTTTTTTCCGGTTCTTGATGACCGTCTCGAACTCTAATTATGCAATATTGAACTCAAGCTTACCCGGCCTTTTGAAATTGCAAAAGCGCTCGCAGCTTGCTTTCGCCACATCCATCTTCAATCCCTTATGGGTTTTGAACGCAGACGTGCATTTAGTTTTCCTTGAACTCCACTTTTTCACACGTGTTAGCTTGTCCGACGGCTCCAACTGACATCCACAACGCAGGCGCCATCCTATGCTCAAGCGTTTTATGAGTGTTGTTTTCATTTCTCTCGCGCTTTCTATCATGGTAAGCATGGAGCGCTAAAGTTTAGGCGTTACCTGAAAACCCTAATAATCATGAAAGCATAAACTGATGTATAGCCTTCCGACAGCATTAAGTCTGTACTGATCCGACCATCTCATGGATTTGTATCGCAGATCTACGTTAACTTTTAGAGAGGGTTGTAAGGAGGTGTGGATTTGTCGGGCGATAAATCGGCCATAAAAGAGCTAGCTAATCTTCAGAGAAGACTTCGCAGTAGCAGTGTTTATTCGTGCGGCGTTAAGAAGTATCAAATTTCAGTGTTTTGGTCATTCGAGTGAAAATTATGTACTTCCGCGTTACAGTATCGTATATCTTTGCGTCGGAAGAGTGCCTCACCCGTTGAAAGTTTTAATACTAATAATAATGTTTATTCCCAAATTGTGGGTGACATACCGTCTAGCATGATCATACGTTTACAGTCAGAATGAAGCATGACTGGGGGATTTGCGGGTAGTGCGGATTGCGCGAAAAGAGGACAATGTCATAAACAGTGGGAAATATCCGATGAAATAATAATAGGTTGCTTTCCCAACTTGTAGGGAACAATGGGCATGAGGTCCGACTAGTTCAAAGACATGAACATGGCATGAACTAAAACTGAAAACCATTGCTGGCCATGAGTGACCTTGGGCGCTTGGGCAAATGGCTGGAGTCACAACGAGCAAAAGTGGAGATGGAGGTAGAATAATTCGAATAGGGAGCACATGGCGAGTTTTGTCTCAAAAATGTGGCTTAATCTGAAATTAAGCAAACTCACTGTTGTAGGGAAGTCAGTTGCAGCAGATAGGTTGGATGGGGACGTGGTGGTAATGCATAGGGCGAACCAAACATCGTATACGGATTTGAACTTGTGGAAGAGGCAAGCCGAAATTGTGGCAGAAAATCAGGCTAGCCAAATTTGGGCGAAAATTCATCGGGTACGAAAGAACTCGTCCCAGAGACGGGGCCGGTTGAAAAATTTGCTCGAAGTTGCGACTACAGGCTCGATTGGGCGAGGGGTTGCGGTCGAGATTTTGAAGAGAATAGTTGCGGGAGTGCCATCACACTGGGTATGACAGTGCCATGCCATCATTGCACTGACATGCTTCGGTTTATGGACAGCCCCGTAACGGTCGTCAAGGGTGCCGCGATCGGAGAAGGGATACGCAGTTCTGTGGCAGCTGGATCTGGGTGAGACGGGGATTGACACAGAGAGTCAGACGGATGCAGGGTCACAGATAATTTCCCTTTCGTTGGAGGACCGTGTGAGTGTAGACCGGGGACCAGCCAGTTTGAATGAATAACAGTCCTACGGGGCGTTTGGGCAACTGCAGTAGAAGTTTGAAGCTTGGGAAGAGGGGCAACGAGGAAGAAGTAGAATGAAAGCAGTAGCATGTTGCGAGTGTCAGGAGGCATATGATACAACGGTGTCAACAGAAAAAAATCTAAAAGGGGATGACAGCAAGCTAAATGGACCCAGGAAAGGTGGATACGTTTGCTGATCTAGAAACCAAGTACTAGTTGGGCCAGAGTAGGTGCATAGTTTTAGGATAGTAAGAACTTTGTCGTCGAGGTAGCTAGCAGGGAGGCTAGACGTTGGGCTAGTTGGAACGGGCGGCAGTTTTTAGCTTACCAAAGAATCATGACATAGGGTCTCCGTTGTGCAAAGAAAGGGGTTAATGTGAGCAGTGACAGTAGACAAGTAAAAAGCGGATAGGCAACAGGCTCCCAGAAAATGGATAAGAACCGTAGCTTAACTGAGATCTACGGCGTCAACCTAACAGGAGATTAGGATTAAGGATCACCAGTCGCCGAGTCACTGCTGTCAACTCCAGAAAACGAATGGTGCATAGCAAAAAGAACAGCCATTAAATGCTAGCTGTGACTGGTTGTAATCAGGAAATAATAATTTATTTGCATTTTGTGCATATGATCGTTATAGATGACAAGAGGATAGAACGTGTGTGCTATGTTTGGATGGTGAAGTGAGCTTGGGATGGTGTGATCCAACTAAGACGAAGGTGGCAACTCCTTGCACGTCGACATTAGCCGTGAGCCTCACACAGTACCCTCAGGCCACCCCATGTATATATATATATATTAAGACAAACGAAAGGACACCTGTCATTCGCTTGTATTTCTTGGTGTTGCGAGACAAATGACAACCGGGACAAGTCCAATCCAGCTACAGACAAACGGCAACGGTGCTCTTTTTTTGGTTTTCCTGAATTAAAGGCCAGGCTCAGAACCACCGGCGATGGGCGATACACCCGTGCTGCTGGAGGGGTGGCGAGTATACGAACGCACCATGGTGCAACGTTAAATTTTGCCCGTTAAATTTTGCCTTGTAAGGCTCCGTGCCGAATGAAAAAGAGCACAGTAACCTTGCAGAACGAGGGTAAATTTGGTGCAACCAATCAATAACGCCCTCGTTCGGAGGAATGCATACACACATTCAGGTTTGTTATCTGAATAAGTGAGTGAATAATACGAGCCAACCGTCAGCAGCAACAGCGTTTTCAGACAACATATCACCGCCACTGCCAACTAAAGATGCAAAGTAAATCTTATGTATATGAGGTCCCTAAAGATTCCTGTGATCATTTTCCACCCTGGCCCCTTTTTTACGCCCTTTTTGAAAATGCTAAGAAGCCACCGAATAGGGCGAAATGGTCATGAAAAGCAGTAAGTTTCAAAACCGATCAGTGCTCTTACTACCCTAAGCTGGATATCTTTATATCGAGACAAGCCATTCAAACACGCGTTGAGTAATTATGTACCATCGCCTCACAGCACATGTGGGAGAGTTAAAAGATATTCGGTCCATTCTTGGAATGATAAGCCATCACGTACAAAGATAATCATTGTGGCTCATGAAATTCATCCAGCTGGTGGACAAATTCCAGCACGCAAGCAGAAGTGTGCAGAGAGGACGCGCCGCTTCTGACCCTAGCTCACTTCAAGTTAATGCTCTGCGAAATACGCTCTTGAATGATCCAGGAAGTGGACTTAAGCTACACGGAACTAAGACACGCACTCAATTGTCCCGGATGCTCCTTGCCTTTCCAAGTCTGTTGTTTTGATCTATTAAACGTGTAATACTACAAAGAAGGCGGCTTCATTCAGCAAAATAAAAGCAATAGGCATTTAGATTACCCCCACTTATATGGCAAAAATAAAACTTATTAATGAAAACGATGTGAATTATGTGACGCCTGTGAAGGTTCCAGATGCTGGCACTAGTCCTTTGCTTATATTGTTACGGAAAGATCGAGTTACGACCAACAATTAAAACTCGCTTCAAAAAAACTTGTACTGCTGCGGTTGGCCACCATTTCAACATTTGCTCGGTTTTAAAAAAGTAATATAAATCAAAAATTCTCGGGCGCTGCTTACATATTCTGGCTTTGTGCCTGCAAATTGTTAAAATCCACGAAGCTGTAAATTGAAATTCACCATCGGACTGCCAATTGTGACCGGTGACCTAGCTTGAGCAACAAGAGCTCAAGCACCAAAGTTTCGAGTACTCCAAAAGCATCATCGTTTATGGGATGGCACCACACTACTTGATGTACTTTAAAATTAGTTCTTCGCCCCCCAAAACTTTGCGCGCCTAGAAATGGTTACTTGGCTGGCGTAGTGCGCCTTTGTGGCAAGCGGGCCATTTGATAACGTCAGTCGATCCTACCAGTTGGTATAAGGGCAGGCTGATTTCTCCATCTGCTGAGATTCCGATGTCCACCAGCGCTTCCGGTCTTTCCTTAGACTCTTCACTAATTAACGTTCAAGGGTTTTGCATGCGTCATCGTACTTGTTGCCGATCGCCATGGATTTCTTTGTACCAATCAGGACTAGAGATTTCCACGATATTCAGTGGCCTTTTAGCCGAATCGAAGATCTCGGACAGACAGCGTTGAGCGCCGATGGCATAGCTCCTTTCACGTTTTTTCTATGCCTAAGCCACGTGAAAGCAGAAAAGCCCCTCGCCCCTATACGGTTCTGTGCCGTGTGAATTAGTGCATGCTTCCAACTTCGGCAATGCCTGGTTTGGAGGACCTGGTTGGCTGTTACCCACTCCACCTGGCCGGTGATCTTCAACCACAGGATCCCCAAACGGACCAATAAACCCTGCGATTCCATATGGGTTTCGCTCCACCTTGTTTCCTCGGCCAGCCTGAAATGAATCCCGCTGCCCAAAGAACTGCACACCCCAGCCCACTCACCTTAAAATGTGACGTCCGTTACGGGGCTGTCCAAAAACTGAAGCATGTCAGGCCAATGATGGCACGGCACTGCCATACCCAGTTCGATAGCACTCCCGCAACTATTCCATTCCTTCTCTCGACCGTGCCCTCGCCCACTCGTTCCATTAACTGCAAATACGACGAACTCCCCAATCGACCCCAGCTGACTCCATGACACATTCATTCCAACCTGCTGAACTGTTGGTTGAAATTTAACCATCTCTGTGTTACTGTGCTTCCCACCAAATCCAATAACTTTCTATACAGTTCGCGTTCCGGCTCGTGTGTTGCCACCATCTCTCTCTTCCAAAGGAACTATTATGCCCGCCTCCACAACAGCGACACCAGTGAGTCACTACAGTTTAACTGTATACCATGTTTCTGAGATCCCTGCTACCATTTACCCGCTCTGCTAGTCCCTCCATTTCATCATCCCCACTTACGCTTTTGTGACCCTGGCCACGAGCCCAATAGTCCAAGGCCGCGAGGCCTCAGCGGTTGTTTTTGGCTTCAGTTCAATTTGATCGGCTGGATGATGCCAACTTTGCTGCTTCACCAGATCTGATGTTCTGGTTTCTGATTTTCCACAGCTTACATTTCTCTTGTCATATTTCAGGCAAGAAGCCTCTTGTTTTGCCCTCCCTCGCTTTGTTTTTGCCCGCCACCTTCAAATCCTAACGATCTGACCTTGCTTGATGTTCTCTTCGACAAAAGAGCTTCCCTGCTCGTGCCGGTTTAGTGACGACCACGTTTACATTGGATAAAGCTCACCGCCTATGGCGCTGTCCTCTTTTCCCACCCAAAACCCCCTGTACTCACAGTCCCACCAGTCATACCTTTATTCTGACTGTAACCTTATGATCATGCCTGACGGCATGCCCCCACAAGTTGGGAATAAACATTATTATTATTATTATTAAATATGATTATTGGAAAACACCAACTAAACAGACTATTGGACAGTAAGCTAAACTCTCCTATGCATCTTGTTTTTAAAAAAAATTAATATTCGTCTTCTTCAAAGTGTCTTCTTGAAATTACCTCGATACTCACTCACTGTCAAGAAAGTGTAAACCAATGCCACAAAGCAGCTCCACAAATTCCGTGATAAACCCCATCTTTAATCAGCTCAAGCCGGAGTTGCGGGAAAACCACATAACACTCGCACCTCCGTCAATAGTATCCACCATTACACACCTTCCTCCTTCAAAGGTCGTTTGCATGCCACCGATTTCCATTTAACTCCGTTAGGTCGGCTCCAGCAACTGGTCTATTCGGCCGCTCTTGGGGTGTATCATGCCACTTCCGAAGCTAAGTCACATTTATCCTTTTTGACCCCAGTACACTCCTTCCGAGAGTCTGATGATCCTTCCAATTGACCCTCGAGTCTTTAAAGAATGGTCGTGCCTTTCTACTGTCCGTTTTCTCTCTAGTCCTTTCTAAACGGCAGCAACGTTTTCTCGAGGGTTCATCGTTTCCTCTCCCAGCTCTTCCGGAGGGACACGTCTTTCCAGCCACAACCCAATTTCCTGATCAACCTGAAGGCGCGAATGTCGTCCGTACATCGGCATGAGCGAAGAGTTGCCTGTGGTTGGCTGTATGGTAGTAAAATGGGCTAATAACACCATCAGCAGGTTCACTTTCCAGTCACATCCTCTTGCCGCCAGCGACTCTTTGCTCGTTTGGTTATTGTGTCCTGCATTTGTTTGCAGGTAGTATGGTGCCCTCCTTAGATGTCTGATGCCCATCATCTGCAAGCAACTCCTAAACGCTTCGCTCTCGAAGCCTGGCCCCTGATTGGTTAGAGTCATTTTTGGCACCTCACCATTGGCCACGATATGATGCATTACCGCTCCGCTGATCGTCGTCGCCCGTTGATTTGGCACGGCTTCTGCCTCGATCCACCGCAACAGGTGTTCTGTCATTATCATGATATATTGATTTCTGCCGGTCGTCACCGGAAACGGGTCCATGACGTCAAAAGATCATAACTCGCCGAATTGTGAGACAGGACTGTGTTTCATGGGATGGGCCGCCCCTGTGGTATCCCTTTTTATCAGCTGGCACCGCTTACAGGATACCACATAACCCATCACCTCACTTCTCGTCCCTGGCCAGTAGGCCCTCTGCCGAAGTAAGTCATACGTCCTGGTGTACCCCGTGTATGCTATCTCATAACATTAGACGAGCAGCTTCCGTTTCAAGAAGCATGATATCACGGGCAGCATAACATCAAAATCGGTGGAGTTCCGGGAAATTATAATGGCTTCACTCAGGCAGCTTATAGAAGTAACTCTGGAAGGTTTCCAATTCCTTGTCTCCCTTTCCGTTCTCAATATTCCTCTCATGCGGCTGCAACCTTATGTACCACAAAATCTTGCCGTTGGAGTTGGAACAACCTTCGGGGATCCAGTTAGACGAGGCCACTGGCACTATTTATGATTCTTGGGGCCTCATCGTCAGCCTCTGGTCCTGACAGCAAATCATCAGGTGATTCTCCTTCTCTGGCACGTACGGAGCTTGAAGTCATACACCTGTAACCAGAGTACTCAGCGCGCGAGCTTCCCGCGAGGATCTCTGGTGATCCTGATCCACTCGATGGGTTTGTGATCGGTCTTGACATGAAATCTTTGTCCCAGCAAGCATGGCCCCCATTTATCTATGGCCCAGATGATCGCTAAACATCCTTTTCCAATAGTTGAGTACTTCTGTTCAGCGTTAGTCAGGACACGACTGACATATTGGATAACTCCACTTCTCTGGTTTAGGTCTGCGCCGATAACGCGGTCACTAGCGTCCGTTGCAACAGTGAACATCTCTCCGACCATGAGCAGTTTGAAGGTCAATTATTTATCCAGCTTTGACGCGTTTAAAGGTTTTGCGTGCTTTTCTGGTCCAATTAAATTTCCGATTTAACGCAGGCGATTCGTACAGTGGAACAACAATCGTGTTGAAATCCTTGACGAACTGGCTGTAGCATGCCACTCGTCCAAGAATCTGTCGCAGGGACCGTTCTGCATTCGAAAATGCACAGTCCTGGGTCTTTGCTCATTTTACTGGCATTTGGTTAACTTTTCCGTGACCCAATTTGTGCCCCAGTAGTTTCACCAAACTCCAGGTGAGCTGTGTCTTTGCTTCATTTACGCGCAGGCCAGCCTCCCGGGTACTCGTCAATACGGTCTTCAGGTGGACTGCGTGATCTGGTTCCAAATTGCTGTACACGTCAATGTCGTCTCCGTACACGGCAATATTCTGGAGTTCTTTCGTTCAACGAAGCATCAAGCACCGGAATGTGAATGGTGCTCCAGATCAACCAAACGGCACCCAATCTCCCGTAGTTTTGCGAGGACCGAAGGAACATCATCTGCAACAATAAAACCCAACTATGCGGCACCTACGCAACACAGTTGATCAACACTTCCGGTGGCAGATGTATATATCCTGATTGGTAAGGATCTTGCCGAATTTATCGGCTAAAAACTGCCGCACCTTACACGACGGCGTTCTATAATTCAGAGGGACCCTTCTGAAGGGCACAACTCGTCTTAGGTTAGCCGTCGATTAACCTGAAGTCGGTCGTACAAAAACTTAGACAACTAGCGGTTGTGGTCCCTTTGCCTCCGCAGTCAAAATCGCGCTAGATAGCCGGTGCTTGGCGTACTGTTTGTTATTAGAAAACACGCTCGCCTTAATAGCTTTGTCGAATTCCCCGACTTTCCGTTGGTCTGGGAGCTCGTCTGCTGCATGTGTAGTACAACCATCCGTAGCGCAAAACGACATTAGTGCGCACAACTACAACACAGTATTCTTCACATATATATAGTCGCAATGAACGTTTGGTCACTGAAAATTAGGAAAAAGGTTCTCCCAAAGTGGCTTCAGAAGAATCAGACCATCTGAAACAGGCTGGGTAATTCAATTGTTGTTTGGAAGATAATAATGAACATAAACGGAATACATTAAGAACAAACGGTGCACAAGAAGTGCTCAAGGCAAGGGGTTGAAAATTCGCGGCCAAGCCTACAAGCAACCCACCTGCAGTGGCCCCCGTTGTGAACTTCAATGAAAAACATCAGACGATTATAATCCTAAAGTTGAAGCGATTGCGTTCGAATATGAAGTGAGATAAAAGAGCACAATAAAAAAGAGAATCCAAAAAATGTGGCGCCAAAATTCAGCAGGGAGATGAGCGTTGCCCGGAGCGGCACTCAGTATTCGCACAACGGAATTGAATTTTCGAATGCTACGATATATCCCTGATGGACTAAAGCAGATTGTCGATTGAGTTCAGAGTACCAGTCCAAACGTTTGATCCCCATTTAGGCATTCCGGAGCCTCAACGATGATGGAAAAGTAGTTCTACCAGACTTTTTCCGCCAGAGGTATGGTTGCTTAAGTGGACAGTGAAATTTGTTGAATTGCGGAAAGATGAAAGTAGATTAGGCTAATTTTTGCTCTGGGCACATACGCAGCAAAATGCAACATGCAGAGTCACGGATAATTTCCCTCTAGTTGGAGGACCATGGGAGTGTAGACCGGGGACCTGTTAGATTGAATTGGCAACGGTGATGCGGGGCGTTTTGACAACTACAGTCAAATTTTAAAGCTTGGGAAGAGGGGGAGATGAGGAAGATATATGATGAGAGCAGTGGCGTATGGTGACCACTAGGAGGCGTCAGATAATAAAAGGTGTCAATAGAAATGGGGATGACAGCAGGCTAAATGAACCCAGGAAAGACAATTTCTTCTGGCTGACCCAGGAGCCCAACACCAGCTGGGCCAGAGCAGGTCCCCAGTTTTGGGAAGGTAAGAACTTCGCCACCAAGGTAACTGGCAGGGAGGCTAGCCGTTGGACCGGCTGGAACGGACAGTTCCATGGCGGTAGTTTTTAGCTCAGCAAAATAATTCAAATATGGGGCCTCTGTTGTGCAACGAGACGGTTATTGTTGACTGGAATAGTAGACAAGCAATGAACGGTCAGACAACAGCCTCCGAGATAATGGACAAGAACCGTAGTTTAACTGAAATCTACCACGTCAACTTAGCAGGAAGGTAAGAGCAAGGGTCGCCAGTCACTGGGTCAATGCAGCCAGCCCCGTGAATCGAGTAGTGCTTGGCTGTGACTGCTGGTAATCAGGAACTAGTAAGTAATTTACGTTTCATATGTTTATGATCGCCTCAGAGAGAACGAGAGAAGAAGCTGCGTAATGTCGTGATGAGGAAGTGGACTTGGAGTGGTGCAACCAAATCAAGACGAAGGTGGCAACTCCTAGCACGTCGAAGTTTGCCGTGAGGTAGGGACAGTACTTTCAGGCTACGCAATGCATATATATACTTAATCAGACGAAAGGACAGATGTCATTCGCTTGTATTCCTTGGTGTTGCGGGACAAGCGAAAACCGAGACAAGTCCAATCCAGCTGCAGATGAAGAAAAACGATGCTTTTTACGGTTTTCCTGAATAAAAGGAAAGGTTCAGAACCACCGGCGACGGGCTTTGCACCCGTGCTACTGGACGCGTGGCAAGTATACGAAATCACCATGGTGCGACGTAGCAGGGCAACCCTCCCTGTAGGACGCACTCGCCCATCACATGAGGTTTTCATCCCTAGTGCATGCTGCCAGACCTGCAGGCTGGCATGCCACCAGGCAGTTATGCTTGCAGTTTGTGCACTAATAAAGAACTGAAGCTACCAGATATTTCATCCGGTCGGGGAAAGCCAGGCCAGTAAAACAGCTCATTCATTTTGAACAAGCTAACAGCAAAAAGTTACTGAAAAAGACACGTCGCGGAGGCAAATGAAACGGCAGCTACGCTGTGGGCCATGGGAGTAGAATATAGATGTTCAGAGCCTTTGTACTGTGGCTTAACGCCGATGAAGCATTGGTGTGAACCGCCATGCCAAGTAGGGGCGCACCGCAGTGTTATGTGTGTGTGAATGGGCGGGCTGTGAAATCAAACGAGTATTTCATTCAAAGGGCATCTTCATACTCACCATTTGATGTCCATACACTACATGTGATCAGAGGATGCAGAATGCTTCTGAACAGTGTGGAATTAAGGCTCTGGTCCCGCCAAGGTTAGTTAATTCTAGCCGAAATAAGGCACAAGACATTAATAGAGCTGACAGAGTCATTCAGAGATGGGACCAGGCTTGTAAGAACTGGGAACAAGTTAGCTGGTTACGAAACCTGAAGGCCGGAGATGTCAGTGGAGACGGACATGAAAAAAATTGCGATGGCATGCGCTGGACACTCTCTGCAACACAACCAAGCTTCAAAGAGCAGGTGCAGATGCAGTCCCAGGAGGTGTACGTTTGCATAAGAGATAGATAAGATGGTGATTTACGGACAATAACATTTGAGAGGATAGTTGTCTTAGTTGTGGGTTAACGCTAGGGGGTTTAAGCTGGTAAGTGTGCATGCTAGAACGTAGTATTAAGACAGTTGGGGCGAGCGCGCAACTTAGAAAGGTTTGGGGCCGGTTTCAAAGAAAGTGTTTCGTGTAAGCTGCGGCTCAGCTTCCTCAATAGAAAGGTAAGAATCGATGGCCATTCAAAAGCTACGTGAGATGACATAGTACGGATAGGGGAGTGGGGCTCGTTCCATAATTTGGAATACAGGCAAAAGAAAAAGCTTTGTCTAAAGATAGTTCAACAAGTCCAAAATGGGACTAAATATCCAGAGTTGTGTATACCGTAGGGAGGGCAGGAAGAAAATTCAGGTGGTAGTCAGCCACCTAAGCCCGTAGATAGATTGGGTGATGCCGAATGCCTGGGATTATCCTAATGCGCCTCCGCCAGCCCAAGTGACAAACAGCGAAGACGATAGGGCGGTGTGGATGACACGGGAAACAGTGACTTAATAAACGAACGCTGCGCATTCCCCACAGATGTCCGGCAGGCATGCAACTACCGTGAAACCAATTAAGGGCTGGAGCAAAGAACGGGCCTTACAAACCGCTTAAAGGTGGCAAATAAAAATGATTTGTTGTGAAAGAATCGACGAATGAAAGTGCACAGCTTGTGAGCTCTAGCCACTCTGTACCATGCATGCTAGGAAAAAGTAAACGCACAGGATTACCTAGGACCTAAGCCTCTTACTTTGGCATGAGTAGGAGTCAAGAATTGAATAAGAATAACCTCCCAGGGAGAATCTGGAATAGATGTGAGAGGGCTTGGCAGTTTGGAACAGCGAAAGAAAGACACGAGTTTGAGGACCAGAGAGCTAAATAATTCAAATCAGACTGAATGTCACCAAGAGTAGAAAGAGTTACTGCCCTAAAACGTGTAGGCTATCCTAATATCCTCAGCGCAGGAAGAAGGGGATCCGTGGGCGATCGAATCACTTACATTGTCAATGTATATTAAGAAGAGTGGGGGATCAAGCACGCTACCCTGAATAACTCCACTGGTGATGGGATGAGGTGATGAGGAGAGATCCCCAATCTTAGTGACCTGGATTCTCCCATGGGGTGAGAAGCAAACCATCACAATAGCGGGCCATTTATTTCCATGGATCGTAGTTTGTTGAGGAGTTCATCGTGAGAGGAATGGTCAGACGCGTGGACAATAGCAAGATCGATAAATATAATGCACAGCACAGCGTCGCAGGTGAACGAACTTGAGTTAGAGCAAACAACCTGACATGTGTTAGCTGACCGCCGTGCCGTAAATCTATTCTGTCGCTTGTCAAGGGCCTTGACGGTGAGCAGGTAATCCATGACAGGGAATTCGATTAGACGCTCTAAGGTACGGGAGAGCAAGCAGGTATGGTGGGTGCCACAACAGTTAGTTGGGGCAGTTTTTGTGCCTGACTTACTGTCTGGTCTACTAGTATAGTATAGTCTACCAAGTACAAATCCATCTCTACCCTAACTCATAACCACTTGTTGTCCCCATCCTGATAGCGGTAGACGTCTAGTCTTTCTCTGACGTCTCCTCAAACTCACCATGCTTTGTCAATCTCATTCCATTCCCTCGTCCTCCCAAGCTTTGAACTCCGGCAATATCAGGCATGGACGACCTGGTTGGCTGTTATCCACGCTCAGAGGATTGCACATCCCAGCCCAATGGCCTTAAATGTGACGTCCGTTACGGGGCTGTCCGAAAACGGAAGTACGTCAGGCCAGTGATGGCATGGCGTTGCCATACCCAGTTTGCTAGCACATCCGCGGCTGTTTCCTTCCAGCTCTCCATCATACCGTCTCGGCCATTTGTTCCATTAACCGCAAATACGAATAATGCTCCTCACCTGACTCCAGCTGCCTCCATGCTATGTTCATTTCAAACTGCTGAACCTGTCGTTCAAAAGTAGGCATTTTGATGGACATTATGTCTGTGTTTCCCATAGAAAATCAACGATTTTCTATACAGTTCGCGTTCCGGTTCGTATGTTGCCGCCATCTCACTCTTCCAGTGGAAATATTATGCCTGACTCCACAACAGCGATACCAGTGAGTCTCTACAGTGTCACTGTATACCATGTTTCTGAGATGCCTGTTACCATTTACCCGCTTTGCTAGTCCCTCCACTCCATCATTTCCACATACGTTCTTTGTGACCCTGGCCATGAGCCCAACAGTCCAAGGCACCCAACGGCTATGGCGGTTGTTCGAGGAAAAGCCAAAATGGTCGTTGTGATGGGGCACACTTTCATCAAGAAGTAAACGATTCCAAGTTATACATTGGATTTCGACCCAGTTGCAGAAATTGGCTCAGTGGTGGATCACCGAAAGCAAGATACATGAGGATCAATTCAACCTATGACCCCGGTGATGTACTCCTGATAACACGAGACGATCAGTTCGATGTCGAAAAAGTGTATCAGCTGCTGGAGTCCGGAACCAATTCTGTACTCGCTGGCTATCCAGGAAGGGACACAAATGATAGTTTGACCCAACTGCTGAAAAAATGAAGGTCGAATTCGTGAAAACTACTGTGAAGTCATCGTCCAGGTACATCGTTGTGGCGGATGCAATTACAAGTCACAAATACATACCCATAAGCTATGATATTGCGCGTTATGTGGATAGCTGGAAAGCCTTCAGTACTGAATCTTACAAAGTCGAAGTCAGTTACCTTGGTGTGAAAGACGAGGACACAGATAAAGAGCTGAAAAGACTGGTGGATAAATACGGTCCGCTAATGGAGCGCATCGGTCCATGTCCTGCGAACCCCTACGAAAAAAAGAAGGATACTGAATTGGCTGTGAGGAACTACAATGCACTACTGAAATACCAGTATGGAGGTACCAACTTTGCTCTTCCAAATATTAACCATCACCCCGGGTTGATTCCCAACACTGTAAAATCGACGACAGTCGTGGCGACGGTTTATGCGGATCAGGCTGGGAATTTCTTCCCTCTTGGTGTATACGCCAACGCCGGTGGGGTGTTTAAATGGACAGTGGTGAAAAATAATCGCAACAACTACAAAGATCAACGGCTACGGATAAATGCACATGTTGACTCGATAGTTAAACATGAGAAGTGGTCGAGATGGCCATCTATTGCGACAGATTTCCCAATGAGTAAACAGGGTCAATGCGGAGGGAACATAGCAGCTATCGAGGTAAGAGCTTAGGGATCCTACAATGTCATCAGGGCCAGAAAAGGGCTTCCCGTTAGCGGCCACAATACTTGAAACTGCAGATGAAGTTGAGGAGCAGCGCCGGTGAAAGAAGCGCTCCAGCATCTTGGATAGGAGAGAATGGGCTACGGCAGTTGATTCCTCGCGCCTTTCAAGGGCGAGTTTGACAGTGGCAATGTCAGGCATACGCTTGTTAACTACAATAAGGAGGGAGAGCTCATGGGATTCACGGGAGAGCCTATGATACTTCCTAAGTTGATGGCCTACAGTGGATAATCGTCTGGCTTAACGGCAACCAGAAACATAGGAAGCTCGTGTGGGAGCAGCCAGACTCAGTGCTGAAAGCACGTTGCCTTAAAAAAGGTTGGCCAGGCTTTGCGTGTCACAAGAGAGAAAGCACTTGTCCAAGGTTTCGTGGCGCAACGATACTGCAAAGGCTTCAAGAATGCCAAGTGGAAGGATGAAGGAGCTCGAAAGGAGGATATATTTCATACTGGGATATATTTTCCATGGGAGGGCGTAACGTCACTTAGCTGGATTACGTCATTAGGCACAACAACATCTTAGAAAAGTAAGGCTAACAATATCCCTTATTGTCATAACCGTACGCGTTGTCGCATACCTTGGCTACTTATCGTACCCTTTACGTCCGTACCTATGTGCAACGCTGTTGTGCGGCCCTAACTGTGCATGACAGCCTGATGCAACGATCAACGACAGCTCTCCATCCTCATTACAGTATGCGTTTTTGCTCATTTGACGTGGGCGGCCAACTTTACCGCCATCGGGTTTTACCACAGGTGCACGGCGATGTTTTGTTGCAACCGATGATAGATCATCTACCCCATTGGGAAATACGTAGGCATCCATTAAATTGATAATGGAGGTGGGCATTTTGCGCGATCCATGTAGATATCCTGGATTGTTAGCATCCTCCCAACGTCACCTGCAACGTACGCCTGAACATCCATTGGCGGACTCTCGTACCTCAAAAGCAAACCGCAATCTAATTTATTTAATCAGGCGCCAGTTCGGGGACAGCGTGAAAAAATAAACGTGTCAAATGGGCGCTTATATGTGAGGTAACCATGAAGGTATCATTGTACTGGAGAAGATACAACCTATATGGGCGCTCAGTGCAAGGTGTGCTATCGGTCACAAACAAGTCATGATTCACGTACAACTGCAACATATTCCGTGAACTTGGCCTTGTCCGGCGGGACGCCTGCTGCAATGGCGAAAAGGTTTTGCGTGCAAAGGTTTGGATTTATTGATGTTCTTGAGTTTACGCAAAAAAGGCGACTAAATTATTGCATATATACCCTTTCAACAAGTTTACCAATGCAATGAATTAGAAAAAGTGGAGCAAATGGGATCTATGTAGCCTCGTTTACAGTCTTCACAGACAAGTGCCCCCAACCATGACGGCCATTAAAATATGGATTTCGCGCCAGAGCAGACTTTGATTAGGCTTAATAGATCTCAACAAGATTGAGATTGGTAAGGCGACTTTAAGATTTTGAATAAATGCTGTCAAACTTTAGAAATTTGTTTTTTCTTCCAAAGTTGCGTTTCGGAGAAATTCGGGGTGCATGTCTGAGGGTCGGCATAAGGTGGAATCCGTATGACCATATTTTCTATGTTCGTTGTGACTTATCGAATCTAACTTGACCTCGTGATAATCCCCCATTCGTTTGCTCACTCTGCCCATTACCTTTTGATCTTCACTTGTTTTGCTCACCTATGCCTGTCATTTGCCTCTTTGCAATGTCGTTCCCTCTCGAAGCATGCATGTTAGCATGGATGCAAATGGGCGCAGCTGACCTGCTTACCCATGCATGTTGGTGCACCGATTGCTGCGCCTATCTTGGTTTGTTCTGCCATGACTTTAGTGTCACAGTCACAATAACGAGATTGCGTTCGGAGAAGACAGCCGCTGGTCACACTAAAAGTCAATAGTCCGCTCAACGTTGTTGGCGTGAAAACTTTGGCACTCAGCTGTGCCTGTCAACGGCAGACCTTTGCACTTGTGGACGCAACAAACGGGGATCATTGCGGGTTGATGTATAACTTGCTTACTTTTATGTAAATAGTACCGTAGACCTTCGAATCTCATTTCTTTCTTTTGATATTCGAGATCATGAAGCCTGCACGAAACTCAAAATCCCGAATCAGGAACCACAACGGTATCTCTAGCGAATGTTGGACGAGGATTCTGAGAGAGATTCAGCGCTATCCTAATCCCGCTAGGATATTCTTACTGTGGCCATTAATTTCTGAACTCTGAGAAATCAACCAAGTTTATGTATCTAACCATATCCATCATGACCCACTTTCCGGAGAACTACATAGAAAGATCATAATCTGCTGCTGGCATCCTGATAGGCCGCCAGCACCCCTTCTACGTTATAAATCTTTGTCCCATCTTGGTAATATTACAAGCGGCTTTTAATGGTAACTGAACTGTTCAAAATCTCCATCAATGATCTTTCTGGAGCAACAAACATGAAACGTCTGCTATGTGTTGTTGACTTCAATTGTTGGGGAACGTTCGTCCGTTTTGGGACACACCTTGGTAGAAATTGGTACTTAAACAGTTGAATAAATTGTCCAAAATAGTGGAGCGATTCAGTTGACCTGAGTAAGCTGATGGTCCTACCTGCGGGCCATTTAAAACCTTTTGACGCCTTCCGCGTTTGTGCAATCTTCAGAGCGAACCTTGAAGGAGGGGAACCGGACCTGGACCTGGACACTCACAGACATTTCCATGTTATAAGTCTTCGTAAGAACAGGAGCTTCCGTGGATAGGCTTTTTTTCGAAGAACTGACCATATCTAAGCTGACATAGTAAGATTAAAAAAGTTCAAAGTTCTGCGAAAATGCGCCTCGACCTGTCCTATGCGGCCTTTCCGAAATGGCCCAACGTGGTTCTTCTGGGTCACTG
Organism: Clonorchis sinensis; assembly: GCA_003604175.2. NCBI lineage: Eukaryota > Metazoa > Platyhelminthes > Trematoda > Opisthorchiida > Opisthorchiidae > Clonorchis > Clonorchis sinensis. Next base: position 202,265,566 of record CM030369.1, read on the forward strand.
ACGACGCAAACTTTATCCGGTATATACTCGTGGGATTCCGTGCTATTTCGTCCCCCCATATAGCACTAAGTAGTAAGGAACAAGAGAAAACGCCGGTGTGATGGTCAGTGGAATTGTTCACGGTCGGTTGGCTAAGATATAACTTACGGCTCAAATTGGCACGCATCTGGTGGTGCCTGAAATGGGGAACGCGGATAATAAGAGCGATTCACGGGTGTTGCGGACTGATTGAGGATTACAGCCGACTCGTTGCAGCGCATGACATTTCTTTGGCAAACAAACAAACACCAAGCTTGGTACTGGCGTTCTGGCACTGTTCCCCTCAGACTAGGGCAGCGGAACTTACGAAAATGAAGTCAGAGCAGGCCGTTTCACCTTTCAGTATCCCATCATTGGCTGGATAAATGATGCACAAACGTAGCTCTTCCCGCCGCAACACGTAGAAATCAAACCGCTAACAAGTTGAGGTGCACTCAATTTTAGGCCTACACATTGAAGGACTGCATTCCTTGCCACTCAAGATGGCGGCTAGACGTGCTATCAACTGCCACCCATTTCGGATGGCCGTCGAAGGCAATCATCTTCCACATGACTGCAAAGCAAATGTTACGGTATCCGGTGAGGGGACCATCAATATCGTCTGAACCATCAACCAATTTGCTTTACATCAGTAATAATCGTAATCATGGAAGGATGAATAAATACTTCGGCTTCCGCTTTACCAAATAAGCACTACCTTCCCCACTTGGCAGTGCTTTCGAAAGGCGATTTTATGTCTTAAACCCATTTGTTGTCACAGGGGAATGTGCTGGATGCGGACAAATGCATGGAGGCGCTTTCGGCAAACTCGGAAATGTGTTTTACAAGGCCACTTTTGGCTGGACCATATGCTTCGCCTGAATGTGAGCGCCTGCAAAGCCCCCAGGCGTAGATCTAGACCACACTGTTTAGCCTCACTCTGGCTAAGGAGTTTGGACCAATCTTCTGCGGGCGACCTTTAATCTTGGAGTTCCGACACCACCGTCCTTCAACTAGATGTCGCACCGCTGATAAATCGTGCGTACAAATAGCGTTCGGAAAGAGTGAGGCGAATACATTTGACGTGCAATCCGTGAATTTCCCAGGAGACGTGACAAAGCTGGATGCCTAAAAATGATTTGTGTATCTGAATTTGGTCAACCGTATCTTTCTGATTCCATCATAGAACATTGAACCAAAGGGCATTTTGCCGTTCTTTCGATGATTCGGCGCACCTTCCCTGGTATTACTTGCACAGGTTTCCGGGAATTCTGTGGGGTCTGTGTTGGGCCATCTCTTTGATACGCGAAACAAATCGTCTCCTGAGCGCGGAGGATGCACTAGGTGTGTCCAGAGTTCCGTTAAGAAGATGGTTGTCAGCCCACATTCTTGCAGTGCTTGAACTACTTTCCCTAGAATATCGTCGCCTCAGAGTGATTACGTAAATTTCTTACACCTTGTTTTAAGACGGTTTACGTGACAAATTTCAACGGCTGAACTCAGTAAGCGATGGCGAGGACATGGAAATTAGAGTTTTGAGCTCAGAACACGCTCTTTTATTAGGCGGTTGGTGCGCGGAATAATCCAAGCCGGCTTGGATGATTTTTGTGCGAGGCCTCGCGCTGGTCACCTTACGGTTCAGCGCTGAGAACACAAATAGCGCGCTACACTCCCTTTCACTTGTGGTGCTCAGGTTAACGGAAGCTACTGAACGGCAAAAAGAAACCTAGTCCGTAAAGCTCGGGCGGAAGCCTCGACCAGACGTATCCACCAGTTTCCCGAAGAACGTCTCATGATACAGATCCTTGGAATTTGAATCATAGCAAAGCTTCCCTCACGGATTCACGGATCGATACACAGGAACGAGGATTTCACCCAAGCTTCCAGTGTCGGTTTTGTTCTTGTTGTTCAGCGGATGTAATTCACCTGAAAGATACAGGCGAAAAAGGGGTTTAACACTGCTCTTTAAATTCTCCAGTGGAACTGTAATCTTGCCAACGCAAGGACTTGGATAAGAAGCGTCTAACAGTGCTCTGAACTGGGTACTAGATGGAGCGTGGACAACCGTAGGAGGAAGGCTATTCCATGCGGCAACTACCCGAAATGAGAAAGCATTTTGTCTAACAAAATTATGCGTTCTGAGCCTGAAAATCTTAAAAATGTCCCCATGTGTGTTGGCCGGGTCAACGGCGAAAACCTTATTGGCCAAAGCTTGTTCACACTGGGGGGTAAGTAAGCAGTAAGTCTCCTCGGAGGCGACGATACTCCAGGGAAAATAGGTCAAGCACCACGAGATGCCTTTCATAGTCCACGGATTTAAGTCTCTGATTTCCCGAGGGGCCAAACTATGGGAATTAGAGGGGAAAAGGCTTTCTATGTTCCATGTTCGATTCACGCTCAATAATTGAACATCCCGTATACGAGACGGATGCGCTACGAAACGAGAGGACCAAAAAGCGTGCTCCTATTAGTTCGGTTACAAACCAATCAGAATCGAGCATTAAGCTCGGTTCTACTCGCCATGGAACCAACTGCGTCAACTTTTTGTATCGTAGTGATAACTTTGTAAACATATATATAACGACCCGCATTTGTTTTCAGCAAGGACTTTTCACGCTGCTGTGCCTCTTAACAATTCACTGTGAGCGGAATAGTGGGCCAAGGACGAACGTGGGGTCTGTTATTCGAATATACAAAAATAAAAACAGATGAAGCATGAACCAAACAGGAGAATTATACGTAAGCAAGTTCCAATTGCACAAGCACGACGACGTGGTAGCATTCTTCAGAGATATTTTATCGACCAACTTTCCGAGATCTCTATCAGTGACTTTCTAACGCGGTGTATTATTACCACAACCTTTTGATTTCTCATTTTTGTGACCTGTGAGGAATTCGTTGAAGGCTGCGTAGGATTTTAATAGAAATCTCAACCTCAAGTTGCTTTATGTGCCTTGCAACAGTGCTTTTTTTCCAGCTGTACTCTATATATGCCTGAGATATAAAGTTCTTATGTAATATCCTGTGGCTTGCACGGTTTTTGCGTGCACGCATGTATATACATATATACATGCACGCATGTATACCTGAAGCATCATCCAGCTATGGTGCATAACTAGTAAGTACTAAATGAGATATTTAGTGTTCGACACAGTTTGTTTCAGAGAAAGCAACGAGAAAATTTTTGTGAGGTTGCGTTAATAGCACCAGCCCTTTCTAACAGCGCCTGGTAAGCACTTTTTTATTTATGCCGGTTACTGAAGCGTTGGTAGGGCTATCGAACTTTGGAGATGCGCATCCCCATCAACATGCTGACGGAATGCAAGGTACAGTTAACTTGTTTTATAACAAGTCCGTCAGTCCCATAAGTCACGACGACCGCTTTGTTCCTCTTATTAGTGTTCGTTAGCTGCTCACCGCCTGCCAACGTTCTGGTTTCCTGATGTAGAATGCTAAAAGACAAAGGGCCCTGGTGTCATGACCTTGACCGCTCTCAAAACAACACAGGGTACATTGAACGATGCGAACTCCGCCAATAGGATGTTCCTTGTCACAAGGTCATCCTTCTGAATTGCCTCCGGGAAGTTCAGACCCCTGTTCATCTCTCAGCCCGATCCTTGAACTCAAGATAGCTCAGTAGTTAAGGCGCTAGTTGGCGTGGTTCGGGTCCAACCCGGGCATCTAGACTTCTCGCGTCGGTGTATGGGAAACCTGGTAGCCTCAGCGAACTCCTTTGTCATGCATGGTGAGAAAGGACCAGAAGACATCACGAGGATAGATGCCAAAAAAGATTTGGGTATCTGGCTCTCTCCAAACCTGTCCTTCTCACTGCACCTTGAGAAATCGGCTCAGAAGGCATTCGCTGTTCTACGGATGACTCGGCGTACCTTCTCTCGTATTACTCACACGGACTTCCAAATACTCTATGAGGCCTATGTCAGACCGCTCCTTGAATATACCAACCCGGTTGCCTATTCAGGACGCACGAAAGACGCAATCCTCATTGAGCGTGTCCAACGAGCTGCTACGAAAATGGTTGCCGGTCTCAAGTCCATGGACTACGAAACGCGTCACGCGGTGCTTGACCTCTTTCCCTTGGAATATCGTCGCCTCCGAGGGGACGTAATTCTTGCTTACGCCCTGTTTGAATAAGGCTTGGCCAACAGGTTTTCCACCGTTGACCTAGCAAACACACGGCGGGTACATGGTAAGAAGATTTTTAAGCTCATAGCGCACACCTTCATTAGGCAAATTTTTTCTCATTTCGGGTAGTTGCTCGTGGAATAACCTTCCTGATACGGTTGTCCACGCTCCCTCTAGAACTCAGTTTAAAACACTATTAGACACTTATTTACGCGAGTCCTCGCGCTGGCAAACATACTGCCCCGCGCTGAGAACTTAAAGAGCAGTGCTACACCCTTTTTCACTTGTGCCTTTCAGGTGAACGACAGCTGCTGAACGACAAGAACAAAACCGACCCGGGAAACTTGGGCAAAAGCCTCGCTCCTGTGTATCAATCCGTGAATCCGTGAATCCCAGCCTCACTGACTCCTTAGGTGGTTGGCTTAACACCTGTCTATCCTGATGGATGAAGTTCAGCGATGTGGTTGGAAATATGTGCTCTCTGTGGTCTATCTTAATCCCTTCGAATCCGGTAGATGAACCCGTATTCTTCCTTAGACCATTCTTGTCGTCCTGGAGACTATCTACACTAAACGCCTCCCGAGAACCAGGGACTGAGCCACGTTTTTCATTTCTCTGAGGAGAGATTGACACCTGATCGAATCTAAAAGCTGCTTAAACTGAATGAATCCCATCCCCTTCTTGTATCACGCGATTCACCTGACTGTTGAGTAAAGAGCTCGTTGTCAGTGAACGGTTAGAGGGATGTTTCACACGCCCGACCTAAAGCTGCCCCTTGACGTGGTGCTCGGGCTTCAGTGTTGCAATGATGCCGCGGGTTACACTGGCTTGAATGTCGTTCCACAAGGTGCAACCATGTCAGGAAGGCCAAAGGGGAGCAGTCAGATCAAGAGCGAGACCCCGTACTACGAGGCGGTCTGGGGGTAAGTCGTACTGTCCTCTGCGATAGGAGTGTGAAGGCAGTAAGGTGTTTCCCCAGGCGACCAGCATGTCCATATTCATGGAAGCAGTGATGCTGCCTTCCCCGAGGAAGGACGAGTTAGAAAAGGTCGGCCCCAAAAACCGCACACTCCGATCGCCCAACGGTTGACCGTGACCGCCGGCGCATTATCCACTACGGTCGAAATACTTCTAAAACCAAAGAGTCCGGTGCTGCTCAAAAGGCACCTGCTGTGCGCAGCCGCATCAGGAATGAGACAGTAATGCCTTATTCCTTGCGTCCTCGGGTTAGGCCAATCCCCTGCAGCCGAGCAGGTCAGACTATTGAGTCATCGGCTCCGGGTAGGGTCCCCAAAGAAAACCCACTGTCCGCTGCCTCGTGGGTCAGACTTTTGAGTCAAAGGTTCAAGGTGGGGTGCTCAACAAACCCTTCCTCGGCCTGGGCAACCGGGAAGTATCATTTGCCCGCGCAGTTCGGTGTCCACCGATGTCCCTCCCCAACCCCTTCCCACCACACAAGCAAACGTCACTGGGTCACTTGACTGTCAGTTATCTGACCGAAAGGCCTTATGCTCGCTGCCTATTAACAATAAACAAAATAACACCCTTCTAAATCCACGAGATCCTTTCTATATAGGAGCTTTTAACGTCCGTACTCTATGTCAACTTGGCAAACAGGCAATGCTTGCTGAAACCTTATGCTCCTTAAAATTGATGTATGCTGTGTCTCCAAAACACGCATACAAGACCCAAGCGTGGTTATGCATCTCAGAACGCCAAGGATGAACTCAGCTCTTTCACATTTCTCCCTCCGTGTGTCCGGTGACCCAGAAGCGATGACTCGTGGACTATATGGTGTGGGAGTTGCACTCAGCCCCAGAGCTGAACGCGCTTTGCTGGATTGGATCCCAGTGAACAGTCGCCTTTGCGCCGTCCGGTTATCCAGTTCAATCAAGCTCAATGCCTCGGCATAAAAAGCGGTGCCTGTTTGTAGTGTCGGCTTATGCCCCAACGGACTGCAGTTCTGATGTTGAGAAGGATACTTTCTATCGAGAACTATCGGGCTCATTCGTCAGGCAAAAAGCACTGATATTGTGATCCTTGCAGGCGATATGAATGCTCAAGTGGGTCGTCTGAGCTCCTTGGAATCATTCAGTCGATGCTCGCCGGACAGACAACGGAGTCGACGTTTTCAGTTGTGTGCTGACCGTGAACTGACGGCAGTGGAGCATCAGTGTCAACACTGATGTTGCTGTCTGATGATGATGATGATGAACTGTTTCTGGCAAGTACGAACTTTCAACATAAGCGTTCGCATCGCGTAACCTGCGGCCACCAACTGCAAATCAACCGTGGACCCAGTTGGACCACGTGGCCATCAGCTACCGGTGGAGAGCCGAATTCAAGACTGCCGTTCCTTCTGGGGCACACCACTTGATTCCGATCACGCCATGGTGCGTGCAGGCACGCACCCTCGCAAATACCAAGAAGCATGCCAATCCACTATCTTCGAAGATCGACCATAGCTCAACAGTACCGATCTGAGCTAGCCCAACAACTCTCCACGTGCACTGGCAGTGAGCATGTGGATGAAGCGTGGCAAAATGTGAAAGGAGCCATGTTAGCGGCGTTCAGTGCTGTCTGTCCAACCCCGATTCGACCACAAACCACTGGATGTCGGCGAGGTCGCTATCCATGATTGATGCCAGGAAATCCATACCAGCAGGCAACGAGTACGACGGCGCACGCAAATCCCTTAAACGCCAAATAGTGAAGAGTCTAAGGAAAGACCGAGAGCTCTGGTGGAAATCAAAGCTCGAGAGATGGAGAAGGCTTTTGCTACGGGAAACAGCCGTGCCCTATATCAACTGGACCCAGGAAAGCAACGGTCAGCGAAACGATAAGTGAAAAAGATGGCTCATTAATTCACTCGCAAAAACGTCGACTAGAAAGATGGGCCGAACACTTCGAAGAACAGTTCAGCTGGCCTCCTGCAACACAGCCTGTGGAGATAATGCATACGGGCGAATGGAATGTAAACCTTGAACGCCCTTCGGAAGAAGAAATAAAGTACGAAATATCCGTACTAAAACGTGAGAAGGCACCAGGACCGGACGGTCTCTATCCAGCCCTCTTCAAAGAAGGCGGAGAATCCCTGGTGACCCATCTGACAAAGCTTGTTGGTGCTATATGGAACGAAGAGAGGTGCCTGCAGAATGGGGCATGTCGACAGTTATCCCTATCTTCAAAAAGGGTACGCGGACGCTGTGCAAAACCACCGTGGCATCAGCCTGTTAGCTGTGGCATCGAAGGTGCTCTCTGGTCTTATCCTTCGAAGGTTGACTGAACACAGGAGAGACAGATCCGTGAAAAAGCTGGGTTCCGTCCTGCAAGAGGATGCATCGATCATATCTTCATCCTCCGACAGATTCTGGAGCAGCGACACTGCTTCCAGCAACCAACACTGGTTGTGTTTCTCGATCTGAAAGCTGCCTTGTCTGTAGATCGTCAGGCACTATAACAATGTTGAGGCGTTTAGAAGGTGTCCGAGAACGAGTTAGACAGAATCCGGGTTTTCGATGATAAGCAACGTTTTACTTGTCTGAACAAGCGTGCATGAGCTGAAATGTACATACAAGGTTCAGTCTATATGGTAAGCCACACATCATGGCAAATGTCTGTGGCGCAAAGGTGTCCCCATAAATTCTTCACCCTCCTTAAGGGTTGTACGCCAACTCCCGGCCGTGTGAAGGTCTACGGGAAGCTCTCTTCTGAGTTCACCACATCAAGTGGTGTCAGACAGGGCTGTCCTCTTTCACCTTCCCTCTTCAACTTCGTCATTGATACGATCATGGAAGACTCACTATCAGCCTCTAATGCCTGTGGGGTCGAAGTGCTCCCGGGGCGTCCGCTCACAGATATCGAGTATGCAGACGACATAGCTCTTCTTGGATCTGACGCCGTGGTAATGCAAACAATATTAAATAATCTAACTAATTCCGCCTCACGGTTCGGCATGCGCTTCACACCTGCAAAGTGTAAAGTGCTACTGCAAGACTGGGTGGGCCTGAACCCTAGCCTCATGCTTGCGGGTGAACCGATTGAGGTAGTAGACAAATTTGTTTACCTGGGCAGCTGTATTAGTCCCGGTGGTCTCGCGAAAGATGATATTTCCATCCGAATTGGGAAGGCCCGAGCAGCTTTTGTGAACCTGCGTCACCTGTGGCGTAGGCGTGACATCAGCTTATCCGTCAAGGGTCGAGTTTACAATGCTGCGGTGCGCTCCGTATTACTATACGGATCAGAAACCTGGCCGCTGCGCGCCGAGGACGTCAAAAGACTTTCAGTGTTTGACCATCGATGTCTTCGGAGCATTGCCCGAATCTGGTGGGAACACCGGATCAGCAATGCTGAAGTACGTCGAATGGTATTCGGGAGAAATAACTCACCCTCGATAGATGAACTGATCACACTGCATAGGTTGCGCTGGCTTGGCCACGTGCTCCGTATGCCAGTCGACCGACTTCCTCGAAGGGTTCTTTTCGCACAACCACGTGAAGGGTGGAAACGAGCCAGAGGCGGTCAAACAATGACTTGGCAGCGAAGTATAAAAGCCATTACCAGCAAACTCAGCTGCGCTGGTCACTGCCGTCTTCCTGGATGGGGACCCCGAGACGGGCCACATCAATGGTTAGAGACATTGTCAGACATGGCCCAGTCGCGCCCTCAATGGCGCTCATGCATCCAAGCTATTGCCTTCAATGCATAGCTCCTTCCCACCCCCACTTGACAGTCCATTGGCAATGGTGTATTTACGCACCAATTTATCAGCTCCCGCCTCCAATGCGCAGCTACCTCCCTCACCTCCCCAAATCATCGGTGAACGAAACTGTGACAGCTACAACCACTGTACGACAAGTAAGCGATTCTTACAGCTGACAATGATGATGATGATGATGTTTCACACGGATGCTAGACTTTCGCTTGCTGAGTATTATGGTTTAATGCTGTTTTCGCCTCAGCTGTAAGGACCTCTAGTTGTATACCGTTTCGCGACAACACGCGTTGTCTCGCGCTTGTCAAGGATATTTCTTCTGCTAAATACACTCTCGCTATCTGGCCGTTGATTGGACGCCCGTGGAGGTAGTCAGCCACAGTCTATGATGCTTGGCTGTTCTGGCATATAATAGACGCGATGCCAGCCAAAAGTCGAACTCCAACCAAATATCTTTGAATGATGGTAAAAAGTGGCCTTAAGTAACGCAGCGCTGCTTGTAATTTGGCAGTATATGTTTCGTAATAAATCTGGAGCCGGGAACGCAAGCAGTTACAACTAGCAGTGCAAAGCATTTAAACAACTGGATGTCCTCCGTTTAAGTATATCGGTCCAAGCTGGAGTAGATGAGACTAATTGGTGTGGTGACAAACAACTGCCTGGGTTTTCGGCACAACCGTTCCATTGGCGGGTACGTGTCACACCGCAGAATGTCACAACAGAACTAGAGGCACGTCGTCACGCTGGTAGAAGACTATGGTCAGAGTATATCCTTCGGTGCTGTTAAGCAGAAATCACAGGAAAATGTCAGCACTATGTCAAGCGGGAAGCTCCTTTAAGCAAGTGCTAACCAGGTTAAGTGGCATGATTTTAGTGGTATATCCTTGTCTCTGGCGTTTAAGGTAAACGGTTCTTTGTGTGCTGTTTAACTCATGAACTATCAGTATATGAGTTATTTCTAGACCGGATGATTAGAAACCGCGAGGACTAGCGGACGAGTTTTTGTCAGCCTACTCTGGTTTGAGGGTCGTTGAACATCACTCCCGCCGTTCCAACTAGGGGAAATATATGACCGTACGATTCGACAACAACCTTCTTTGGTCGGAAACAAATACGGCATCCGACATAAGAAAGGGAAAATATCTTGGACGATTAGCTCCTCACAAGTGGCTTGCACCGTATCCGGTGGATTGTTGAAACGAGCCATAGAATTTATTTTTGCACCGATACCCGCAAGTACCACATTGTTGGTTGCTCAACGATCCTGATTTTGATGCTTCGGGGCCACGCTGCATAGTGAAACTGAAAATCATGGATAGCATATGGAATTCTTATTCGACCCACGTAAATTCGTTTCAAAACGAACTACCTCCGTAGTCCAACGATAGAACTTAACCCTCGCTTTAGTCGGGTAGGGAACCACCACAAGCGAACTTTGTGTAATTGGCACGCGCTACTCGCCATACTGCGATTATTGTACGCAGAGGCAGGGTATAGTGACTTCCGTTTCTTAGTGTGATTGTAAGTAATTTGTTAATCTGCAGTCTCCTTTATGAAGTTTTTTCTATGGTCCATTGGACACGACGGTCCCTCCACCTTTCCGCTTCTTACGTAATATGATCTGGACACTGATCTACTTGGTCCGACTGATCGGTACACGGCAACCTTGCTGGCGCCAATGTCGGGAGACAGTGTCCCGGATGAATGAAGATTCAGGGCTTGCTCCGATGCCATACTACCACGTTATATCCCTAGAGCAAAAGCTAAGTTATCTTTGGTGATGAGCTCTCTGGGTTGAGCTCCAAGAGTAACACTGTTTAATCCATGATTGGGTTGGACGCAAAAGTGTAAACATCAATCAAGCCACCGACGATTTAGTTGGGGTCATAGATGATTCGTTTTGATGTGCTTGCCAGTTAAGCACACGTAAACTGGTTTCACTGTCGACAAGCCAGTCGACTCAGAAAGTAGAGTTAGTATGGCTTACGTGACATAAGATGGTACTAAATTGTCAGCCACTCTTAAGAGTGACCAGGACTGTTGGAGAGGCCGGCGATTATCGGATTTCGGCTTTCATCCACATATACCTGCGTAGTAGCTATATCAACGATGTTGGCTCAATGATAATAATAATCGTTCAGCTTTAACACCTTTTCGGTGCCTAGCTGCTATGACTACCGTAGGGAGCACGAGGGCTGGGATACTGCCAGGTTGCCTAAGGCTAGACAGGGGAAGTCGGAACGCAGAGATCGGGTTCGAACCAGGAACCTTCCGGTCAGTAAATCCGCGCTCTAACCACTGAGCCATCTCGCCCCCTGTTGGCTCGGGTCAATCTTCGTCTGAAACTAGCGGAAACAATCAGGATGGGCGATTTGGATGACCACATTCATGCCCATACCTTTAGGGACTAGAATACAACGATAGATTCCTAAGCCAGCTTCTGATTAGCAGCACTTACCACACCCATCACACCAGAAACTTCTGGATCTGTAGTGCGTACTGGTTAGAACTGGTACAGAGGCATTAGTTGGATTATGTTGCTTTCTGTCGAAAGTAGCCGGTACTTTGAACCCATCCAGGGTTATCGGTCCCGTCTGGAGTTGCTGAACACTCAGCTCATCCAGACTGATATCCCAGTCGGCATTTAGCAAAAGTTCATCATGCTGGCTGCAGCGGTGTTTCACTCGAAGAGTAGTACCTCTAATTATTATTATAACGGACTATGTTCTCCTCAACAGGAGTGAAACAGGGATTGGACAGTGTCGGATGCCGTCAGCTGTGAACTGCACGGCGACATCCGTCATTCACTGGCTCTGCATAGAACTCTCCTAGGACTCCAGAGGCTGGTGTCCATCCCGCCTGATGTAAAACCTTTAACCAATTTTCTGACTATTCCCCATTACAGTGTACGAATTCTGTTTCTTCAAATGACAGTTGGTGTTCTACGTTACCTAAGTTCTACCGCTTGCTAGCTCCCTTAACGTTTTGGTTTTGTCAAATTCGACGTGCCTCCGGTGCGTTCGCCAATGCACGTCAGACACGTTGAGGGTATTGCGGACCATTCGTAAGTGTAGGTCGCCTCAGCTTAATTCTCCAGCTTTGCTTCGCATGACAGTTCACTCAGCTGTCAGTGTGAATGCTGCGGACTTCTACCACCTGGGATGTCCTTGGTTTGAGTCCAGTCCTGGCTATTTGATTGTGTTTGTCCAGGCCCGGGCAACCTGGCAGCATATAATCTTTCGTATCTCCTTCGGGTTCCGTGATAGTTAGACACTACAGGAGCGCCCCCGTCGAGATATTTTGAGATGCACTTTTCAGCTGCCCAATGTAGTGTTACTAGTAGACCGGGAGCTCTCAATAAACTTGGTAACTGGAGATAAGCTGGTTGTTGTGGTAGGTAAGTTTACATAGCTCTGCACTCGCACAATTCTCAGCCGATTGCCAATAGATGAAGTCATTTTCTCAACCGGGGCAGCCAGTACCCCTCTTGCTGTCATCATAAACCCATGTGTGATGTTGAAACAGCAGATCAGTAATGCTGAGGTACGCCAGGTGATATTCGGAAAAGTCCATTCTCCCTCGACAGATCGGCTGGTCTTATTCCGCAGGTTACGCTGGTTAGGCTGTGTGCTTCGTATGTTAGAGAACCGTTTGCCTTTCACAGTCCTCTTTGCCCAGCCTTGTATCGGGTGGAGAAGATCCAGGGGCGGTGAAGTATGAAAGCCCTTACCAGTCAACTTGGTCCCGGATGGGGACCTCAGGAGGAGATACACCAATGGTTAGTGGCCATGACGGATATGGCTGCGTCACGCAGCCAATGGCGACCTTTCATTAAAGCTCCCACTTCCACTACGTAGCTCCCAATCTCTGCCACACCGGACAAACAGAATAATTCGGTCAATGAACTGACTTGGCCATCACCTCCAACGCGTAGCTGTCATCTTATTCCCTTTTTCTTCGGTGAACGTAGCTGTAGTAGCTGGAATCACTGCATTTCGATGGAAAGTTTGTGAGCTGAAAACTTAAACTGAACTTAACATGTTGTCAATAGTTTTTTGATGGTAGGTAATATACTGTTCCGGCGCGATCTATGCTGCTTTATAGATAATTGCTGTTGCTTCTGCACACATAAGACTTGTGATCATTTTGATTGTTTGCCCATTAATGTGTCCGAGTTATTGTTCAAATCTGGAGAGAACATAGGTTCAATGGTGCCGAGGTACGTTAGCTGATTTTCGGAGAAACATCCCATGATAAGCGATCCAGCTACACATCATAGGCTACGCTGATTTTTCCACGTAATTCGATTGCCGGAGGACGATGTCTTCACAGGATCCTTTTCGCTTAGCCACTTACAGCATGGAAATGATGAAGAGACAGCTAGTCTATAACTTACCAGTGCAGGGGAAAAGCCCTGACTGGTAACTACACTCACGCCGTCTCCGGTTGAGGCACAGCGTTGGCTAATGACATTTACAGGCATTAGCCACCCACGTTTTAATGGTGTCGTACATAGAAGTTATCATCTTCAATGTGTGGCCATACCAACCCCCATTCGATCAGAAAAGTATAGTAGTTTGGCGTCAATGGCGTGGACAGGCCATCTCCTTTACTGTATCGCTATCCCTCCCTTGTTTGTTCATTTCTCGGTGCTCAAAACCAGCTGCTTGAACCAAAGTCACTTTTGCCCTGAATGGCAGATTGGCATCGATGCAGTGACAGCGTAATCAAGGGTTCAAGGAAAAAGCATTTCATCAGCGCTCCCAGGTGACGAACCTGAAAGGCGTCGCTCTAGTGAGTGAGGTTGTAACAATGTTAGACTGTTCATGTGCACTATAACGTTTTGTCCTTCTTTTCAGCCTTTTCGTTCCACGTACGTGTGATTTAATAAGCACGAAAAGAAGATGGGGAAGAAGCAACATCAGAAAGACAAGATGTGAGTCAGCTTGCTTAATGTTCATCTTTCAGTTATGTGACGTGCACGGAATGGAGTACTCTCTACGGGGGTAAACGCGCCTCCACAGAGGATAGAAGACGCTTTAAGCGTCTGCCATTCCATTGCTGCAGGTAATAGTTGTCTAGTTTGCTGCCGAACTACAGTATCACCTTTCAACCTTTCAAGACCCCCTACTGCACCAGAGAGGGGATCATTTTCGACCTTGAGTAAGTCGTTCCCATCAGTTCCTAACCCCTCCCAGAAACATTCTACCTTTTGTTCGGAAACACGGAATCAATCCTGTAACAGGAAAGGTAATTCTCAAACTTTATTCGCACACGTTTAACACAATTTTGTCGACAGAAAATGAAAGCTGGGGAACTGATTAAACTTACCTTTCACCGGAATTCCGATGGGAAGTTTCATTGTCCTGTAACCTTCAAGGTTTTCAATGAGAACACACACATTGTGGCAATCAAGGTCACGGGCAACGTTTACTGTTATGAGGTGCTGATCTTTCCGCTCCATAAATATTCTGTTTCACTAGGCCGTCGAACGTCTAAACGTGAAAGCAAACAATTACTTTGATTTGTTGAGCTCGGATCCGTTTACCAAAGAAGATATAATTACGCTCCAGGATCCGCAAAACCTGGACAAATTCAACATCTCTGCTTTCTACCATGTTCAACATAAGGAAGAAGAAAAAAGTAAGATTTCGATGTTTTTGTGTGGCATGCGTCAATTTATCGCCTAATGTTGCATTTTATTCTCGCGCATACCATCTTAACTGTTGTGTACTGTGAGGCGTCCGGTACAGATAAGATGTGGGAGCGTGAATCCTATGAAATATTTGGATTGTGCTCTCGTTTTTAGTAGCGGGTTACTTTGTTTTCGTTAACCGAAGCTTGATGGTTTCAAACTACTACGGTGGCTAGGAGAAACTTAGGGCACCCTAGTTCCACTTTCATGCTTGTTGTCCAGGTTTACTCAGACGAATTTTTCCACAGTCGAAGTCGAAATACACATCCTGCGTTAATAAGTTGTAACCAGCCGCCAGTAGTAAGGTATTAGTTCTATATGAACACGAATGGTGTGTCCTCGATAACTTCTTGATGTTCTTTTTGAGCCAGTTACTCAGGTAGTGCGGCGATTGTCCGCAAAGGGAGTCGAACTGTAGTGGAAAATCGAAAATATTGTAATTGTTCTGTCCTTTTTGTTTGTATTCACTATGACACCATCCCACGACACAAGCTATCTTGAGCAGTGTACTAGACCCGGGCTAGTAATGAAATGACATATTGACAGTTTTTTTGCCAAATTACGGCCGTTTAAACAAGTGGTGGTCAGTACTTTCCAAAGGTAAATGATAGTAGTTTTAAACTGAAACCGCTGCATCGAAGCAGAACAATTTGACATTGATCCAGGACAGCAATTGTGCGATGGCACAAGACCTCGAACTGCCGTACACATTCACACGGTTCATTGTTGCCGAACTGAGTCAGGTTGAACTAACAAAGCTGTTCTTCGGCAAAAACGAATTTTCACCGCTGCCTCATCCAGGATGAGGAAAATATCTTTGAATGAATGGTTCGAACAACTATACCAGTTGCAGTATCAAACGTGACATCTGCGATTGGTCCATTCGTCTTTTCTCGCAACATCGGCCGGCCTCTTTGAGTTTCTTCAAAACGACCGTAGCTTCCTGTAGATTTCGGGGAGACCAGGTTCTGCTCATGAATTTCCTGGTACCCAGTCCTCGTTTGAAGTAATTTTCCGGTAAATGGGATGCTCTTTTACGGGAACTGAACAGCGCATTGGTAGACTAGTCTCGGTGAAGCAGTTTCTTGCATAAGGTACCGTCATTTTTGGACATGGACTTGTTTCATTGATTTTTACACGTTAAGTCTGACAAACGACGTTACGATGTGGCCTACAGTCTTTCAGTTGCTCCGTGCGTCCCCTTTAAGACGTACAGCGTGCACTCTTCAAAGAGTCCTCAGTAAAATCACCCGGCCACCTTAACACAGTTCGACGAAATGTTGAGTTGCACTCAACCGCACACTGGCTATCCGCTCATCCTGCTTGTGCCTATTTCGAATAAACGGCGCTCATTCCACTTTATGCTGCGAGCATAGTGAGGTCAAAGCCACTCGTGAATCCGTCCGTTACCCATACGGCGATTCTGACTGGAAGCTGCTCCATGAACGTCAAAATTTTTGGACAAAGCTGTTGGCAAGACAAAAAACTCGAGTAGATAAGATACCCTTCCTTAAAATGCACATTACATGTAGATTTCGTGCAAAGAAAAAGCGCTGTATTTATCGTGTAAAAAATTGAGAATTGTCAAGATTTATTCATTCTTCAGTGTTCCTCCTGGTTGGAGGTTCCTTATAAAGTGAGAGCGCTGCACTATGATGGAAGTAGTTGTGGCTACTTGAAGCCGACAATTATCGAATTGTTGTGCGTTTATTTGTTCTGCGTTTACGTTTCGTTTCTTGGCATGCGCATCCGAGGCCAAACTATCAGCCTGGTGTATTCAGATATGTAGTCCTCCACTAGAGGCCGAAAGCATAGAACACTTCCATTTCGATTTTCGCTTTGGACGGAATCAGCTGTTTGAAGAGCCAGAAAGTGCCTCCTCTTCGACCGCGGTGATTTTGTTCCCCAGGGAGTCTCACAGTGGAAAAAATCCATGCTTGAAAAATTGTCTCATTGATGGAAAGGTGATTGTAGCAGAATACGTCTTACCACAACTTCACTTTACATTTTGTCCGATAGGATTGCACAGGACTGAGTTGTTCACAATAAGCCAGATTACATCATTTGACCACATTTATTCTGATTTAGTATCAATGCGTCTTTGTAAGTCTTGGTTAAAAGTGCACAGACATATTTTGGAGTGATTCTCTTAAAATGAAAAAGAGAAAGGACGGGTGCTAAAAATTTACACAGTTCAGTGTTTCTCACCCGAAGGAAGGTAGACGATACACTCCCCTTTCAAAAGAACGTCTCATCAAGTAGACTGCATCTTATTTTTTCAGACAAGTGCAATTCTGCACTTGTATAATTTTTTACAGAACAGAGTATTCTGACGGGCCTCGTGTGTGCTATTCAAGCCAGGTAACATTCAAAAAAGATGACAGTAGTTGTTTGTCTTCGTCAGTGAATCTGATTTATGCAGATGTATTGAGTCGTCGTGTTTTACACCGCTACTGCAGTTGGCGTGTCCTCACTGAGGAATTTGGAATGACGCAAGTGGTATTCAGGCTGCCTGATATGGATTCACTCTATATAAACGAGTGCAGTTTAATATCCACGGCGAACTCGACCTACTTACAGGTGCTGTCGCATCTCTTAAACCGCCTATTTTGATGGACAGTCTGTCTCGTGACAAAAAATTTATGGCCTACGACGTTTCGAGGTTTTAATTTTTCACATCGTTGTGGAAACATGTAAACCTTAACCGAGAAGGAACGTGTCGCCACTACGCCATCTCTATGGAGGGCAGTGAGATATCTCAGTGGTTAGACCGCGGATTTATTGACCCCAAGATCCGTGGTTCGAACACGGCATCTCTTTCTCTCGAATTCCCCTGTCTACGCTTAGGCAACCTGGCAGTATCCCACTATTCGTGCTTCCCTCTGGTGGCATGGCAGTTGAGTGCCGAAAGGGTGTTACAGCTAAACGATTTCTTCCCACCTATATAGAGTCTTGCTAAAAAAACATGCATCTTAACAACTCTCGCAGTCTGTCCAGCGATAGTTGTACTGGTACCTTGTTATCCGAAACACTTATAGAATTTTCACAATTTCTCTCCCCATTTGCCATTGTGAAGATGATGGGAACGTCGTGGTCATACGTCAGCTGAATCAGGAAACCAAAGAGACACTTGCAGAACTTTCGAAAGATCTCAAAGTTCCAGACTATATGTGGTCAAACAAACCGAAATCGGATGGTGATCAAAAGAAACGGGATGTTTTTAATACGGTATTTATATACATCTATTCATTTGATCTCCCTAGGCCACTTACTCTACAGGTAAAGCGGCTGCTTCGTTGACCTCAACAGTTATGGAACCAGTGACCAAAGTCGAACCTGGTTAGTTGAAATTTCCACCTTTTTTTCTATTAGATGATCAGCTGTTTTGGAGGACGATGTTGTACGCTACAAATACGTGACCAAAAAAGGTTACGTCAGTCTGGTGACCACGCACGGTCGACTTAATTTGGAGCTGCATTGTGATCTGGTGCCCAAAACGTGCGAGAACTTCATCCGGCACTGTGCATCGGGTTATTATAACGAAACTATTTTCCACAGATTGATTCGCTACTTCATTGTAAGTCACAGATCCGTCCTCCTTGTGATTTGCCCTACAGATTCAGGGAGGTGATCCTAGTGGGACTGGTTTCGGTGGGGAATCGATTTGGAACAAACCGTTTGCTGATGAGTTCCTACCCAATTTGGGTCACGATGCACGTGGCATCTTGTCAATGGCAAATTCAGGGCCTAATACTAATCAATCACAATTGTACGTTTTTTCTTGTTTCTTATCTGACATATTTTGCAGCTTCATCACCTTTAGAAAATGCAAACATCTGGATAAAAAGCACACGGTTTTTGGAAAGTGAGTTTTATTTCGCGTAACTGAGCCTTCAATCGATAGAGTTGTCGGTGGCATGGAGACTCTTAACAAAGTCGAAATGTTGGAAACAGACAAAGATGATCGGCCTCTGGTGAGTTGTCACCTTGGACATAATTTTCTTATGGGAAAATAGCTCAGTTCGCTCCTAACATTCCGCACATCCAGAATGTGTTTTTACTTCAGCTCGCAGTTGACCCATGTGATTTGATGAATAAGCAGATTGTTGATCCCAACTGGTTGCCGATGTCTACTGTCGCATGGCAATATGAAGTCACTAACCAAGGTCTCCCGTGACCGATCCCCCCCCCCCCCACAGATTTAATAAGCTCTAATAACGACGGAGAATTTTGTTTAGCGGCGCTTTTTGACTGACCGAATAGTTGGAAATATTCTTTTAACACACGCGGCTCCACGCGAGGCTCCTTAGGTGGCTGTTTGACATCTAGTCACTTTCTAGGTATTCTGAAAGAGGATGTATATCAAACTGATTCGCGGATAGTTTAGACGCACACCAGAACACCAAAAGCGATTAATTGTTCTAATGTTTCTGTAGAAACATCTCAGCCAACCACTAGGTATCGACAAATAC
Organism: Clonorchis sinensis; assembly: GCA_003604175.2. NCBI lineage: Eukaryota > Metazoa > Platyhelminthes > Trematoda > Opisthorchiida > Opisthorchiidae > Clonorchis > Clonorchis sinensis. The sequence continues at coordinate 202,284,608 of CM030369.1, forward strand.
ACTGATTTGCAAATCAGTTTGTTTTTCGCAGAAGACTCAACTGAATCTCTTGTTTATGTTATTATTCAGTTGAATGTGCTGCACAAAGGCTGAGTTGTGTTTCTGTTTGTACGACATTCGAGATATCGCAGTTATTTTCATAAAGGAAACTACTCACATGGTTGCTGAAGACTTCGACAGCCCTCGATCGACTTCGCTGTTCTTGGGGCTCATCATGTATGCGCAGTCCCAGAGTTTCCGTCAACATTATATTCTACTTTAGCTATATTCTACTTGGACTGATTTCGACAGGTGGACTCGTTTGGTTTTTTACGGGAGACGCAACTGAATCTCTCGTTTATGATATACTTCAACTGAATGTGCTGCACAAAGTCCGCCTCATGTTTCAGTTGTTACTCAGCTAGACTGGGGCGCTCTTTATTTCGGCGATTAAACCACCACCAGAAGTTGAGGCATTGCGTCAGGAACCGAATTATTTGCGGCTGCAGTTGTTCGAATAGCACTTGTGGTTGTCGCTGGCCTGTTTTCAAATCATCTGCTGAATTTGTCATTTCAAGTTCGAAACACAATTTCACTCCTATGGTTAGTTGTACCGCTGGATTATATAAGCCTTAGTCCTTTTTCTGTCCACCAGATGGCAAGCAGCACAAGGGAGTAATAGATTTTTTGAAATGCGTATTGAAGGTAAATTGCGAAGCGTATGTTAATGTTTTTCTGACCGGTTTCCCCTTAGTACCTCATGGATTTACATAAACTCGTTCAGGAAGCCCGTCGCATACTAGAGCATTTTGTTCTGATGCTTCTCAATGAATTACACTCTGCGTCCCCATTTGGTAGGCAAAAGGTGTGGATAAGTTCAATCTAGTACTATCTAGGTAAATGCTATGAGTGATGTTTTTGAGTTCGTGGTAGAGCATGTGTCGTCTGCACTAAATCTTCACTTCGTACATTTTTTTAAATTTTTTAGGAAGAAATTCAAATTTTGAACTGCGAAGTTTTCGTAGACCCTTTCAAAGATGTCGAAGAAATGCTGGCCAAAGAAAGGGCCAGAGGGATTGAAACAGAACAACAGGAACCCAACCCATCTGAAAAGTTGTCCCGACCCAAACCGGGAAACCGGCGAGAGGAAGAAGCTCTGGAAGCGGAGGATCGTGCTCGTCGGCACAACCTTCCTGGTTCGTTCCCATTTCCCGTGTTATCCTTACTATATAGTGTTCGAAGCTTTCTGTTGGTAATTTCGTACTGGTGCGTTATTTGCCCCTGCCGTTCTGATTGCTTTCTATCCCCAGGTGGGACTTCCTACGACGTTTGGATGTAGAACTTGCCGGACATTGGAGTAGCTAGAAGTTATTGGAAGGTACCATCACTCCTCAATGACAGTTTCCTTGTTCTCCGTGTATGGGTAATCCCAAAAGACAAATCGCTGTTCGGTTATCTTTGACGGAGCAGAATGAGGGCACTGGCGATCCTCTTTGTTAATGATGAGCCTGATCTGTATTTTTCCGTATTGAGGAGTGCTACGTCATGTTACAAGTTTATCACTGTCTTTTTATTAGAGACGCTACTCAGAATGTTGCTTGCTTGGAGGTTTGGCCTAAAACTGAGCCCGAAGTCAACAAGCTTTATTTTCTGACCACCTTGAGGCTATACGTGAACTGAAGAAAAATAGTAACGGTCAACAAATGCAGTGTTCCATGAAGAATGCTGAGTCGCATATGTTGACTGCATCTCCCTCCAAGTTACTGCCGCTACTTTCTCGAATGGACCTGAATTTGTATCCTTTGCTGCGTCAAAACCTCCTTGATTTCCTTCAACACAAGACAGTCAGCACCTGGCAGCGCGAGACTTCACTTTGGTGATAAATGCAGGATCGGTGCAGCATACTATGAGCTGAAAATATCTTCTGTTCAGTAGCCACTTGATTACGACCAGTCTGACATCCGAATTGCTCCTCTTTGCCGGAACTTTTCCTACTAATGGCTCCAAGTTTCTGGTAGCCTAACCCATTGTCCATCCATCTTTCTCTGGGCCTTTTAATCCATTGTTCGTCTGTTCTGAACCATGTGCCATGCTTTCCTTCGATTTCTGTGTCCTGCTTTGCTAAGGCGCACAACAATGATCTTTTCAGTGAGAAAGACATTTCTCTAGAGGAACAGTCAGTTAAATGATCCTTATATCGTAGCATAGTCTGAGTAAACCATATAGGCTTCGTTCAATCACTAACCGATGATTACTTGTCCATTCCTCTGCATCAAGCGAGCGCAATGGAGAAAAATCACAAACGAAATTATCAGTCACTCATTCCTTAATGATCTCTTTTCTACCTTAGCTTCACTTTGTGGAGTTTAAATAGTTTCTGTTGGACTCCTTGAGGCTTTTTGTCATCTCATAATGGAACGCAAAGTTGTCCCCTCTGGTCTGTTTCTCAGGCGGTGGCTTCACAATGCATTTTGATGGGTCACCTTCTAAACGAATTCGAAGAAGTTGGAAGTGTTTAGGTGTTGTGGATTGTTGTTGTTTCAGAGTGAAAATGCTAGTGACTACACAGTGGATCTATTAAATGAAACTATCCCACTTATCTGCCACCAAAGTGGCCCTTACCAAGGAACAATCGTTGGGCATCAGAACATGTGGCTAACCACAGGCTGGTCGACATACTGTCATGTTCGCTGTGATTGGTGTGAAGATTACGTTTGTCCAATCGCTTATTTGTTGTTGTGTGCGTTACACTGTGTGCGTGCTTCTCACTTGACCTGATGACTGAGTTGTCACGTACGGCTTGCTGTGCTTTTGACTCTGAAGGTGTGCTAATTGGGTGGAGGTTTGTTTTTAAGGAGAAATACTGCCTCGCAGAGAATCTCACAAGGTGGCGATTTGCAACAGACTAAACTTACTCATTATTAATAACAGACAGCTGGTCCTTTTTTATCATCTCTCAAGCAGCTTTAACACATACAATTCTCTATTTAACCAGCTTCCCTGAAGCTATTCACTACCAAATGCAGCATTGTGTTTGGCCATGAGAGTCATTGGAGCAGTGCTCTTCTGGACCCTCTGTATTATCCTGTGGTATGTTTTTCCCTCAGCGCGCCACACGAACAGCCCAAAAACGAGACAAGTCGTTTACATTCTGTCATTTACCGACCCGGCTGTTTCCTACTGTCCACAGCTAGCATTCTTCTCTTCATGTGTGAAGTTTAATTTGCGACAAAAGAGAGACTTTGGGCGAAAGCTGTGTGGAATTGAACATCAGATCCGTCACGCGAACTCAGTTCAGTTGTCAGGTCAGGCCGGTCCAACTTTTACCGATTCTTGGGGGTGTAGAAACCCCGAAGCAATCATGAGGTGAGATGGCCCAAGTGGTTAGAGCGCGAAGTTACTGACCGGAAGGTCCGTAGTTCGAGCCCGACCTCTGCCTCTCGACTTCCCCTGTCTAGGCTTGGGCAACCTGGCAGTATCCCAGCCCTCGTGCAACCTTCTGGTGGCATGGCAGTAAGGCACCGAAAGGGTGCTACAGCTGAACGATTTTTTTAATCAACCATGGTTACCGTAACCAGCCCTTGACCTTCATGTACTCTATGGGTACGCTACAGGCCACTTCCGTGGTGAATTCAGGTGGTCGCATTTGCCGTTTCTTCTAGGGATTCAGAAGTTGCGGTAGTAATTAAAATCCAAAAATAGCCAGCGGTGATGTGGAAAGGACTCCCACTAATTTTTCTGGTTCAGGGGTTTCCGTCAAAGTGCATTTGTATTTATCACGTGGTACTTCATACTACTGAACTATGAATTCCATCGGCAGGTCTTCTTGAATCACCTGCGTGACTTACTGTTTGGTTTCTAGTGACAAACGATCCTATACTGGTCGAATGATAGATGTTTACGTCCCATGTTCCGACTTATACCAAATGCCTTACATCGACTGGTTTTCTTTGTTTTCTTAATATCAGCAGGTTTCTCGATCTTTCACGTCTAACTTTTCTTCCTAGCCCGTTGTCGTATTTATTTTGATCACTGTTTCGTTGTAATCTACTTTCAACTTTTCAGATTTGTCCAAAGTTTTTCACGAAGGTATCGGAAAATTCATCAATATATCCGCTCTCGAGGAGGAGTCGAAGCAGTCGCTCAAAAGAGAGTCTTCTTCAGTGAACTCACCCGCCTTATTAAACAATGAGGTCTTGCATAAGAAACAAAAGACTGTTCTCCGCTCAACTCTGTCTGATTTCAGTGCTTGGTAACATTTTGTGACTACTCCCTGTAAATACACCTACTTATTTTCTCTGTGGCATTTATTCACTCATTGTGGCGTTACTGAATTAAGGGTTTTTCAGTAGGACCTAGTCGTGGAATGAGAAAGCTGATAGCCATTTGGATTTCTAATTCTTGGGTGAAGGGCTTAAGATGCTTATATCTCAGGTGGGTGTCGATAACTCAAAGCTTTCAGTTAGGTTGATTTTTAGATGAAGTTACTGTTTAATTTTCCAGAAGGAGTAGATATAGTGTATCTTTCTTAGTGATATCGTAACATTTATCGCGAAATGTAGTCAGGCAGGACTTTTCATCGGTCGTTGGCTCTGGACCTGTGATCTCTGTTTCGGTTTTTTCTCGTTGCCTCAGGTCGTGTAGTCTTCAGAAATTAACTACAGGGTTCTTCACAGCCGAAGAAGCACCGTCTAATTCATAATGTGCTCGCCTCCTCCCATTTTTTGTTGAAGCCCACTGCAGGTGCATCTAAGGGTGACCCAGAGGGTACTCGGTTATTTCAACCAGATTTACTCCAAATTGTTTATGTAGAATACCCTGGGTTGGTGATCATTAGTATAGATCTGCAGGGCTACTGGCGAAATACACTCATTTGCAAACAAATTTGGTTTTGCGAGAGACTCACTTGGAACCCAGAAAGCTTATGAGTGGTGTATCACATCTATAGGGCTGTTGTTTTCAATCGGAAGAACCCTAACTGTGTACCGTACTGCACGGCGAAAACCTCGTGTGATAGGGCAAGTGCGCTTTGGTTTGTTGTTCGTAGCCACTGGATGGAAGCCAAATTGGCTCTCATTGGGATGCGAATTGGATTCTAGCTACTTGGAGATTGCAGCAATCGAAGGTAGATTTGGCTGTGCTGATGGAGGCTATCCGACACGCCACTGAACATGATGTAAAATCCGGAACAAGTTTTTCGAGCCCACTTTAAGGCCTTCGGCGTACCTCAACTAATCTTTGTCACATCCACTTTGAGGGTACTGTGCTAAGTTATTGAACTGCTGCATTAGATTGTCCATACCTCAGAGCCTTTGGTACGCTTCTTCGATCCGGGTTTGTGAACGTATTGCAAGCGAAGCGGTTAAATTTCAGTTTTAGCTTTTGAAGATGCGTAAGTTGGTAGACTTCTACGGGGTCTTCGTCAGCTACGTGAATGTATGGCTGTCAGGATGGCTAGATTCCTGAAGATTATCCCAGAATACCCGAAACTCCACTAAACGCCAATCAGACAGCCTTGGATCTAGGTCAGTCAGTGCCCTTCAAACTATAGCGCGAGACAACCTTGGATCAACGTCAGAGAGTGACCTTAGTAGTATAGCGTCAAACAGTGCCATTAATATATAGCGCGAGGTAGTCGTACTTTGGCACGCACTCACGTGTTACAATAAAGCTGTTGTGTCCCTTGTTGGCGAGTCTTATTTCCCGGCACTAGGCACTGGAGCGGGGACAGCAGTCAGATATAGCAATGATATACTATGCCAATACAAGATATCAGTACCATTTCGGTATGCTCGTTAGGAAGAATGGTTCAGCCCTAATGTTTAAATGTCGAGAGACACGATGTTCATATACGCGGAGGTTACCCCCTGGAAGTATGCTTGGTTGAAGATGGACCCCGACCTATCGGGGTCAGTCGTGTGATAAGTGCCCGGTGCATTGCCTCAGACTGAATGAGGGTGGCTGGAGACAGCAAAACAACATCATATAGTTATGAACGTTTAAAAGACTAGCTTGATAAGGTAACCTGGGTTCAACTACGATCTTGGCGTTCTGCTCAACCGTCTGAAGTGTTGCCTCGTATTTTTGGTGAATACTGGTAACCTGAAAGTAGTTTGGAATTGCGAAGTTATGTTGTTCGACTAATGTCAAAGCAATTGATGTACATTCGAAACTGGGGGCTCCGATACCTACGGTATATGCCGTACCGACATACCATTGGCGGCGTGATCCTCATACTGATGGTGGGATTCCTTTAGGTATTGAGTCAAGGTATATGAATTGAACAATGCGGCAATGCAAATCATGCAGTCCACTCTTCCGTTTCAATAACTTTGTGTCACTTTATCAAGGAAGTCACATGCGTCGGTGTTTTGGGTTTATTATTACTCTAAAAGTGATGAAATTGATGGCGTAACTCGCCGCTTAGTCGCCTCTCACAGACTTCGTTTTCTCAACACGCATGCCTTTGTCTGTTAGTTTACCTTTCCAGCTGTAGTAGAGCCATTGAAGTTTCGTTTACATCCGGAATTATTGTGTTGTTCCGGCTACATTGTTGTGAACCAGTGGAGCATCATCCTTTTACATTTCTTTGAGGATCTGCCTGTTGTATCAAGTGAAAGAGGTGTCAACGGCCACTGACAGTGTACATCAAAACATCACCGTGTGCGGTGACCGGAGTGAACGGTTGGAAGACGTTCTTGCTCTACCTATTACTCTGCTAGTACTACTACTGTTTTCGTTGATTTTTGAAGAGTATGATTACAAACAAAAATACACGCGACAGGTGATGGGGGAATGTGCAGGAGAACACATCGGAAAGATGGAAATGTACAATCACATGTTCTGTCTGTGAAGTGCAATGATCTCTAAGGTATGTCAGAAAGCCTGACATGGAAACACACATACAAAGACCAGCAATCGAGAAAAAACAATGTTTGGTACTTGTACATACGTAATGTACTACTCACAAGGTTGCTGAAAACTCTTCGACAGCTCACGACCGGTTTCGCCCATCTTGGGGCTCATCACATAGGCGCAGTCCTCAATATTCCGTCAACCTTATGTTCTACTTGAACCCAAATTGCATGAAATTAGCTCCAAGAAGGGCGCAACTGGTCGTGAGCTGTCGAAGTATTTTCAGCAATTTTATGAGTAGTGCATTACGAATATACGTGATATCTCGAATATCGTACCAACTGAAACATGAAGCGGCCTGGTGCAACACATTCAGTTGCCTGGAAACATCATAAACGAGGCTGGGTTCCAGGTGAGTCCCTCGCAAAACCGAATTTGTATACGAATGAGTGTAGTACGCTAATGCTTGATAATCTTCAAGGCGTAATAAACGCAGTCAATACCCGCAACTCAGGCTCAAGATGTTCGGCTTATAGGATCAGATGAGAACGTCATTGGCCGGGGATAGCACCGAACGCTATGTAGAACGCATAAAAGTGCCGTACGCACGTACGTAGTGAGCTCAAGATGGTGAACAAACACAGGTCAGTGACGGTGCCCCCCAGCGGCCTTGCTGGATTCCATGCGATTTCATGTGAATCGTCAACGTTGGCACAAGGGCTAACGCACAATTTGCATCTACATGAGAATGCATTGTCAGAATTACATGTACAGATTTGCTATTGGTGCATGCTAGATCGGAGCTTCATGTTGCAGCATTCAGGCAAACAGCAATAATCAAACTTATCTTTATGTTCTTCATCTGACACTGTACGCACGTTTCCATAATGTGTGTAGATAGTTTATAAAAACTACAATTGTCTAGCGCATTCTTCGGTTGAATGTTATAAAAAGTGGTTATTCACAATTTCACCTCCACCCCTTGTCAATCATGATCTCAAAATCGGCGATCTATTATTTGGTCTCGGTCGGCTCTGTCAGTTGCCTAATCCAGTCACCCTCCGTGTTGAAGCGCGATGGGAAAGATTCCCTAAAAAACAAAGTTCGAAATTTTCACCCTTGGTCATGTCGAACGTCCCCACAGCTTTGTTATGTCTAACTTACGACTTCAAACCGAGATGGCAGCTACAATCAAGTCATCTGGTTTGAACTGTGTGATTGATATGTGGGTGGCGTTTTATTCTACTGCAGAACAACCGATCTGTTGGTCGGTCTTCCATAGCCTGGTGGTGTTTCCTAGGCTCCAATTTTCAAGGTTTGTGGGCTATGCATTGTTGTTGGTTCCCAAGCGGAATGAAGATCTGCAACGATCAACACCACTGTGTTCAGTCCAAATTGAAATTTGGCATTAATCAATAACATACCTAAAGCTTATGACGCCATTGGTCTTCTTATAGGACCACACGATTTTTGCGATTCGGTTTCTGCTTCAATGGAAGGTGGTTTATATGGACTATTGTAGTATGCACGCTATGGAGGCATCAGGGGACAGTGATTCTCCGAAAGCAGGTGTTCACGACCATTTCTGTGGATGGAAAACGGAAAGAAAGCTCATGAGCCGAAGCCAAGTAAGCAAGGTTGTACATCACCAATACTTACATATAAGTCAGTCAAACTGGCAGACACCGTATACTACACTTTGTCCTGTTCTCAGGACTTCGCAAGAGATGGACTTCACTAGAAGGATGATGTCGATATTTTTGCGAAGCGTACTTTCACAAGTGTTGTGCAACTACATTTGTTCGACTGCACTATCATTTTCAGACTAATTTTAATACCAACAGGAGCATTTCAAACTGTTACAGAGATATGTAAGACTCTATGGTCATAGTGGAAACATCATAAGCCCCTGAAGCGCTTTATTTGTAGATTTCTCCCCGTACACTCAGAATTCGGCAGGATACTTTTATATTCGCCAGGGGCATGCACCCATCATACGGTATCAGTCGATGGCACAGGCCTTGACTGATGCGCTTTCAATATGTTTCTGAATCAGTCTATGTAACCTCATAAAATACCGCTTTTTCAGGTACCAAACGGGGCAGCATCGACGTGGATCTTACATGTGAATCTGTAGCTTTCGTGAGATGAACCTTTGTTCGATTTGTGGGCGCACACTTTTCTAGACCATGAACATACGAACGAAATAAACTGAACCAATCAAAGTCCACTTCGTTTCGGTTGATCAGTGGTTTTCAGAATCATACAATTGGTTCCAAACTAACCATTAACTTTCCAAAATCCTTGAACAGCTCGGTGAACTAAAGCTGCTATGCATTAGTTTGAATCAGGCCACTGGTGTGGATGTTTGAGACCACGAGGTGTGAACTAAATGCTACCGATCTCTACAAATGTGAACAGATTACCTTCACCAAGCCAGTAAAAGCATATGTTGGAGTTATTGAAGCCAATCTACCCGATGCGTTCTTCACTGAGCTTGACTGCTATTCAACTATCCAGACAGAAAAGTCTGTGTTGGAGCGCCTAATCAACTACCGCTATCCACAGGCCCGGTTAGTTTCTAATTGTTATCTCTATGATTCATATGAGCAGAATAAGACGAACATTCACCAAGTCATTCCTGTTTAGCCATTCGTATTTCGGCGAAGTTTCCTTCAGTGACAGTCGTGAATTTCTGTGTTCTATTGCTCAGAAAGATGTCCACCTTACCCCACTGACTATCTTACAGTTATGTATGGATTTATCAGAATGGGGAGTGGTCAGTTCGCTACTGGATAAATGTGAGTTCATGATTCGAAAGACCAGTGATCGATTCACAGTTCCCACAGTGCTCGTGGACTTCCACACTTATCCGCTAACTTACGAGAATGGGCTTGGACTGACGTGCAAATTTCAATGTGTTGTTCTGGGAAAACCGAAGCCCTTGTTCTACTGGTGTTTTCATAGCCGCCGGAAGGCTAATAAACATGTGCGTATTGAATCAAGAGGGATACTGCACCATGGCTGGTTACATTTGACCGCATGCAAGTAAGACAGTATGGATTATTCCCATATTTCGGCCTGTACGCAAACAGTGATGAAGATGATGGTGAATATTTCTGCTGCGTCCTCAATAGTCAGGCTCTGGGGACCTACCACCGGACAACATCAAGCTTTCTGAGAGTAGAGGACCCAGTGAGTGTTTTAAGGCTCATATGTCTATTGGATATATATATATATATACATGGTGATTATATAGTTAGTCAACAACAAATATTTCATCTAATTATGCCACTATGGAGAGAGGTATTGAAACCCACAAATCTTTGCAAAAAATATCGTCCTTGGCCCCGAGTAGGATATAATGTTACTGGCTAACTGAATTTTATCATCCAGGTTCTCCGAGACCTGTGAATTTTGTTATATCCACTATGACTAACCTCCCGAATCTTCGTTCATAACAGGAACGTTCACCTTACTCTCTATACAACAGCGTGGGATAGAGTCAGGGTCGTTGTATAGAGAAAGTACTGAAAAACGCTTTTTTTCGACATACGGAAGAAGTTCAGCACCATCGAATGCGGTGGCTCGGCTATGTGCTACACATGCCGAAACATGGTCTACGGGGACAAGTGTGTTCCTCCGTGCCCACTTCAGAAAGGCGCAAACTGCAATTGAAAGTGTGACTTAACAGAAAGGGGTATGGCAGATTCCGAAGAGTTTGTGTGCTGTCGGTGCTTTTCGCCTTCCAGGAATGGGTCCCGGTGACCACCTTCTTCACCTGGCTGCAGACATTACAAGAATGGAAGCTAACTTATGTCACTGGCGTTCGTGTTGTCAGTTTCTATCCAGATTGCGTGATTAAGCGCTTGAAAGTGTATGCACCTCAGAATGCTTGCAGTAGGGTAGCAGCAGGTGGCCTCCTCGTCCACTCCTTTTTCTCTTCAAGGCTTTACATATAATTAGACAAACTTTGTGGTTGTACGGCAGTGAAGCATCAGTGTCAACACCGATGTTGCTGCCTCAGTTGGGTGTCGACGGTGCAGAAGAAACGAAGACTGCTTAATTAAACGCCACTTGTTCAACTATCCTGATGTTTTCTGTATGGTCGTTTCCAATTCCATTTGCCAGTCTGAATAGCGCCTGTCCGGCAATTGCAGCTTTATGCCTAGGATATCGTAGGATACAATCAAGGCAGGAAGCGAGAAGACATTTAGCGTCATATAGCGAGAAGACAGCAGGTTGCATCTTGATTCAGGCCTTCTCTTGTGCCATTTGTAAAAATTAGCAGACAAGCGCCTATTCGCCAAAGCCTGAGAACATGGGTCCTCATACATATGCGCCATTATAGAAAGGCGTAAATCTTGAAAATTGCAGCTGAGCCTGAGTCATTCGAAATACACCTTGGATAGATGTATACGGTTAAAAAGTTTCACCGATTATTTACGTAACTTTCTTCAGAGGAAGTTTTCCTTGTCGACGAAAGTCGAAAGCAGTTGACTAGTTTTAAACCTAGAATTTAGCACTGCTTGGTTCGGTTAGATATGCAATATAGTTTATTCTTCCATACTCAGTGGATGGAATGCCGAACGGCCAACCAGTAGAGTAAAAACAGATATATGTGAATGGTTATTCACGACTCTCACATGAAATTTGAAAAATCCGTGTGTTTTCGGCAGACCGAATTAGTTTTTCGCGGTTTCGTCCGTCATGTGCTATTCGCCGCAAAAGTTCGCTCCATGTGCTGAACCGTAGTGTGTTTATACTGATGATTTATCGAGTAGTGTGCCATATTCACTGAGGTGTTTTTCATCCTCTGTTGCAGAATTTTTCGTCTTCTGGTCCCATTTCCTGCTACCCACCACCAGCAGTTGCTTCACGGTCTTTGAGGCCAACGGGTGAGTAGACGCCAGTATTCGTCAACACGGTGTTGTCATCTGTTCAGAAGCAATTATTTAGACGTTAAGATAACTTGCTCGCTTACCACATCAAGTAACCGCTGTTCAAGGCACAGAAGAGTCATGAGCATACATTTCCAATGAGTTTCAATAAGAGTGTGATTTTTGTCGATTGCTTCATCCCTTCTTCGTATAGAGTCCAAACTCTAGGGTAAGACATTGCTCCGGTTAAATTGAAGCAAACCATTCTCCAAAACTGTACAAACCGCACATGGAGATGGGTTGAAATTCCATGAGAAAGTATGCATTATTGTCCAGTTCTGTAGGCTATGTGACGGCCTTACCGGAAATCAGCCACTACCGGGTCACATCAAACCAACAGACATTGTTCTTCCTAATTAACTGGTGTATTACTGTGTGGGAGGGGTGTTACATATTCAGGGGATCTTTAGATATCCTATATTTTTCGCCTTTTACAAGTGCGTTTTCATCAATCCGTCAAAAAACTGAATGGTATAATTAGTTTCCTAACTTATTCGGCTCGGAAAATCTGGCTACCCCTACATAATCAGCTGGTACTGGTCATAAACAGCACTACTTACAAAAGAAAATATAATTTCACAACTGAATTACAGCCGATCCTACCACAAGCAAGTAGCCTTTTCGTTGCACATTTGGTCAAAGAACATCACAGATGCGTCCCCTTTAAATATCGATTACCTGCCTCTCGCACCAGTTGCACACAGGGGTGCATTTTTTGGATACCATTAACTGCATTTCCTACGAGTTTATCATCTGAGCCAACTACTTTCCACCCCCTGTGAACTGTACACTTCGCATTCACCCAGTTGGCTGGATAGCTGAACCTCTCACTTCCTGACATGATGATATTCAATCACAAGTGCCACTTCCGAACATGATCCTCATCCAGCAGGGCCTAAAAGCCCCTTCTGCGGTTGTCATTTTCGGACAATTATTGTAGACAATTTTCATGGGCTGTCAATTCAAATGTTTATTATACTGATAAACTGACGTACAACTACAATACTGGACGGCTAAATTTGTTCAAAAACTTAAATTTGTCATACCTGTGACTTTGTGAGGTCCTGCTAGTAGTTTGAAACTGGTCTTAATCGAGTCAGCTCCTGTCAGAGGAGTCACTCCAGCGCCCCGACAACAAAGACTATTGATAGCCTTTTAGGCCAGTGGGAATCACTGCATCATAAGGGATAAGTGATCCTTCGCTCACGTCCCTTCCACCTACTCAACAACATAATTTTTAGTGCTGATTCATTCCTCCATGCAACAAACCCCAGTCATTCTTGAGCTGAGTAACGTAGGCAAAAAAGTATAATGCAGAAGGAATGGATGGGTGAACACTGAGACACTGAGACTGGCAATTGAGGCGAACTCGACTAAGGTGGTCAGCTCCTTATTTAGTCCACCATATGGTCTACCAGGAAGTTCATCTAACCATCGTGGGGAGCTGCTCCCCAAAGTGGGTAGGAAACTTTCGCAACATCGAGCATCCGAACCTTCATAATTCGACGGTGTGTTATCGACGGCCGCTTTTCCTTCGTTTCAAGTCGGATCTGGATTTCTTAAATAACGCCCAATGCGGCCACCACTTTGTTGACGTTCAGAGTATATTCCCGAACCACGGAAAACTCTCATTCTGAGAAGGGAGTCATTAAAAGTGTGTTTATTCATCGCGTTTCACTACTATCTCCATGTTCGCCTGGTCTGTTGTTTTGAGTGCGCCCAGTCGATGGTGTTCATCTTTTTCGTGGAAATATTATGTCAAGTTTATAATGCTGCTGTGCGCTCCGTATTACTATACGGATCAGAAACCTGGCCGCTGCGCGCCGAGGACGTCAAACGACTTTCAGTGTTTGACCACCGATGTCTTCGGAGCATTGCCCGAATCTGGTGGGAACACCGGATTGGGTGAACACTGAGACACTGAGACTGGCAATTGAGGCGAACTCGACTAAGGTGGTCAGCTCCTTATTTAGTCCACCATATGGTCTACCAGGAAGTTCATCTAACCATCGTGGGGAGCTGCTCCCCAAAGTGGGTAGGAAACTTTCGCAACATCGAGCATCCGAACCTTCATAATTCGACGGTGTGTTATCGACGGCCGCTTTTCCTTCGTTTCAAGTCGGATCTGGATTTCTTAAATAACGCCCAATGCGGCCACCACTTTGTTGACGTTCAGGGTATATTCCCGAACCACAGAAAACTCTCATTCTGAGAAGGGAGTCATTAAAAGTGTGTTTATTCATCGCGTTTCACTACTATCTCCATGTTCACCTAGTTTGCTGCTTCCATTGTGCCCAGTCGATGGTGTTCTTCATTTTCGTGGACAATATTATGTTTCCGAACCCCGCAGAAGTACACAATCGCCATTATCTCTGTCATTGTTTCGATAAGCTGACGCCTTTTTGATGCAATGAGCAGGCAGGAAAAGTCTTGCAAACATGAAATGGCCCTGTCTATCCTGTAGCCCTTCTCATGTGTTGGTAGAATACAACACTCCAAAGGAATTCGACAGTTTGCTCTGTACGTGAAGTCAGTCCTTCCCGAAAGGCCAAGAAGTACTTTACTTTACTTTACTTTACTGTACTGTACTGTACTGTACTGTACTGTACTGTACTGTACTGTACTGTACTGTACTGTACTGTACTGTACTGTACTGTACTGTACTGTACTGTACTGTACTGTACTGTACTGTACTGTACTGTACTGTACTGTACTGTACTGTACTGTACTGTACTGTACTGTACTGTACTGTACTGTACTGTACTGTACTGTTTCACCTTTACTGAGAACCGTTAGCGATTTGAACTCGTAATCCTGTGGCTGGTAGCTTAAGCTCGGCCACAAGAGGCTGATCAGTAGTATGATTAACTCTCATTCAAACAGGATACAGCGCCACTCATCCTTCAATAACGGGATTCAAATCGCGCAGTCACGTGTTAACTGATTCTTCAAATGGGTGAGCTTGCCAACAGTCGCCAGTGCACAACTTGCTAAGTAGAGCGGAAGAGTACCCTTCATTCAATCCGGTAACGCAAAGGAATTCAGCTAAATAAAGTTCACAGCACTGGTTAGCTTTTTGGGAACAACACCAAGGCAAACGAACGATCCCCGTCAAGCAATTATTTTAAAGTTTAGTGTTAAGGTACAACGTTTTTACCTTCTGCTGAAATCTGACCATGTATTTCACTAGCAACCTATTCTTCATTAGGTCTATTCTTGAACTTCTCTGAAGGTAGAAACTAAATCGAAGTTTGTGTCCGTAAGGTAAAAATTGAACGCTCCACACTTTCAAGTGTCATTCCCTGAATTGTAAGTGGCTTTTTTAGTGACTGCATGTCCAGGATCACAACCTTAAACTTTGTATGTGCAAAGTGCAAAGCACAGGATGAGTTTGACCGGAAATGGTACAGTTAAGAAGTGAAAACTGATAAACCGATTTCATGGTCATCAGCGGCCAGCTCGCAAAACTCGAATGACACCAATGGTTGTTCGGCGGAGTGAGTGTCCACAAACTAATTTACCGGAAACGATTACTGCAATCCATTTGGATGGACCTCTTTCCTCGAGACAGGTGCAATAGCAAAAAGGATGGGAGAAATTTGCTAAATGTCACCTCCGAAAACCAAGCGAACCTAAAAGGCTCGGAAAAAAAAATACTCAATCACGATATCAAATGCTCTAAACATTTTGGAAAGAAAACACCTGTTCAGTTGCTTAAACTGTCGGTAATTTCCTTGTGAAACCTTTATGCTGGATGTTGACCAAATCCAGACTCCGGAACCTATGATCGCACAACACAGTGGAAAGAAAAACTCCACTTTCGTGGACATTTTCAGTCTTCCAATTCGTGTCTATTATTGGCAGATTTTAATGCATTAGCTTTGCATCTCATATTCTGATGAAACCGTTGCTCGTTACTTGCACGCATCCGTATTTTCCGATTTTCCGTTGCACCAGCTTCGAGCAAATTCGCTCTCCTGATTGGAAACGCAAAGTTTGATGAGTTTCCAAACCTCAATGAAAACACGAGCATTCTCCACCAGTTGGCCCGTGGTCTTGCAAAATATCATTACCAGGTGAGTATTTGTGTTTTGGAGGAGGATCGATTTTCTGTCCTAAGCGTTTTACTGCCTATTCAACCTTTCGTTGATGTCAAGTAAAGTTGGGTATAGAAAACTGAAAAACATGATAAATTACACACTATCCCGTGTAGATACCAATCAGAATCGAAACAGTTGAACCTTACTCATACAAAACGACAAATTCTTAGACATGTAGTCCCTCCTATTGGAACAAATCTTAAAACTTGACTAGTTTTGTCACAAATATTGGTGGCAGGAAACACCGTTGATGTCAATCAGCCAAGCCAAACCTCTTCAAACAGAAGCCATCCTTTTGGAGATCTTCAGACGTTTTCCCTACAAGCCATGATTAGGAATACAATCCCTCAAAACGAAGTCACTCGAAGAGAGGCCATAGTCTCTTTTCTGTGGTCTTCACCCTCTCTCTTCAGTCGTCTTCTGAGTGGCTTCACTGTATTTTATGAGGCATGCCAAATACTGGGTATTTTTTTTTACTTGTTTTGATAGCACTCTGATCGCTACGCTGAAATTCCACATTTGGCGGAGCCGCGTGGATTCTCATTGGTAGGTCTGCTTTTCGGGAACCCAACCATTCGGACGAAGGCCTTCGGAAGCGTAACGGGCGAGACCAAACACACGATAGTATTTTTGCCACTGTCCATGTGGTTGGCTTGCTCTTCCTCCATCTAGCGACTTCCTCGTCTGATTATTTCGTAATAGCCGCCGTAGGAGAGAATTAATTTATTCTCTTTACTGAAGTGAGATGATTCGACAGAACGATACATACCACGGGGTAAATTTTATTTGCACAACAACAATATGTGCAAGAATAGCGCGCCGAACGACAACTGAGTGACCCCACTTGTCAACCCATGTTAAAACCTAGTGTGCTAGTCTGAAGAGGTCTTATTGATTAGTTCTCCGTCTGCCTTAAAACCTGGCCGAACTGGCAACCTACTCACTTCACATGATAAAGCTTTTGTGTCAAAAGCGAAAAGTTGTCCACTTAAAAACTACCGATTGTTTACTAAGCCCTGCTGAAACCATGTTAAAACCTCTTACATGACGTCGACGAGGCAGGTCGAATGAGCGAATTGCTGACTTGAAACTCCAGCTGACCTTGACCTAGAGCTGAGACATTTGCTGAGATCCATGATCTGGGTTGCAAACCAAATATTAGTGAGATTGCGCCACACTCTTAGGCAAATCTGGTGTGGGTACTGTTGGCTGCAAGCCTTAAAGTGCTGGTTCACATCATAAAAGTGCTTGTATCTCCCCACCATAACGAAGATAGAACTTAGCCCCGCCGAACGCAACCAGATGTACAGAATGCTTTTTTTAAGCAAGCGTAATCGGATCTTTTGGTGGAGCAACAACCTGTGTTTGGGGTATGGTGGCAACAGAGCTTATAATGGGATATTCGGCAATTTCTAGGTGATAAATCAAAGCCTCGAATGAAGGAATGCAGTGTTAGATGTTTCCTATGTTCGTTTGTGAACAGCTGGCGAGAGCGAAATAGGTTTTGTTTAGTTCTGACCGATTTTCCAATAATACCTGTTTAAGGAAATACAAATGGAACACAACTAAAGTCACATCCATTCGACTTCCTTATGCGTCATGGTACGAAACAGCTGACTGCTTTTATAACATCAGATCGGCTTGGCCCACGTCTGCGAGTCTGGAAAGTGAACGCTCCATGCACTGACTAAATACATGGGACCAAGCAAAGCTGGCTTCCAATAAGAATGCTTCATCAGAACTTCTGTGCTATTTCATAACTACAGATCCACATAAGACGGGAGTGTTAGTGACAGTTTTAATGGTTTCTCGGTAGACAGTATGGCTGACCGGTAAATTTCTCCTAGCTGAAAAGACCTTTCCCCGTTAGGGCAGTAACTGGATACGATCAGTCCTTCTGAAGTGTTCATCTCACAAGCCCTCCAGTTATTCCTCTGCCTCAGGTTCTGGTTCTTCAAGACTTGAGTGCCGATGAAATACTTCGAGCTGTGGCAATCTACGAGAATTTTCTCAACACTGGGGCTTATGGTTTCTTTTATATTGGGTCCCATGGAATTCGAATCAACGGACAGGATTATGCTATAGCTACCGATGCCAAAATGTCAACTCTGGTGAGTAGTATTGGAATGTTGAGCAAGTTTCTACTTCTACATGTGGCCATCTAAACAATCACGTGGAGGTTTTTTTGGACCGCTTGAGCTGATTCGACATCGCACCACAACATCTCATTACCAGTGAGAGTCCTGAGCTGAAGTCAGATAAACTAAACCGAACTAAACTAGGCTACACCGTATCATACTCTGCCATACCGTACAACATTGCTGTGTATCAGGGTATACTACAATTCATCATAGTACACTATGATACTTTGTGCTATACTATACTTGACCATGCTCTACTGTAATATGCTGAAGTAACCGAGAAGCACTCTACAGCTGTCACATCCTTTTGGTATCACTAGCGGTGCGCACCTCACGAAGCCCCAGGAATCCTTTAGCCCGCGACCTCCGGGCTGGTCACTTGAACACTTAACCGTTCAGTCCCAAGCGGTTTCTTGCCGGTGATTCCCAATAGGGATGAAACAGCTATACAATGCCTCTCAGCTTTTTTGCATAGAATGGCTTAACTTACAGGACGAATTCTCACCCAAAGTTCCAAAATTTCCTCACATTACCAGCTATCCATTGTACTACACTGTCCTATACCATACTATGCCTTACTTTACTTCACCACACAAAACCCTGCAATACTATAGCATACCATACTATGCCATAGTGGGTTTGTAATATTCGATGCGCATCAGCAGAGAACGACCAACAAACGTGGTGCGTAGTTCCAGAAATACCAGCAGTAGACACTCTCTGGTGTGGCCTTCAGTTAGTTTGTTCACAGGCCTGGGCACGACCATGGCCACTTTCCAGAAGGTGCGGAATACATAACAAGGTTTGTAAATTCGTAAGAGAAAAGACCTCATGAGCGAAACCCGGTGGGCAAGACATTTTGCCCGTAATTAGCATCCAACGTTCGCTAGATTATTCTAATATGAGGGAGACGCTTAGGGCCCCTATCTTAATTGGAATGTATACGGCGAAAATGAGCTGCGTGTATTACGCCACACTTCCTTTCTATTTACGGGAAAGCTGTATAAATCGATTGCCTACGGATACACTGCAAACATTTTGTAGATGTGTGAAAATCAGTCCCTCTTTAAACGTTTGGTCCAATAGGTACTTTCACAAATGGCCCACATGTCTCCGACGATTGTATACCAGTATAAGAAAGAAAGCCCTTCGCTGCGAGGTCGTTTATTAGCAAACACCAACTAAGCGGTTACAAGTTCTCGGACAGGAAAGTAAACGTCTCATGTGCACATAGTATTCAGAAACTGAACATTCTCACGCGTCTTCTGGAACTTTCATGGATATTCATTGACTATTACACACTTGCAAACGAGTGCTGCAAAGCAGTTCCATAAGTTCCGTAATAAACTGCACCTTCCATTAGATGGTGAGCGGAGCTTTGAGAAAACCACAGACTACTTCCATGTCTCATCAGTAGTAATCGATTGTCACACCGGTACTATCCATTGCAGCACACGAACTATAATCTCACTCCAACAAACTCTCTAACTAACTGAATGTCATGTGACTCGAAGATCCGTGTGTTACTAATTACTGACAACTGTGCCCTATTGACGCATTCCAAAACGGATTTTAACATCCAAAAGGGCGTCCACCATTGTGGCCTAAATATGTAGTTGGAGAAGCTTGTTTTCCATCAGTTTGCTCCTGTGAAGTGTGTGGAAATGAATTGCATCGGGATAGCACGGTTTTCATCATTTTGGCAGCACTCTGAACATTACCCGAATAATCCAAAAGAATTTGAGCTCGCGAACGTCGATTGTTAGCGCCACTTTTGGGGACCGCGATGTATGAGTCGACATAAAAATCGCGGCGTATTCTTCGTTTGTGGCCTCACTGTCATTAGAGTAGGTCTTCAGAACATTTCACCGGCAGCACGTTGCAAACTTTGTGACATGCGACAGTCGTTTTTTATACACAAGTGGGGCTATAAACCACGTGTGGATTTACCCGCTAAACAAAACCAGGCTCAAAAATCTCCTGCAAGATGTCAGTGGTGGTTTTTGGTCATCCGCGAGTGGAACAGGAAGCACAACTATCTGAATGAACTGAATCCACACATCGAATTTAGTATGGAGATGGAGTCAACTCCAGGTACACTGGCCTTTTTAGACTGCATGACACATAAGGTGGGGGAAAAACTAAAGACCACAGTTTACGAGAAGCCAACGGACACTGGGGCAATTCTGAACGAATCGTCTGTCCATCCGAAGTTGGTTTTCGCCAGTATTGTCTCATCAATGTTTAGGCGTGTAAGAGCCCTGTGCACAGAAGAAGCTGATCGGATAGCGGTCCGAATTGAAGTAAAGAACAAACTTCGGGGCAGTGGATCTCCAGCTAATTTGATTAGGCGTCACTTACGAAGGGTGTTGGTACAGGTAGCAAAACCCAGCAGGGAATGGATCGGGACCGCTGTTATTCCATGTAAACCAGGGACATCGGAGATCATTCAAAGGATTCTAAACACGGCTAACACAAGAGTAGCTTTCCAGAGGGGCAACAATGCACTGATGCAGTCGGCAAGCAGAACCATGGACTGCCTACAAAGTCAAGTGTAAAGACGGTATTAAGGTCTATATGGGACAGAGGGCCATGGAACTTCACAATAAAACGGGAGAACATAGGAGGAAAATAAACAGGCCGCCAAGAGAGGCGGACAAAAATTAAGCGCTACTGAAGGACTCAGCAATTGGGGAACATGCACTGGGCACGGAACACAAAATAGATTTAGAAAATGTTGAGGTTTGAGACGAAAACCATGGTCCACGTCACTGATGGCCGAAGTGGCAGAAATCGCCAAGCATCCCAGTGTAATATAATAGAAGGCGTGGAACTGGCAAGCTCGGGAGAACGGTTTTGAATCAGTTGAGCTGACATGTGTTGGCCTGCGGTTATCAGAAGGAGTAGTGCTCATCATCTGAATTCCACTTAACCTCACCCACCTTCCTTCCCTCGACTACATTGTCGCAACACTCACAAGCCCACGAAGACCAACGGAATCTACCAGCGGCACCAGTGGTGAACCATCAATTGAAGCGCCCCGAAGTGGAAGATAAAGGAACCTAACCCGATCGGAACTAATTTAAAACTCCCCCAACCCATCAACGCAAGATTTTGGCAACCACACTAACCGACAAGAGCCGTTAATTGACACTCAGTACTGATCTAGTACGATAATATGAAGATGTCTTAGTGGTTGGTTCTCTGTCTGCCTTAAAAACTGACCAACTTGGTGACCTGCTCACTTGGCCTGATGAAGCTTTTGTGCCAAAAGCGAAACGTTGTCAAATTAAAAACTGCCGATTGTTTGCCAAACCCTTCTGAATCGAGAAACAGGTCTGTTTTCGCCGAATAGATGCTGGTGCCAAAATTCTATGCCGACTTTACGGGAACGATCCCCTATGACAAGATAAGCCGTCTTCACAGATAGCCCATTTTGTTGCTGCAAACGAGCAGCACTCGCAGGCTGCAGATTAAGATCTAGTATTGATTCCAACAATGGATACTGTATGCCTGGTTGAGGCCGAACTCCACCAAACATAGATTGACGGTACCGATCCAGGTTTTAGGCTGCTTTCGGGTAGCACGACCGAACCATCGAAGTGGCCGCTCCTGTAGCAGTTGCCTGAGAGATGGGATACCGAAGCACGGTTCTCTAGCCAACAACCTGGATATTTTTTCGAACCGTTGAATGTTACCAACGCATCTTCGAAAATAAAATAAGTAACCTAGAATTGGCGGATGCCTTGTACGCCAAGTTCATTACCCTTCTAACTGTCCGAATTTTTGTGCGAAAGCTGATTTCACTGCTCTTCCATAAGGTCTTCGCAACCTAAACAAGGGAATCGATGCTAAGACCAGTCTCTTCTTTAGCTTACCTGTTAGGCATGACAGCTGAATCCAAGTATCAAAATGCAGTGACGCGTTCGATCTGATCATCATCTATGCTAAGAGTAACCCGTTGGGCACCTGCTTGCATAGAGAAGAATTTTGTCCCACTGATGTTGTTCGCCAACCCGATGCTTTCTGCATAGTTGCTCACTCAGTCAACAACAGTTTGCAAATCTCTCGTTTTTTCGCCAGGTAAAACCATACCGTTGACGTATTCGGGGACAGTAATCTAAATGTTTGTCTTTGTTTAAATTCTAGAGTATCCCTCTAGTACCTGTGGCATCACAGAATCAATTACGAAGTCAAATAACACTGACGGTGAAGGATAGCCCTGTCGAATCTGAGATGCGAGTTCAAACCCTGAGCTCTTTTGCCGTAAACTCGGATTCAAATCTTCGTTAACAAGCAGTGAACTTTGGTGAAAGCAGTGGATCTGCCTAGTTCAGTATCAGCAAGCAAGACTCACGGTGGACTTGGTCGAACGTAGTGCTAAAGTCAATGAGGTGGGGGGGCAATGGTTTGCTGCTGGAGCCTGGCCCGATGTTCCAGGTGTCCAAAGGGCTCCTCTCTGGACAGAAACCACTGTGATTGGGTCGTTTTCTAACATACTGTACTTTGAAAATCTCCCGAGGAGTTCAGAGGCCAGAATCTTAGCGGCACTGTTTGTCACAATGATTTTTTGACAGTTTTCGCCTACTCTGTTGTCACGAATCTTCAACTGAAAGCAAAGTCAAGCTTTTGCTGTCAAAAGGACACACTCCGCTTACTCACTGGAACAGAATGTTGCATGTAGAAATGGAAGTATTACGGGGAGTCAATAATTATGCACGCTGGGAGAGATTACCATCTTATTCTGGAGCTTTACGATTTGTGGGGCCAGTGACCGCTCTGCTTGACTAAGCCCTTTGCACTTAACGCTGTGAGGCTCCGATAACGGCGCTTGTGGGTTTTTCGTATGAAGAACGGAGTGTCTTTTCAGTCGACTGAAACAGTCCGCCCGTCGTTGTTTCTCCCCTGAGTAATCTGCTATTGGCTTGTTGCTTTTATTGTGCAAAAGTGGCTGTATAGTCTGACATTTATCAGCGACTACACGGAGCAGACGGATATGCTCGGCCAGGACACAAAAGTTCGAAGATTTCTCCATATTTGTGACTATATTTGACCAGCAGGAAACATGATCGTTTTTGCAGACCTAGCAACTTTACATCGGGATTTCTGAGGACGGGAGAATTGTTGAAGTATATTTGTAACGCTGAATTACATGAGTATATCTTTTGTATATCTTTTGTCGTGTTACTGAGACAATCATTCTAGGTTTGTTGCATAGATGCCTTAAATACAGACCGCTGATAATCCATTAAGAACAGTCGGTTTACAGATGGTTGCGAGTAGTTGGTTGTCATCTGGGTTGGTGTTCTGTTAAGGAGGTTTTATGAGATTCCTTGCGTCGCCGAGTAAAAGGACGTTTCAAGGACCAAAGGATTTTTTTCCTAGCAGAATGCAGTTGGACTCTCGCTCGTACCAGGGTACGGTCCGATCCTCCTGTGTTTCCTGTTTTTCCTGATACTATCAACAGTCTCCTAACGCTCATGTCCACTGAGACTGTATCAGGACATGGTTGAGTCAAGGTGCCGTATGATCATGTTAGGAAATGCCGTTTAGGGCGTTAGAAGTGCACCCTGGTGATGACGAGGTAGTTCGACGCGGCGAAATTGTTAAGTCTGTCATCATTTTCACATCACTCTCTCAGGTCGAGTTTCCCCAGGATATGATTAATGGAATCGTTTAATCGGCTTACAAAAAAATTACAGTCACTTGCAAACAATGGCAAATCACGCTTAACTATCCAATCAGCCGTAGTCTACGGCTCATTCGAACGACTTTCCTTGGCAGCAAGATCTTCTGAGAAGGCGGATGCCTACGCAGCAACTGTAGTCAGACTGTAGTCAGATTCAGGCGGATACCTACTAACAGATCCGCCACAAATCCGGGCGAGACCAAGCTCTAAGATGTGAGCGTATTCTGAGCATGGTCACTCAACCTAAAGACTCGAACTGTCTACTGGACAACTGTAGTAGAGCCAGTAATAGGTGTTTATTCTCGCTGCAGGGTTCCGTATGGTCTTTGAGCTGTACAGTCTGGTCTCATGAAAGCATGTGGTCTCTAAACAGTAATCGTGCGGATTGCACACAGTTCTCTTTGGTGACAATTACCCAGCAGAGTTCAGAAATTCCTGTAGAAGGTAATAACAGATTTTCTGCCTTTAACAGCCTCACCCCGGGCAACCCTACCGCTGGGCTAGCACAGGATACGTCAATTACCGGGAACGCTGTATCAACGTTTGTGTTTATTGATCCGGACATCCTCATGGAGTTTGATAATGGTAATACCCGCAGTGTCATTCGGGGTTTTGTACGAGGCTGGCACCTCCAAACTGTACGCAACCAAGTGGGACCAGAAAAGCAGCAGAAAAATAGTCGAATTTGACCAAGCACAACCATCATTGGATTTCAGAAGCTATTTTACCTGCCCAGTCAGGAAGAACCGACTCATTGAGGTTTAGCCAACCTTCACAGAAGGGAAGCCATCGGACCATCAACCAGGTCATCAAACCCTATACCAGTTTCCACGATTTTGATGTGCTGGAAACACGGTCACGGAAAGGCAGTGAATAAAACATCCTTGGCCGGGGACACATGGTAGCAGGTCTCCTGGTAACACATTACGAGACGCAATGGAAAACTTTACTGTTTTACAACGAAACGAGGCTTTGTGTTGCTAAGCGCTTCACGGGATCCTGTTCCGTAGGAAAATTTCAGTCCTCTGCATAATGAATTATTAACCGGTGTTCAAAGGAATCTACTTGATGATCCCACAAAAGACCACCCTCTGACGTGAGACCATTGAAGTGGTTCCTACCTGTCGCGATTTAGTTTGATATCTTCTCTCATGAAATGCTATCCCTAGCACAGCCAAGAAGTTTTATTCCCGTGCTGTCTTCTGCTCGAGGAAATCACAATAATTTTCCCAGAGAGCCTTGCTTCCTGCGTTTAACACAGCACACTTTGAGGCACACTATAAGGCAAGTTTAGACATGACAATGTTTGGCTTTGAAACGTATTTCATTAAGGCATCTAGCATTCCAGTAAATCTGATCGGCAGTATAAGTAAGACTTAATATAAAACGTTCCAGATCATTTCGTAAGGTGTACTGCTTCGTTGCATGAACTGTGTGGATGATCACCGTCTCATTTCTACCAGAAGAACTCCGCCAAGCGTCCATCTGCAAGCATGGACGGATTTATCAGTATCGACGCAATCAGTTGTCGTTTTCAAGCTCGAAATCCCAGTCTGAACGTGATGGTTATCGACACGTGTCGAGCGGGGACAGACAACGAGTACAACGCTTCCAGGAGCCCCCTTGCAGAATTTGTCCAAGTTGTCTCATCTAACCTGTTCCGGCTTTACGCATGCCAAGCCAACCAAGTGGCCTATGAGGCAAAAGTGAGTTGTTTGGGGAACGGTGTTCCTTAAGTAATTTGGTGCAAACTAGATTTTCTACTAAGGGGATTACTATTAAGCAAAATGTGGCCTTTTAAAACCTGCTTTCTAGTTCCGCCCGACTCCAGTTTTCATCCGAGAACATAAAGCAACTTGACAGGGCATACCAGCGTCCGATCATGTGATTGTCCTATATTATAGTGTCTCTTCTTAAATGGTGCGGTACACCTACTATTATCAAAGTTGAGTATACAAGTCTACTATGTACACGGATGTTTTGTAATGAAATTCACCACCAGCATGTTAGACGGAATTCAGCACCAATATCACTTTATCGCTCGCAGTTAGGCTCTTTTTCCTCCAAAAGCCCAACCCGCACGCAATTGGTCAGAACCTCGGGCCGTTTGCCGATCTAGCATCAAGACGAGTTCTGATTGGCCGAAAGTCTAAACCCAACAGCCAATCATGATCCAGTATCCACCGGTACTGGTTGCCAATGCCGCATCCAGAAGTTGTTAGAAGTTTCAGAATGTCGTTGCCGCACACGCTTTATAACGAGGCATTGTACGTGTGTTTTTGACCTGGTTCTGGGTGTTCGTACCATGATACACCATTGGTGGTTGTTTTGACATTACAGTTATTACACAGCATTTATGTCATCATGATGCTCGTTTCTCAGCGAAGCATCATCCCGTCCGTGGTAGTTACAGGATAGTAGCCGTTACAACTCATAAATAGATCTCTATTAAGAAAAAAACAGACGGAGTTAATAGCTGTCGTGTTATTTCTTGTAATAGAACAAGACTGCGTTATTCCTGAAGTATGTGTAGCTAAATGGTCTTGGAAAGCAGAGAAGTGCAAAGTAACTGACGAATTCCTTCCGTGTTACTCTCGGTGCCAAACTATCCACATGCAGAAGACGCCTGGGAGGTGAATCTAATAATGGTGACCTTGAGGTAAGGATGCATTCAACAACTATCTCGTGACTGGCGTCCAAATAAAATTCTTCCGGATCTCATCTAAAATATTCTTTATCTGGGTAAGAGGTAAATTTTAGCTGAGTCACTGTGAACGTCGAATCGATTTTTATAAATTCAATTTTAGTTTGTATTACAACAAATAACCCGGTATTGAAGTAGGAAATACAGCAGGGAGCAGACTTACTTGATGAGTCTTGAGAAGGTCGACTATCCAAGCTTTTCTTGAACCTTATGGTTGATTTTGAAATTTAGGATACAATTTCGAATATTATCGTGCGCACGCCCCTAACAAGCTTTTAGGCTAGGCTACTTGTCTGGCCCACAAGGCCTTCCTGTTGAAAGTCTTATTCAGGCTGGCTATCTTGCATCGAAAAATGGCCGAAATCTGTTTCAAAGCTTCTCAAACAGTTCAACTCCTTGCGACCTACGTCTGCCGACGTCATTCCCATACTTTGTGTATCTTAAGTAGAGAAAACCGGCCTCCAAGGAGATGTCCCTCACTTCAGAGTACATAATATTCCCTGTTCGAATTGTGTTATCCCTTCGAAGATAGGCTACCCCAAATAGGGGTCTAATGCTGTTTTATTTTTATTTTTTTGAGAGGAGTTAGTGTGAGCGAAACAGGGACACGTGACTGGGATGGACTGATACAAGCTTACATTTAGCCGGCTGACGTTCACTCATGAAACTAAGATATTCATATTTGAAAATGTTCAGCCAACTCCGAGGTTTGGAAAAGAGTCCGTTAAGTGCACTGGTTTTATTTGCCTAAAATAATAATACCTAGTACTACTCCACAACCTGAGATAGTGTTAATATATATTTATTTGCTCATTCACAAGTCCGTTTTAAGGAGTGCACGTTATCGAATCGTCTCTAACTCGGTCAGCTGTTACTGGCTAGTTTTTTCTGCTGTTACGTAGTATAGTCGTGGGAGTCTTATCAATCCCTACCTGAGCAAACAAGCTCCATGACCCCGTGTGAGCACACACACATACATAATAGTCGAGGAAACCTAACTGCATGCACAAACGAATGCAGTTTGATGACCGCACAAGTTCGTCCAAATAGGATGGGGTTAAATCATCATTCCATGTCTAGGCGCTCAAAAGCTAGGTCCCACAACTCCTTTGTGGGTAGTGTCATGCGTAACAATGCATTGACACTATCCAAATGTTTTTTTTCACATGTTAACTCTGATAGGCATTGTGTTTATTTGTCACGACTGTTCACAACAGTAAACTTACTCGTTTCACCCATCATCGTTTTTTTTCATCGAATTTTGCTGTCCGCTATCTTGCCTCCTCCCCCAAAGAAGGCAATACAATCCTAACACCCATCAATCTACTTATTTTACTCAGGTCTCCTTGTTATCAAAAGTACTGAAAGACTGTATCAATCTGCATGCAACACAGACAGTTACTAACTTTCTATCCTCAGTGCATCGGCAATTTGTGGAGACGTTGAAGAAATACTGGAAAATCCTAGAAGCTGAGAAGCTTACAGCCACAGTATCAGGTGACGTTTTGGGCTTCTTGAACCAGGAACTGGATCTCCAACTTCCGAAAGAACCTCGTGAGTTACACATCACAACTCTTGCGGGGAACTCAACTACACCATATGGTTCAAGTGATATTTTCGCAGAATATGACAGCGCAATGTATCGTAGTTTGTCCGATCCCACCTCCCCTCCAGTCCCATGCAGGTATTCTTCATCAAAATTGAATCTGTGGGACTGTTGCTTATGGAGCAACATTTCAAGTGAGTGAGTGTTGAGTTCTGTAGACTGACCAACACCCTCCCTATTCGTGGAACACTTTCTTTGGCATTCTTTCTCAGGCGAGCTCTTTCCGAGAAACTTTGGTCTCTCCGCATTCACTTTGTCACCAGGAGTTTCTATCATAGACGTACTGGTTAGTCAACGCTGGATGGTTGTCAAAACGGACTGATTGTAAGACGTAATTGTGTTAAAAGGACCGCGAAATTCTCAGTGTAACCGAAATTTCAAACGCAAGGTTGTTGAAAAAGTCGAAACCGAAAGAGTCTGGGACTCATCAGGCGGTCGCTCGGTCCAAAACTGTTTTGTAACCCCAGATTTCCAATTTGAATTGCGAGTTTTGTTTGCCCTAACGTGGACCAGACTCTTTACCTTTGACTCAAGCTTCTGCTTTTAACCATCAGATTTGCGTAACCGAGGTGCTTATCAGAAAAATGATGCCTTTTCAAAAGATAAAAACTGTTACGCTCGACCGGAACAAATGTTCAAGGCATCTAAGAGGGTGACCGAATGCAGGTTCAGTAATATTACCCATAAAATGATATCCATAGGAAAAAAAGTACATCACTAGTCAGTACGAGTTGATAGTATACATGCTGTTTTGCCCAGTGCAATTTTTCGGGGTGCAAACATTTCGCCGAATTATGAAGTAGACTTATTCTACTGGAAGCTTCAGTTCTCGTAAACGGTTAAGGTTGGTTTGTTCTCCCATTTACAACTGCCAGTTTATGTAGATTTAAACTGCAGCATAAATAATTTTCTTTATTAAGACTTTCCTTAGTTACTCAGCTGTGTTCCACGTCGGTAAAACAAAGATTACCGCGAGAGCTATGTCTCGTAGAAGCTTTGGTTTTTGATTGAAAATAGGAGGACAATTTCAAAGTTAGAACCATCTTGTGGGAAGCAGTGATTTCATCTTAGACCTTCTTCGGGGTGCGTGAGAATATCAGCACGTATTCTACTAAAACCTTGAAAAGTTACGCACACGTTCGTCAGCCTCGTCTGGCAGTCCCGTAAGGTTAAATGCAAACATTTGACTGTTCAGACTATTGGGCAGTAACTTCATCGTCTGGCAGTTAGATGCAAACATCTGACTGTTCAGACTATTGGGCAGTAACTTCTGGTTCGAATCTCACCTTTGAGATGCACCCCTGTTTGGGGCTTGTAATTTCTCTTCATAGGTTGATTTCATCCGGGGCAAGAGGGTTGATAACTCACTTGTGGACACTCAACGCGCGGCCTTTTGGATTTCTATTGTCTCAGCCAATACCTTCAAATACGAACGCATTTGAAGTGTCGTAATTCCCAAGCTGCTGAGGCTTCTTGATACACATTATCCGCGGTCAAAACCATAATTTTTACATTTCCATTGCAGATATAGTCGGTCCCTTATTAAGTTGGTAATTGTATAATAAGTAAATCTTTCAGCTGTGGCTGTACCCTTTTAGCGCATAGCCACCATGTCAAGAGATGAGATTCTGTCAGGTCGTCGAAGCCCAACACGAGCAAGTGAAAACCACAAAACTACTTAACGATGAAATGGCCGATCCAGCCCAATACACAAAAAATCCCATGCGAAGGTTTGAGTGAAGTGAATGGTGTTCACGCGACGAGTGAACATTCTGTCTGAGAAGTCGACCCTCGAGATGCCAGCCCACAAATAACCATGTGATTGACGGATGATAGACGATATGTCTTGTCCATGTGTGAGTTAATCACACTGTCGATCAGCCGATCCTGACCGAACGGTTGCGTGTTCAAGCGACTATCCTGAGGGTGGCGTATTCGAAATTCCTTGGAGTTTCGCGAAATGCGCACTGCAGATGATTTCCAGTGGGAATGAAACCATGCTTCTCGGCTTTTCAGGATAGATTAGGCCTCATTTAACGGACGAAACTGAGTTTTTTTTGTTTTTTTACAATGTCACTACTTTCACCAACTAGCTGGAAGTACGAATCAGGGAAAATGAAACTCATGTCTGTCTCACTCCTGGAACACAACTAAAAGAATCAGGAAACTACCCGACAGCAGCTCCTCACGCACTACTGGGTGCATTTTAAGGATATTCGACTGCTTCAATCTGGCTTTACCACACAGATACCGGTTAGTTGCGGAGGCGTCTGTCTTTAGCTATCATGATCGTAGCAGTGGTGGATATGTGTGGTCTTTCGGAAGATGGTTGCTATCATCGTGTGGTCACGGATGCCAGTTGCAAGATTCCAGTAGGACAACTTTATATCTCCTCTCATAGCGCGATATCGAATAATCGTATTTCAATCGCAGACACACTGCCTTTATGACACACTTGCACGCTCCAAGATTTACTTGTTTCATGTGTTCTCTCATTTATCCGAATAATTTCTCCGCAGATGGCACCTGCGGTCTCCGATTTGTCCGATTAGTCACATCTGTCCAGTTCGCAGGGCACTTTCCAAGTACTGTCCCAGAACGTACATCAGCATCCAACGCATCGACCTCTTCAGAGTTGACTGTAGCTAAGTTTCAAGGAGTAAATGAGGGTAGCACGAGGTTCCTTCGAGTAACAGTCCATCTTGAAGGACCAGCTGCATCAATAGACACACCCTGTCCTTCCACGAATACCCTTCTACTACATTTGCGCCCGTTTGGGATTTTCAAGAACTTGTAGTTGATCAAATGGCCGTTGATCTGTGGACCGTTTGGTGCCGGGGCTCACCAGTGACAGCCTCATGCGTCTTTTCGAAGGTCGAACAGCTTGTTCTGTTAGCCTTGTGGTCGAATATCCAACACAGCGTACAACCCCGAGTTTTCTTAAGATTTTTGTTCTTGAGAGATATCTTGTAAACTGGTTAGCAGTGTTAGAAGGAGGGATTAGAACATCTGTTTGGTTGCTCGTCAGATTTTAAGACTAGGACATTTGAGAGCACAACTAAAGAGCTTGCGATTTTATCTTTTCAAGCAACAATGAACAGTCTGTCGACAAGTTTAAATATGCGAATGGAAGAAAACACAATCAGTCCGAACAGAGAGGAGCCAGGAATTGCAGCACGCAAATGGGTAACCCTACGTACTTCGGTTCACAATCGTCTGGATGTGGCAATCAGGACAGATCCACTGAGTCATACACCCAGAGCCTATTTCAAGTGAGCATTCAATTAGTTGAACAATGCCATCACCCTTTGACGGTTTGAGCTGTTCGGAGATGTGAACTGATTCGGCAATTGGTCGCCTTGACTGAAATCACAGTATAGGTAGGGTTCTAGTTTTCTATACTGTATACATATAGGTGAAATTTCTAACATTACAGTGTTATAATGAACGTAAACAAAGCGGTAACGTTCGCAACTCCTGAGCCTTCAGTTTTTGGTGAGAACAGAACAATATGTTACAACTTGCCGTCCTACTCGTCAGCTGCAAAACAGCCACAGGAGTTGCGAGGGAAGGGTCAGTGTCCAGTTAATCCGTGTCCTTGTTCGGGATTACAACCAGTCCAGAGAAGACAGATTTCGCTGGTGTACATTGCAAAGAGTGATGCTCTTTCTCCGAGGTAGCTGACAATACTTGATTCTCGAAAGCAAGTTACATGCCGAATAACGTATATACATAGATTCTGAAGTTGAATTCAACTAATTGAGTGCTTGTAAGATTGGATGTACGTCCTTTAATCCGCAGTTCAATGAATTGGTACGCTAGTTGCTAAATCCCTTCGGAAAACGTGCCCTATTAAAATCACAAGGCGGTTCTCGAAATGAGATCTCATCGAAAAATGAGCGATAGTAAAGTACGACAGTCCGATTTTCAGTCACGATTAAAGTCTAGAACAAGAGTTAGAGTGGAATTCCTTTAGACACAGAACCATCTCGCTGATCCTGCACGTGACAACTTCAGGAATTGAAGTTCCCGTCACAACCAACTTGAATTTGATGTCTTTTACACTACAGAAGGGCCCAGTTGGTCATTCCGTTGAAAACACACAAAACATGTAACACTAGGCAATAAATTTATCCGTTTTACAAATCAACGGGTATCATTCATATAGGCGATACACGTAATGGTTGCATGCGCCTTTGTCCTCACGGATTTTATCGTTTATGTTCACAACACAATTAATCGCCCAGATATATGATCGTTTCCGTGCCCTGCCGCCACAATCTACATGGGAGGCAACGTCTGAGCTACTACCAGGTATCTCTTGCCTGGAAAAGGGTAGCTGAGGGTCCATACTGGGAACGAAACCGCAGACTTGGCTAGCCAGTGCTTTGACCTCTGTCCTGTATTCTTTGAAAGCGAACCTAACTCCGATTAGGGCTATTATCCCGAGTTTGAAGAATGACAACAACAAAATTTTCTGGTCTTTCCGTGGTGCGTTCTGGAGAAAGATTTACCACATTGTGATCTATAATGAAGGACAAGGCGTACTGGTTTCCTTCGTGGAGTGAAAACACGATATCACCCATATAACATCGGAAATTTGTAGGGCACGAAGGAAACTGTGATAAATTTGTCCATGTTGGCCACTATCGGGGGTTGGAAGGAAGTAGCCACATCGAATCACCCAGGGTATTTTCATCGTTTTTCTTTTCCTAGCTCAAGCACAAAAATCTCGAAGTTCTGCCTGGGCCACGAAACCAAGAAATGACAGTGTGCTATTTGAAAGGCAATAAAATTCGCAATTCTATGGAATGTGGTCATTTCCAACTGCACAGCTGCACAAAAATATATCCCTCCAATAGATAATGTCCTTAAATCTAGGTCCGTCATCCCCCCTCCGTCCTAAGTTTACTTTTTGGGGTGACTACCTCTGCTTGCAAATCACTGGATAAGAGTATGTTTAAGCTGCTTCGCGTGCAGCCACACGACCTCAATGGTGAGCGGAAAGACGTATCCGTTCAATTTTTACATGCCCATTGATCTAACCTCGTTGAAGGACAAAAGAACACCCTTGAATATGCAATCACTGCCACATACGATGAACATTAACTAGCTGAGATGATCATCTTTACCATCAATACAGAGTTGCATTCAAGCCGTGACTCCGTAACCCCATAACGTTATTACGAACTGTAAAACTCCTCTACGTATCCGGTTCCACCAGAGAACCAGTACATCTAACATCACAGCTAAACAGCCTTTGTGCAACCGCCTTGTTATTAGCGGATGTGCTCTGCAGATACAATACATTAAAAGTGCCAGTACATCTAACCAGATGGCACCCCATCGAATTCCTACTAACTGGGGATTCCCGGTCCACTGTGAAAGTCACACAAGGAACTCACCAATGGCACTGATGTACATCAGTTGTTAATCGATTTGGCAGAGGTGTGGTGAACTACATGGGAAGTTCACTTGCATAGGTATGTTGAAGAGAAAACATCCACGGCAGTTTGGTTGGTGCAGGATGCACCCATAAGCAGGAAGCTTGGTGGTGCGAGTCCATCACCGGTGGTCTTTTTCCCTATTCCTTGAACTTGAACTCCATATTTCAAAGTCTACCGTAACCCTAAAGCAGGATGTGGCTGGAATGTTTGGTTGGTGTGAAAGTTCTTATGGTGGTAACGTAACTTCTCACTTTGGGAAACGCTATCATCAGTGTAGACGAATCTGCGATCAGTGACAACTACATCTATCAAGCATTTTCTTTTTATACGTATTTAGCCTGAACGAACTTAGACGGTGTTGGGAGTCGTGTGACGTGCAAGCGGATCCACTTCGAGGAAGTCAACATCCTCTCCTGGTCGACCATCATTCGGCAGTCAGCATTACAAAAATCCAACGTCTACAGGTTCGCCACAAGGGCAACGATCGACTGGTACTCCAACTGCACAAACCTTGTCAACAATCTTTACAAATGTTCACAACATCAACCAGATCATGTCACTGCAGTGTTATTCCCATCACCATCGACTGTCCACCAATTGTCAACCTCTGGTCAATGGACATAAGTAGTGGGTGCTGAGCCATTGTTTCATGCCTGTGAGAGAACAATCTCATGATGGCCTTTTCGGAACTGAAAAAAGTATCATGCCCATTAAACCTGCATTATGAGCACCATATCTGTTAGTTCAAAAGCAATTGTGATATTTTTGTGCACGTCATTGCAAATCACTCCAGGGACAACGATCACCTTCACTGAATGATCATTCCAATTAGATGCAACGATAACTCAGACTTGAGTTCCAGAAATACACTCATTTGCAAATCAATTTGGTTTTGCGAGAGACTCACCTGGAACCCAGCCGAATCCCCTGTTTGTGATGTTTCCAGGCAACGGAATGTGCTGCACCAGGCCGCCTCATGTTCCAGTTGCTACGATATTCGAGATATCGCGATACATGTATATACGTAATGCATAACTCATTCAGCTGGGTTCCAGGTGAGTCTCTCGCAAAACCACATTGATTTGCAAATGAGTGTATTTCTCGAAATCAGTCCAATTTGGGTTCAAGTAGAACATAAAGTTGGCGGAAACTCGGGGACTGCGCCTAACTCATGAGCCCGAACCGGAAGGGCGAAACCGGTCGTGGGTTGTCGAAGAATTTTCAGCAGCCTCATGAGTAGTGCATTACCTATATACATGTATCGCGATATCTCGAATATCGTAGCAACTGGAACATGAGGCGGCCTGGTGCAGCACATTCCGTTGCCTGGAAACATCACAAACAGGGGATTCAGCTGGGTTCCAGGTGAGTCTCTCGCAAAACCAAATTGATTTGCAAATGAGTGTATTTCTCGAAAAACAGTCCAATTTGGGTTCAAGTAGAACATAAGGTTGACGGAAACTCGGGGACTGTGCCTACCTGATGAGCCTCAAGAAGAGCAAAACCGGTCGTGGGCTGTCGAAGAATTTTCAGCAACCTTATGAGTAGTGCATTACGTATATTCAGACGAGTTATTTACAATGTTTCAACAAATGACCCATTGTGGTATCATAATAATGAAACAATAGTTCAGCTGCAACATCCTTTCGGTGCCTAGCTGCCATGCCACTCAAAGTAATCACGACTGCTGAGATACAACCAGGTTGGCCAAGCCTATCCAGGAGCAGTCGAGACACCAGGTTCGCGTTCGAGCCGCGAACCTCAGCGCAATTAGCTGAGCGTGACTACATATACGAATAGGTATTAGTTCTGCAGCCCCAAAACAACTGAGTGCTGGAATATTAACAAAAGTCAGGACAGGTCATAGAATTGAATAGGAAGAACACGATCGTGCATTGAGGTTGACTGGCGTTTATAGAGTACAGAGAAGGGTTTTGACCACTACCAGCCATGAACTGCTCACTGTCTGGCTAACTTACTCCCTGCGTCCTCGGGGCAGGCCCGCCCCCACTGCTGTGTCGTAACCGACTTTAGTGTGTGTAGTAGCCGTTTCGGTGTGTCAGAGAGTTTGCGCGTGTGCGTGTCCGTTCGTCGTTCACCATCGATCTGGCGTGTGACTTGAGTGGCTGATTGGGTGCGTGTCCGATTGACTGGCTCGCGTGAGCGCTGTGGGTTGACTTGATATGTACTCAGTTGTTTGCTGACCCGCCACGAAAGCGGACCAAGTTGGCCGCGTGTAAACAATACACCCGTGTCCTTACTTACGTGTTTTTCTGACTTACTGTGAACCACAATAGTGTGCATGCAGCTTTGCACTAAGAATGTGTGATAGCTGAAGGATTACTTTTTTGGACTTCTCTAATGTTTTATGAGTGACCATTGAGTCAGACGCCCAAAGTGGGGCGCCTTCAACAGCCACCTCCTGTCTGCACAACCAGGAAATACCTGTTGACCTCACAAAACCTTATCCCGCTTTGTCCCTTTCAAATGCTTCGCTCTTACAAATCTCGTTTTTCGACCCTTAGTCCAAAAAGCGACATAACTGGCCTATTTGTGCCATCCACCGCAAAAAGAAAAATTCAGTGTCTGCATTTTCAGCTTGGTCGACAGACTTCCCTCATATCATCCATCATCTTTGGAAACAAACGTGTACAGTACATCAGAAACATCCTTATAAGGCCCGACAAGGTGATGCATCTTCGAACAACTCAGGGGAATCATCATTCATGCTTCACCCCTTGGGTATCCGATGATCCTGAGGCGCCGTATCGTATTGTCCACGACCCGAGCTTGGAAGTGAATGAACGAGACTGCTATCAACAACAGATTGCACGCCACGCTGCTAGACGGACCCATAAAAGCCTTCATAATCGAACAAAAGCGCGTGACTT
Source organism: Clonorchis sinensis (assembly GCA_003604175.2). NCBI lineage: Eukaryota > Metazoa > Platyhelminthes > Trematoda > Opisthorchiida > Opisthorchiidae > Clonorchis > Clonorchis sinensis. The sequence continues at coordinate 202,320,960 of CM030369.1, forward strand.
TCCTGATCCCTACCTATACTTCCACGAATTGCAATACCTACGTTGCCAAAAACGAATTGAGTCGTGAACGTAAGAGTCATCTACGACATACATAAACACAGATGTCACGGCTCTAGCTGGTGACGAACGTACAAACTGGATAATTCGTTGAGTGGCATGCCTGGAATCCCCGCTCGAAGAACGGACAGTGGTGATCAATTAATCCAGTTGTGTGTAGACCATTGGCGGTTGATTGCAAGCACCAACTTTCAGTACAAGGGATCACAGCTTGTTAACCGGCGTCGTACGAGCCATGAGCAGCCGTACACACAGTTAGGCCACATAGATGTCGACAGCAATCGCATGTGCAAGACTGTACTTTTGAAACTCCGAGCATGCTTTGGTATGGAATCTACTGACCAGTCGTATCTCGACAGTGAAACACAGATCTGTTCCTCAAGTCGAAGCACACTGTCCTCAAGAAGCGTCGATAAAAAGCATCAAACAGAATTATCTGAACTGAATCCAACAGTAGTTATGACTGAAAAAACTGAATGAATTTTAGACAAATCTTCGGGTTATCTAGACTATAGCTTTTCAGTCTGTCTGCCAGAAAACCCAAATTCAACGAAAATGTCGATAGATATCCAATTGCTGCGTCTTTCTTGTTGAAGAAGAACATCCCACCAGGACGACAGTTTGACGCTGCATGAAGATTCACCAGGTGACTGCCCTGGAGCCTTCAAAATGACCTCGAGAGACGGTACGTGAAAGGAGCGCAGGCTTTTGCGATTGGAAGTACCCGAACTCTATTTCTGCTCATTGGAAATAACGGTTCAAAGTCATCGAACAAAAGATGAGGCCTTTATCCAATCAAAAAGCCACCGTTTGTGTTTGACAAGGAGCTTTGAAGATCATTTCAGTTGGTCTTGCGCCTCAGCAACGCTACTGACTGTGGGATAGAAAATCAACTGTTCAGCTCCTTCTGAAGAGAAAGTCCGTGAGGAACTCGAATTCTTCAAAAGAAATGAGGCACATAGTACAGATACTTCCCCACCGGCCACGCTCAACGATAGTGCAAGGGTGACTGTGCGCGGAACTATGCGTTTAACGCATTGTATATGGAAAGAACGTAGGTTCCAGAGGAATGGTAGCTTTCAATCGTTGTCTTACCTTCAAAAAACGCAACAGAAGAGTGTGTGAAAACCATTAGGACATCAGTCCTACAGATCCTGATTCAAAAAATGTGACGGGCAACACCTGTGAAGACTCCGCATCGCCCAAGATCAGCGAACTTCTGGAAATCAGACTCGACACCGTCCAGGTAGCGGATGCATTGATAATATCTCCTCAGCGTTCGAGAAAATGAACATCGCAAATGCGTAATCGAACTGATTATGGAAGAATCGCCGAAGCTGCTGTCGATGATGGTGATGACACCCAGCCGCTGGTTTTTGGGATAAGCCCTGCATCAGTAAAATGCAGAGTTCCAAGATTGGACGAACACATCCATCCACCTGGCCACTGAAGCGCGATCACTGGAATTGCTTGCTAAGTGTACTTATCTGGGTGAGTAAACCACTTCTGCTTGTGGTGTTGCCGATGGAGCGGAGAAGCTTGATCTGCCTTCTTTCAGCTTAATCACCTGTGAGACGCCGTGATATCAATCTGCCAGCAAAATGCTGCGTTGCAATTGTATGGAAACATTGTGAAACATGGCCACTTTGGGTGAGAGATAGAATACGACTGTCTGCTAGGACTCATTGATGTGTAAACAGCTTTGCATGTCTGTTAATAGCATCGTTGTATGGTATGTGGTAAGTTGTCCAACAGACACTCTATTGAAAGGTTGACACACACTATATTAGTTAAGCTGCTTGGGTCGTCTGAAGATCGCAAACCTTATTTGCCCAAGATTGGAGCGGAAGAAAGCAACAGGTGGATAAGCTGTGACATAGCGAACACTCAATAAAGGTCTACCTCAGCCTTAATCACGTCGGTATATTCCATGTGCCGTTGTTGGGAGCTACTGACTCACCCAACCGGAGGCTGGATGCTCTGACCGATACGGCCAAAGTCCGAAACCAGTAACACTCCTGTGCTCATGGGCCCATTCCCACTTCTTAGATTTGCTTCACTTGTTTCGTCTTGGTATCTTATTGACTTTTTTCATATTTCATACTCTCTGTTGATGGTCAAGGATTATGGCGACCAGAAACACCGTATTCATGAGCAGGGTTGCCGGCTGAAATATAGAACAGAACTCTAGTGGCATGGTGCGGAACACTGTTGAGGCTCACCATTTCTCGGCTCCTATCCTGCTAAGAACTACCAAGGTTTTCAAACATATCCAGAGAAGCAGTTGTCCATCAAAGGTATCGTTGATTTTGATTGGGTATACGGAGACCATCTAAAACGTCATGCTGCTCGCTGGGAGGGTACGAAACGCCACCAAGTCCAACCCAAACTAAATACTAGCAGCAGCAAAGGGTATGTAACAGTATCCATCACTAAAAGATTGTTGTTTCCATTATAATAAGCTGAAGCTCTGGCATCAGATTTCACAGCACCTCAATGGTTCCTCTCTTCAATCCAGCCAAGACGTTAGAGACACGACTTCTGCTGTATACAGATCCAAATCGGTATGCGCATAGATTAACGCCTGTGTGTAGAACAATCTGATTAAATACCCGAGATATAGACGAAAAGTATACCACCAAATTCACAACGCTGAGCATCACTATCATCCATCGGCAGTTATATAAGATACGACATCTTGTAGTCCCTGTGCTAGACTACGTGTGGATTCCATTTGGCCATGACAGCTTCCCTAAGTTTGTGTGCTTAATAGGTACAGCAACTGGACGAAACCGGTCATGGGCTGTCGGAGAGTTTTCAGCAACCTTGTGAGTAGTTTCCTTAATGAAAATATATCAGATATCATATTAATTGAAAGATGAGGGGATCTTTGTGCAGCACATTCAGCTGAAGAATATCATAAACAAGAGATTCAGTTGAGTAACCCGTGGAAGCCAAATTTAGTTGCAAATGAATGTATTTGTCGAAACTGGGAGTATACTTTGAATACGCCAGGCACCAAATAAGAATCAAGGGGACTGCTTTATATTCAAGTTGCTTGTTATCTAGTTACCTAAGGCGTTCACCAATTTGCACTTCGAGTAACCGCACAGATAACCCGATAAAGTACTCCCGCAGAAAACGACAGATACGAACACGGTGTAATGCAGAACATACGGCGGGGGTCATTAGGTCAAAAATTCAACACGTCGAGAGTCAGGGCACTGTGAAAAATACACAAACGTGAGGATCCGACTGAGGGCCAGCAAAAGTTTTTCTGAATACAGAAGTCAGGAATGCGTAAGCGGATCATGATTGCCTCGTCTTTAGATGACCGCCAAACTCGCATAGACTGACTGATTGATAAACACTAGAAATTCGATTGCACCTCCGAACGTATGACATCCTCAGACGGCAGAGCAACTACAGTTGACATTAGTTAGTTCATGCTGCCAGTATCCCGATTTAAAACTAAAGACAAGCTAACGCACAAATAAATCGAAACCACTAGCAATCAAACGATCGAACCCTGTTACTGAGACCAGATAAAGGGACAGGAATGGTTCCAATGAACAGATCTTACCACAGGAAATAATGACCAGTCCAAATTCCAAAAGAGGAAAACAAGAAACAAGCTAATGATAAAGTCATTTCCAAAGTAATTCGCCGCATGTAACGGACTGAATAGATTGATCCCAGTACATTTTTGCGCAGTATGGTGAGCCCTGGTTTGTGCGGTGGTTCCGCAAGCGATCTGTTTAATTCGCTGTTTGGCTGTTCCCTTAATCTCACAAGCCCTGTTACTGAAAGGAAAACGACGATCTGCTCGGGCAATTTTCTATAACACTAACTGGGGTTTTTAAAAAGGCGTTTGTACTGCATGGATACCTGACCCGGTTTATACCTAGCACAATGGAATCTACGAAACAAAAGCGGCAATCAGAAAGGAAATCTTTACCAATCTTCCATATAAGAAAGAATACATCGCTGAAATGACCTCTAGAAGACTAAAGAACTATGCAGAGTCTACATGTACGGCGTCTAAATTTGGTTTGAGTTCCAGCTCTTCCCCCATAATCGGACTGCGACTGAAAGACATTGCCAACCGTTTCTCAGCTTTTGTGCACTCGTTCGCACGATCGTAACAAGCATCGTGCATTGCTTTTAGAACGAGGCCTGTGTTTTGTAGAATCCTTGTACACCGACCTGTTCGCGAAACAGCGTGTTCAGATCAAACGGTACCGCTCTGTGTCTAGCCGAAACCACTCACGCAAACAATGAAGATGAAACCTTTCGCATCAACTACGGGATACTCAACGACAGATTAATCTGTGGGAACTTGGTAGACCCAGTTCATTTCTTACAATGACCGGACACTCGACACGCTGAACTTTTGACACCCAGATCACATTATGTCACACAAATTGCGATCAATCGCAGGAAAGAGGACGTGTTCGAGTAACAGAACAGCCAATATAGGCTTTACAAGGTTCTAGGCTAAGTAGCCATGGCCAGTTGCCTATAATGACCTTTTTCACCTAGTATCCGGTAATCTATTACCTGCAGACCTGGATGAACGCTGAGTCTGCAACTGCTATTCTTATGCGGAAATTAGGAACATCATAGTCCGTAGCAAGCCTTTGTTTTTGGTCATTCGTGCGCGTGATAAATGCATGCATAGTTTGCTTGAACGAAAACTACACATCGATAATCAAACCCAGTCGCGACAGTGTTAACTGCTGGTCCGTTGTTCGATTTGCCGGTATATGTCTGGCTGAATTAACTAAATACACGGCAATCAGAAACCATAAACGACAGTTGCTAGGTTAGGGCTACGTAAGCACGGGTCTCTAATTTGTAGATCTATTGATGGCAGTAGAGCTATGGTTCTGCGGCAATCGTTATCTCAGGACCACAGCTTGTGTAGGTTGCTGTCCGAGAATCCGTAAGGAGGTAATTAGAAAGCGAGTTTCCGGTTGTGCAACAGGAACTTCTATTGAAAAATGTATCTGGTACCAGAAGCTGTGCTGGTTAGGCAATGCACTGCGTATGACGAGCCATTGTTTGCCCAAGAGAGTGCTGTTTTTCATGCCCAACTGAGAGTGGCGGAATCAGAGAGGTGACCAACCTTGGAGCTGGCAGAGGGGTACGAAAGAGATTACGAAACGCTTGGGTGCTGTCGGTGCTACTCGTCTACCAGGATGGGGACAGTGTGATCCCCACTGCGCCTGGTTGGAGACGCTGCAATATATGGCTGTTAAACAATGTCAACGGCGTTCGTGTTGTCAGTTTCCATCCAGATTGCCTGAATGAGTGTTTGGAGTTGCGGGCACTCCGGAATGATTGTAGTAAGGTAGCACTAAGCCCCTTCCCTGTCCACCTTTATTCCTTTCTTCAAATAAATCATGGTTGTACGGCAGCGAAGCATCAGTGTTGAACACTGATGCCGTCCATGATGGTGATGATGATGGTAATACTTGTTGTTTGAAGCCTGCTGCAAACGGTGAGCTGGGGAGGGCGGCTTTCCGGGCAAATGCCCTGAAATTTTTCGCGGAAGTTATTTATTCTGACCTATTAGGAAACCCGCCCTTCGTGTCTGTTGTCCGATTTACAAATAACAAGCAGTTGAAATGATGAATGGTACATACTTGTTGAGATATGGATCAATAAACTAATCAATCGACCCCGAACAAGTTCACGTGACAAAAACAAGAGAAAGTAATCCTTCGTGGCCAAAGGACACATCCAGTTGCGAATCCCTATCAGTCCAAACTCAGCATCAATCAGTTGCCACAAGACTCTAATGGAGAAGGATTTAATGGAAGTGGGCACGGGAAATGCAAGTCCCTTTGAGAAATTCAATACAGAGAACGGGATTACAACGAGTGAAAGGGACGGATTCAGGAATTAGACCAACAGAGGCGAAGTGTTCCATTCCACTTGAGTCGGTGCAATGAACTCATAGGAGGCATCGGCAAAGAGCATGGAGTAAAGAGGACGAGAACGTAAACTAACCTGTTAGTGAGGAAGTTAACAAGATGGACTATGCACCAGAAGTAAGACAACTGGAAACTGAATAGATACAACTCTCTGCTTAAATACACTCCAGCAAGCGGAGGAGCGACCAAATAGAAAAAACAAACGAAAGTGGAAACAGACGCATGGACGAACACAGCCAACGTAGTCAGACCAGCTCCACATCACATACAAGCTAAATTTTCAGAATACATGCCTTGTGGTAAAGTCTGATTGGAAGGATAGCTAGCCGGAAAATTGATTGGATGTGGACTGGTTACCGCATGAATGATTTGCCCAATCAAGTGTTCCACAGTCACTTCGAAACATCTGTAGAAAAGAGTGAGGTGTGCAACAAGAATAATGAAACTTACTTGAGATTGTTCGGGTGTAAGTAGGCGCGGATTTCCCTGAGGATATCGTCTATACATGTCAGGCTTTGATTCATCATTCTTTGATCTGACAAATTCTGCACACAGAAAAATGTCATCAAGCGGAGATTCAGCAAGGAGGTGCTTACGCATAGATGGATGAGTAGCGAACTCAGTTTGGCCACCAAATCAACTCTGCAGTCGTCCAGAATTGGTCGATGCTGAAAGAAGCGAGAAGCGATGAACAGACCGAAATGAGTTACTAAACATAGAAATGAACACTCACAACGAGCATTAGATCACGCTGGCAAACACGCGTTGGTGCTTCGCTTTGTCCTAATGGCTGTGCGAATATTAAGCGGGTGCATGTGAGCGGCCGACGCGAAAACCAAAATTAGACTGAGGGTCTAAGTGTATGTTCGGCCAGTCACCAGGCTAATAACAGGCAACATATTGTGTACAAATTTTTCTGTGCGCCAGTATCCCGTCTTTCAACAAGCCTAACATTGGATCAGTGGAGGGGTCCACCATGTCCAACTGGGTTCATCTTAGGTGGGACAGATGGTCGGCAGTCAATTGCAGAATTTTCTGTTTCAATCACGATCTCCATCGTCAACCGACATCAGGTGCGCAAACGTGGTTGCCGGTGTTACTGATCATAGTGAAAATCAGTCCAACATATCGATGTAAGCTGCAACCCCGGAGCGCTGCTAGTCCCATGCTAGTTAAGAGCAGAAAATTCGAGACGACACAGGTGGCTTCGCTATGGTGGGGCTGAACGGCTTGATACATATTATGTATGCTCGTAAGAATAGTAAGGATATCTATGGTAACGTTAATGCGGTTCATTATGTCCTCAAATTCGGTCTTCATGCAATTGGTTTGGTACTGTCTTATTGGATAAGACCCAATCAACTTGAGGATGAAATGTGTGTGGCGAGGAAATACTTGATCCACCGTCAAAGGATAATTTCGCTGCCTCTAAGTCACGCCTTGGAGTACATGTAAGCAGTGACCTATGCATCTGGTGGGCGGTATGGAAGGCCAATTCCAGTTGCGGACAGCTGCGAGATCAATGGAGAAATTCGTGGACGGAGATCGTTCAATGGAACAACCGCCTATAAGCAATGGATGGTCGAACCGGCGTCACTAAATTTAACGAAGCTAACAACTTAAAACATCATCACATCATCATCGTCAGCTGTAAGAGCCGTGTACTTGCCGTAAAGTGGTTGTAGCTGCCACAGTTTCGTTCACCGATGATTTTGGGAGGTGAGGTAAGTAGCTGCGCATTGGAGGTGGGAGCTGATAAATTGGTGCGTAAATAAACCAGTGCCAATGGACTGTTAAGTGGGGGAATTGGGAAGGGAGCTATGCATTGAAGGCAATAGCTTGGATGCACGAGCGCCATTGAGGGCGCGACTGGGCCATGTCTGACAATGTCTCTAACCATTGATGTGGCCCGTCTCGGCCGGCGGTCTACCGGAAGATGCCTACGAGTTAGTTGTTGAATGGTCAAATGGATGGTGCTCGTGGAGCCAAAGGTTAGTTTCTAAGCCCGTTGGACTTGCTATTCATACCTTAGTTTCGATATCTAGATTCGCTCAGCTGCCCAGTTACACATTCTGCCCAAGGAACTTCGCCGGGTCAAATGAAGATAATTGCAATGGTTCACCAAACAACAAGTCATTGGCAACAGAAAAAAAGAGAGCAACAGTACGGCGGTCGAAACGCCAACAGAGGGGAACGAAACGCAGTACACTAAGACGGAGGTTCAAGGCCACAGAACAAGTTCTTTTGGTAGTTTAACCTAAGGACAAGCTGCCATTTCGACACAACAGGCAAGATGAACAAAGGGTTGAGAATACAATCCGTTATAGAACAAACCGCATATCTTGAAATCTGGCGTCCTTCTAACAGAATCAAAGCAATACTCGGATCGACTAGACAATGAATACATATCAACGACCATGTGTGCCCTAGACTTGCCCTGAAGTATCACCAGAATGGGAAACATGTTCCTCAGTATCGATTTTCAACACTGTCTACATCTGGTTCCATCATGTTGGACCGCCTCCTGTGTTTTTTCTACCTAGTCCTCCCTCAGTAGAATGACTCAATGAATAGGGTAGAATAATTCATTGGAATGTGTCGAAATTATGTGAGCTCCGGAGGTTCTGTAAAAAACCTTGTTGACCCTCGCAGTACGTCCTGCAAAGAGAGTATACTTCTAAGGGAGAAAGATTTCGCCCGGTCCTGACAGCTCTGCTTCTACTTGAAGACGGCAACTAGCTCAAATCCTATATTGGTTTTCATTGCTCTGGCTATGGCAGTCCAAGCTGGATGAGTCAAGGTCATGTAGATTGTGCATAGACCAGGCTGGACACATTTCACATACGTTTGTAGATCCCTTCTGGACATTTATATGGCCTGTGTAAGTGGGCAGTAAACAGGTGGATAGAGAAGCAGAAGGCACAGGCTTTACCTGATATAATCTGATTCGGCTAACCATTTCCTGTGCCTCATCATCACAACGGCGGCGCCAATCCGTGAGATGCTTCAACTGCATCAGATTCCTTTCTTGAGCTATCTGAAAGCGGCAAATTCGTATAAGAAAAGCATCACCTTTGTAAGATTCCAAAAACAAACAAAAACAGCAGAATCGGAAACACCAACCGAAACCAGAAGTAACAAGAGATATCACAACGGTATGCAACTTGTGCATATAAGTAACTGTTTTGCAACTCTAAGGGAAAACCGAACCTGTCCATAGGGATCGTTGCAAGATGCGTCAAACTGGCCATCGTAAAAACTTTTTGGAATGTCAGTCGAACCGTAAGCCCTATCTGACTGTTCCGGTCCATGGTGGCTTGAAAGACCATCCGTCATTCCAGCTGTACCCGTATCTGTCAGCTGAGTAGGTACAACTGTAACGTATCCATACTCAGAACTGGCTCCGCTCACAGGAACGGCCTCAAAAATCTCACCATCATAGGTTGAAAGAACATAAGGAGTGGTCGGGACAGGTATCTAGAAAAGTGTGAGTAAACATGGATACGAAGCAAGCGCTTATGGCAGACAAGATCGGTGGTTGGTGGGATGGCAGGGGTTGTGTCACAAGAGGTCAGAAAATGGAGCGTATGCTAAAATGATAAGATGAGGACCAAGCAGTTTACGTACGTGTTCGGACATTTCACGCCCAGAGGAAGTCATGCAATTAGTTTCGTTGTGTTGACCTTATCCTTTCGGATTTCACATAAACAGAGAGTAGTTGTGAGCGAGGAAGTGTCTAATCCATATTCTAGACTTATTTTTATCTAATTGGTTGCTTCTTAACCCAAGCTTAAACGCTACTTTATAAAGAACTCAACAGGCTCTCAGTTTCTTCAAATAAAGTCTAGGTGTGATTTTTGGACTAATGTTTGTCAATTAACTCGCCGCTTAAATGTTTAGAATGCACTACTTGTAACAAGATAGTCGTCTTCCCTCATAAGTGTCACTCAGTCGTAAATGTTCGGCCGGGGATCGTGGAAGTTTGCTTAAGGAACGTTATCCTTGGGTTCAAAAAGAATCTAGATATGAACGTGTGGGTCCCTAAGGTGGCATGCACTAACAAGTGACTATACCACTAGTACGGATAACTTTCGGGGTTCCACATGAACGTAAAAATAAAATACTAATAATAAGAGTTCAACTGTAATATCCTTTCGGTGCCTAACTGCCATGCCACTCGAAGGAAGCACGAGGGCTGGGATACTGCCAGGCTGCCAAAGTCTAGACATGAGAAATCGAGATATAGGGGTCGGAGTCGAACAACAGACCTTCCGGTCAGTCAATTCATACTCTAACAACTGAGCCATTCCGCCTCATATGAACAAACTTCACATGCATGTAACGACTCGACACAAAGTACGTTAGAAAGGAATTAAACAAGGGGTTGAAGAAATATCCAAGCACAGACAGCGAAACCTATGGATAAAGTGATCTACACTGAAGTGTTGTGAGTAACCTCTGTTGCCGGATGCAGCTCGAAATGAGCTTATTAGGCATTGGCTGTACCAGTTCTCCAAGGAAATAGAATCTAGAAAAGTTGGAGAGTTGTGGGCCTCCGTGGGCCGTCGTCCAGAGTGGTCTCTCTTTGAACGGGGGTCCACAGTGAACCCCTGCTGATAGGGGGCACCATTGTTGTATCTACCTCAATTCGAAGGTGTCCCACTTAGGTTGAGATGTGGGAAGTCAAACTGCGGTTCGGTACAAACACTGCTACGACGAAGTGCTCCATCTGCTGTGGACAGAGTTCAGCAGAGCTAAGAAATTCTCCACTGAATTGGCGGACGAATCTGTCGCACCAAATGAACAGGCCCAAAACACTCACCCACACTTACTCGCAGAAGCAAAACTTGCATTGCAAACAGTGCGGGCTCATCAACACAGAGAGAGTGATTATTTCGTGTTCTTTAGTGGATTAGTCTGTGATCTCCACCGTTACCTAAATTCGATACAAACCAAGCTGGACGTGAACCAAAATATTCCGTGTCAAAGATGCTACCCGTTTTCTGCTAAGAGCCTGCGCAACCTGCACCGTGCTTGGTTGGATACTCTACCGGGTAAAAATCCAAGTCACGCTACCAGCATGTTTTGGAGATAAAAGCAACTCAAAATTCTTGGACAAGCTAAAAAATCTTGTCTTAGCACATTTCGCTCTGATTATTAGTGAAGGAATTTTCAATCTTCACTTATTGTGCTTGAAAAGCACTACATTACCGACAGCTGTTCTATCTATCATGACGAAGAAACTGCTTTCAGTTTCTTCAGGCGACAAACCCTTTCTTAGAAGGAAATAATTTAACTGTGAGGCTCTCCTACTAAAAAGGACGAAAGCAGGAACGGTGCATGTCCATACTGACAGCCCGTAAGACTATTCGTTGAATGTGTAAAGAAATACCTGTTTTTACAGAAGTTATGTAGGAATGGCGAATGGGTGACGATCCTGGTGACAAAGCAACTGCAAAACTTACCGTCGCCACATGCATAAGAACAATGTCCATGTGGTACTTCAAATCTTGGTTCAATTTGTTGAGATGAAGGATCAGTGTGGCGTAGCTGTGTTGAAACTGGACAGTAAGGCTGTTTAGATCCTCTGAAAGCTATGAATAAAAGAGTTGGGGACAACCAATGTATGCACTATACTTTGACTTCCGCAAGGTTGTTCATTTCTCGAAGAGTTGCGACGGAAGTGCGCTTTTGTTCCAAAAGGCGGCAGATTTTTGCCTACAGAATGAACAGAAAAATGTCACAGGATCTTGATTATATCATCACCATAATCAATATCAACTGTAAGAATCGCGTACTAGTGTTACAGTGATTGTAGCTGCCGGTTTCGTCCATCGATGAATTGAGGAGGTGGGGTAGGTAGCTGCGTATAGCAGATGGGAGCTGAAAAATTGGTGCGTAAATACAGCACCGTCAGTGAACTTTTAAGTGGGGGAATTGGAAAGGGAGCTATGCATTGAAGGCAATAGCTTGGATGTATAAGCGCCACTGAAGGCGCGACTGGGCCATGTCTGACAATTGATATCTCGCTGTCCCCATCCAGGAAGACGGCAATGACCAGCGCAGCTAAGTTTGGTGGTGGTAATGGCTTTTAAACTTCGCTACCAAGTGATTGTTTGACGCCCTCTGGCTCGTTTCCACCCTTCACGTGGTTGTGCGAAAAGAACCCTTAGAGGAAGTCGGTTGACTGACATACGGAGCAAGTGACCAAGTCAGCACAGTATCCCTTTGACTTGGAAGTAACTGCACCGCCCGAGTGAGAACCGAATAATCAGCGCCGTATATGTTAGGAGTTCACGTAGCCACCGACTACTTGCCTCGGATCGAGGCGCACACACATTGCGCATGAGCTATCAAAAGCAAGATGTAGCTGTCTATGGTGACTTGTATAAATTTAACTACTATCAGTTAAAGAGGCAAAGAGGTAAAATTAGACACACTACCGTCTCATAGTACCTAACTATTGAGAATCCAACCACGAGTCAACCTACTGAGTTATTTGCAACTACCAGCGAAGAAGATGGGCTTATATTTTCAGGATATGTCGCTAGGATGGTCTGAATCGAACAGGAAGCACGGCTATTCGCAACGCTTCAATGATCTTGGAATTCTAAGCAAGCGCGTGGCATTCTACTCACTGTAGTGGACCATGAAATAAACAAAAAGGCTATTCGGAAACAAAACATGAGTAACAAGTTTAAGACGGTTGTGGATGGGCGTTCAGGAAGAGCTGAAGAGTGAACAAGTGTTTGATGGATCAACCAACCATCCACCACACATCGAACGTCATGAAGCGGTCAGACGGCCCATATAAACCATCCAATCATAAGATATATTGGCTTCAGAAGCCAATCACTGACTCCTCATCCTGCCTGAGAAACAGCTGCCACACGTGTGTGCTCGATGATTCATTCATCCGCTCTTCCACACATGCACCCGCATGTCTTGAACACCCATTCCAAAATCCCATAGGCATTATGTCCATCCCGATGCACAACCGTATCTCTCAAGTTTCATTGTAGTAAAGTCGCGATACTCGCGGTAAATGGGCCTTTGTTCTCTTGACAGACGGTCCCCAAGAGATTAGAAAATTCTCGATCCAACCAAGTAACTTGTCTCCAAGGCTTTCGTTGGGCCCAATCATGCAGAATTTCGTCATTCGTTTGTATTTTTCTTCTAGTTCCCGGTCCGTGTCTACTATATTCTACTTCATAGGAAACATCACGTGATGTGTCGGAACTCGTATTCTACCCAAAAAGCCTGCAATTAACAGCGTGTGACAACATACAGCAGTAATATGTATTGAGGCTTAATTGCCACACAATCATGTAGTATGGAGAAGAGTAATAACCGATTTCAGCCACGAATTGCAAAGCAGAACCGTGTCGAATCGCCATAATAAAAAACAAATGATGTTAGTGAGTCGAACGTACCAAACTGGTCAGCAAACTTGTACTGGGTTGCGCATCGGGCACATGCGGTAGCGGCACATTCAACGGACAACCAGCTGTTTCACTGGAGGTGTGCTTCATATTCGAGATCATAAGGCTATCATCAGCCGTAGGATTGTTCGGTCCCAATGAGTGCTCACCGGGACAAACACTCTCACTAAGTAGCGGGCCGATTGAAGTGGATGTCGGACCTAAGGGTATAGAGATAGACATCAAATGGAGGCTCTTACGATTCTCGTATTCCGGACGAATGTTGGTTACATCACAAAGTGGGTTGGGGTTGTATTGTCCGCTCAGCTGATAATTCGATGTGAACGAAGAACGGGACTTTTCTGATACATTATTTTTGAAATGATACCGTATAGAAGATAAAGAAAGTGATTGCGGGAGAGGCTGATTTGGAAGAGGAAACGCGTCTTCGTCTGCTACAATCTGAAGGCCACTGAAATCAGCCGCTGTGTGATTGTTTGGATCGACTGAATGAATCATATCTGTGACCCAAACAGCGTAATGACGATTTGTTTGATAGGATTCTTGCACTACGCCAAGGAAAAGACCTTGAACTGGAGAATACAGTCTGCACATATATGGTTTTCAAACAATAGCACTCACCGAACACATAATTTGGTGCCTATGGGTAAGCGAGGCGGGATACGTGTATTTAATGGAAGACAGTTGAGTAAGCTGTCAAGATGTTCGGAGGCCATCGGTCCCAGAGAGCCCGTCGACGCAATCTGTTGCAAATACTGTAAATTCCTTCGTTTTCCCTGGACGCTTTGACGTTCCTCTGCAAGAAATGTTGCGCTGAAGCGACGTGGCCTTCCAATCATTCGCCGAATAATTCCCCAGTGACTACGCCGTAGGTTTCGTGTTTTGAGGGTGGGGAAATGTTCGCGCAGAATCAGCTGAAAGTCATTGGGGCCAAGGAATATTTCGCTAAAAAGATGTCGATATTCGGCACTGAAAACTTACCGATCAATAATCGAGTAAAGCCACTCATATCCCAACCAGTCACAGAACTTATTGGTTTTGAACATATTGCACAACTGCCGCATTTTGTTGGCTAAGCAGGAGGTGGACTGTGAGGCCTTGATATCAGTATGAAGATATGTGTCAAAGGATTACCTCGTCCGAAGTTCCATCTCGTAGAACAGGGCTCGGATGAGAGCTTGCAGAAACATCTTCAGTTTGTGGCTTAGCCATATGGGGATCAGAATGATCAGGATTGTAGCCAAACTTCCGAGAGTGCTACTCAGTTGATATTCAACGGTATAAAGCTAAAACATCATAATTAGTGTTACAAAGACCACGAACAAGAAAGATGTGAAGCAAAGGTGAAGCAATATCTCACGCGGATGACCGATCGCCGTACAGCTGAGAAATACTAGGTTGGATAAGGAGTGGGAAAAAGCGCATGCGACAAATAAACTGAAATTTAACAGTATGACAAGCAGGGTTGAAGCAGCCCGCCATTATTATGGGACTACCTAAGTTGGTACATGGGATAAGGCATGAGATGAACGCTCGTGTTCGAGCTCGAGACAGCCCAGTGGTCAGGGTGCGAACTCATTGACAAGGAGGTCCGTTGTTCGAACCCACCGGGCTTGTACAAGTTCGCAGAATTTCAGCATCCTAATAAGCTATTTGGCAGCTATGTGTAAAAGGCGCGGTATGTATTGCGTCATGCTAAGGTACCCTGCAGGTGGTAGGCAGTTCACGCCCACTCAACCCCTAACCTATGGAGACTCTTCATGCGCCAACTCAAGCCACGAGTTGTTGAAGCAACTGTAAGAACGGTGCTGAGCGTCCAAGAAGACCTACCAAAAGTGAATCCATATTATGACTACCCCAGTACGTCCTGGTTACTTAAAAGCATGGCCCGCCATTCCTTGTAATTCGATGCTGGGGCGATGAAAATGATGGTCGCATGTGTAGACATACATGCCTCCGTTACAGGTTAGGGCAGACAAAACATGGACTGCTTTCAAAGAGATGCTAAACTCATTAGTCTGGCATCAAGACTCTGGCATCTAGACTCATTAGTCCCCGACCTAAAGCTGCCACCTTGACGTGGTGGTCGGGCTTGAGCGCTGCAATGATCCCGCGGGCTACACTGGCTGGAACTCAGTTCCTAAAGGTTCAACTATGCCAGGAAGGCCAAAGGGGAGCAGTCAAACCAAGCGCAGCGAGACCCCGTACTGCGAGTAATCGTGCTACGAGGCGGTCTGGGGGTAAAGTCGTACTGTCCTCTGTGATAGGAGTGTCAAGGCAGTAAGGCGTTTCCCCCAGGCGACCAGCATGTCCATATTTATGGGAGCAGCGATGCTGCCTTTCCTCGAAGAAGGACGGGTTAGAAAAGGTCGGCCCCAAAACCGCACACTCCGATCGCCCAACGGTTGACCGTGACCGCCGGCGCATTATCCACTACGGCCGAAATACTTCTAAAACCAAAGAGTCCGGTGCTGCTCAAAAGGCACCTGTTGTGCGCAGCCGCATCAGGAACGAGGCAGTAATGCCTTCCTTGTGTCCTCGGCTTAGATCAACCCCTGCAGCCGAGCAGGATCCCCAAAGAAAACCCTACTGTCCGCTGCCTCGTGGGTCAAACTTTCAAGTCAGAGGCTAAGGGTAGGGTCCCCGAACAAAACCCTACATCCTCCCACTGCCTTGTGGGTCAGACTTTTGAGTCAAAGAGCTCAAGGTGGGATAATTCGACCAAACCCCTTTCCTCGGACTGGGCAACCGGGAAGTATCATTTGCCCGCGCAGTTCGGTGTCCACCGATGTCCCTCCCCAACCCCTTCCCACCACACAAGCAAACGTCACTGGGTCACTTGACTGTCAGTTATCTGACCGAAAGGCCTTATGCTCCTCGCTGCCTATTAACAATAAACAAGATAACACCCTTCCAAATCCACGAGATCCTTTCTAAATAGGAGCTTTTAACGTCCGTACTCTATGTCAACTTGGCAAACAGGCTATGCTTGCTGAAACCTTATACTCCTTAAAATTGATGTATGCTGTGTCTCCAAAACACGCATACAAGACCCAAGCGTGATTATGCATCTCAGAACGCCAAGGATGAACTCAGCTCTTTCACATTTCTCCCTCCGAGTGTCCGGTAACCAAAGCGATGACTCGTGGACTACATGGTGTGGGAGTTACAGCCCCAGAGCTGAACGCGCTTTGCTGGATTGGATCCCAGTGAACAGTCGCCTGTGCCGTCCGGTTATCCAGATCAATCAAGCTCAATGGCTCGGCATAAAAGCGGTGCTTGTTTGTAGTGTCGGCTTATGTCCCAACGGACTGCAGTTCTGATGTTGAGGACTTTCTATCGAGAGCTATCCGGGCTCATTCGTCAGGCAAAAACACTGATATTGTGATCCTTGCAGGCGATATGAATGCTCAAGTGGTCGTCTTGAGCTCCTTGGAATCACATTTGGACGGTCGATTCGGAGTCGATGCTCGCCGCACAGACAACGGAGATCGACTCCTTCAGTTGTGTGCTGACCATGAACTGTTTCTGGCAAGTACGAACTTTCAACATAAGCGTTCGCATCGCGTAACCTGGCGGCCACCAACTGCAAATCAACCGTGGACCCAGTTGGACCACGTGGCCATCAGCTACCGGTGGAGAGCCACAATTCAAGACTCCGTTCCTTCTGGGGCACACCACTTGATTCCGATCACGCCATGGTGCGTGCACGCCTGACAGTTCGCTTCCTTCAGGCCCTCGCAAATTAGCAAGAAGCATGCCAATCCACTATCTTCGAAGATCGACCATAGCTCAACAGTACCGATCTGAGCTAGCCCAACAACTCTCCACAGTAAATTAATACTGCACTGGCAGTGAGCATGTGGATGAAGCGTGGCAAAATGTGAAAGGAGCCATGTTAGCGGCGTCAGTGCTGTCTGTCCGACCTCTCCGATTCGACCACAAAACCACTGGATGTCGGCGAGGTCGCTATCCATGATTGATGCCAGGAAATCCATACCAGCAGGCAACGAGTACGACGGCGCACGCAAATCCCTTAAACGCCAAATAGTGAAGAGTCTAAGGAAAGACCGAGAGCTCTGGTGGAAATCGAAAGCTCGGGAGATGGAGAAGGCTTTTGCTACAGGAAACAGCCGTGCCTTATATCAACTGATACGATCGACTGGTCCCAGGAAAGCAACGGTCAGCGAAACGATAAGTGAAAAGATGGCTCATTAATTCACTCGCAAAAACGTCGACTAGAAAGATGGGCCGAACACTTCGAAGAACAGTTCAGCTGGCCTCCTGCAACACAGCCTGTGGAGATAATGCATACGGGCGAATGGAATGTAAGACCTTGATCGCCCTTCGGAAGAAGAAATAAAGTACGAACTATCCGTACTAAAACGTGAGAAGCACCAGGACCGGACGGTCTCAGCCCTCTTCAAAGAAGGCGGAGAATCCCTGGTGACCCATCTGACAAAGCTCATTGGTGCTATATGGAACGAAGAGAAGGTGCCTGCAGAATGGGGCATGTCGACAGTTATCCCTATCTTCAAAAGGGTACGCGGACGCTGTGCGAAAACCACCGTGGCATCAGCCTGTTAGCTGTGGCATCGAAGGTGCTCTCTGGTCTTATCCTTCGAAGGTTGACTGAACACAGGGAAGACAGATCCGTGAAAACCAAGCTGGGTTCCGTCCTGCAAGAGGATGCATCGATCATATCTTCACCCTCCGACAGATTCTTGAGCAGCGACACTGCTTCCAGCAACCAACAATGGTTGTGTTCCTCGATCTGAAAGCTGCCTTTGACTCTAGACCGCCAGGCACTATGGCAGTGTCTGTGGAGCAAAGGTGTCCCCATAAATTCTTGACCCTCCTTAAGGCGCTGTACGCCAACTCCCGCGGCCGTGTGAAGGTCTACGGGAAGCTCGCTTCTGAGTTCACCACATCAAGTGGTGTCAGACAGGGCTGTCCTCTTTCACCTTTCCTCTTCAACTTCGTCATTGATACGATCATGGAAGACTCACTATCAGCCTCTAATGCCTGGGGGTCGAAGTGCTCCCGGTGCGTCCGCTCACAGATATCGAGTATGCAGACGACATAGCTCTTCTTGGATCTGACCCGTGGTAATGCAAAGAATATTAAATAATCTAACTAATTCCGCCTCACGGTTCGGCATGCGCTTCACACCTGCAAAGTGTAAAGTGCTACTGCAAGACTGGGTGGGTCCGAACCCTAGCCTCTTGCTTCGGGTGAACCGATTGAGGTAGTAGACAAATTTGTTTACCTGGGCAGCTGTATCAGCCCGGTGGTCTCGCGAAAGATGATATTTCCATCCGAATTGGGAAGGCCAGAGCAGCTTTTGTGAACCTGCGTCACCTGTGGCGCGTGACATCAGCTTATCCGTCAAGGTCGAGTTTACAATGCTGCGGTGCGCTCCGTATTACTATACGGATCAGAAACCTGGCCGCTGCGCGCGAGGACGTCAAAAGACTTTCAGTGTTTGACCATCGATGTCTTCGGAGCATTGCCCGAATCTGGTGGGAACACCGGATCAGCAATGCTGAAGTACGTCGAATGGTATTCGGGAGAAATAACTCACTCCTCGACTGATCACACTGCATAGGTTGCGCTGGCTTGGCCACGTGCTCCGTATGCCAGTCGACCGACTTCCTCGAAGGGTTCTTTTCGCACAACCACGTGAAGGGTGGAACGAGCCAGAGGCGGTCAAACAATGACTTGGCAGCGAAGTATAAAAGCCATTACCAGCAAACTCAGCTGCGCTGGTCACTGCCGTCTTCCTGGATGGGGACCCGAGACGGGCCATATCCATTGTCAGACATGGCCCAGTCGCGCCCTCAATGGCGCTCATGCATCCAAGCTATTGCCTTCAATTCATAGCTCCCTTCAAACCCCCCTCCCACGTAACAATCCATTGGCAGTGGTGTATTTACGCACCAATTTATCAGCTCCCGCCTCCAATGCGCAGCTACCTACCTCACCTCCCCAAATCATCGACGAACGAAACTGTGGCAGCTACAACCACTGTACAGCTGAAGATGATGATGATGAGACTCATTAGTCGAAGATGCTACGCGGCTCATAAATTAAATATAAACATTCTAGGAGCATTCTGATCGAGGACAGGGGTAGCATAACAGTTACTAATTGAATCCTAAGCTACGGACTGAAACTAATGGACAGTTAGTTTCTTCTCAGTCGTTATTGCCATCAAGCCAACCGGTTTTACTGCAAAAAATAGGATGTATCTCCATCCAAAATCAGTTAAGCTTACCCTATTGTCCAGAGAGATGGCACCACGCCATCTGTAGACGTCTAGTGGTGCGTAACCATGAGAGTTTGGATTAGAATGCTGGTCTATCAGTAAACAAATAGGAATGTGGACTAGATGAAAAAACGCGCGTTCAAAGCCAAGACCAGACGGCTCCCTTAGCAACAAACAGCCATCCCCATCACCTGATCTTCCAGGTATTTTTTGCGCATTACCATTCATCGATCGCCGTTTTCCATATATTAAGTTTTGACTCGAAATACCTCTCTCTTTCTGAAACCAATCGTTTATGCTATGCATACCAGTCACCGAAGTTTTATCCCACAAACATATTCTACGAGCTGAACCTCCTGCCGAATTGTGTCGTTCAGCTGTAGCACCCTTTCGGTGCCTAACTGCCATGCGACTCGAAGGAAGCACGAAGGCTGGGATACTGCCAGGTTGCGCAGGCCTAGACAGGGGAAGTCGAGAGGCAGAGGTCGGCTTGAACCACGGACCTTGCGGTCAGCAAATTCGCGCTCTAACCACTTGGGCCATCTCGCCGAATTGTGTGGCCATATTCATGGTTCTTGCTTACTTGCCTACGCTTTGCAGTCGAACTAAGCAAGAAGAAAGCATAAGTCACTCCAAGATGCTTCGTGCCCACCCCGGACCAGGAATATAAACCGACTCTTTTTTACCACTTATTTTTTTGCTGTGCACCACAACTCCCAGCCTCCACCGATCTCGCTCATCAATCTTAACCATTTCCTTACCTATTCTACGTCCTTTTCGATGCTACTCTTTTGCTGGTTCGGGTGGCAAGAGGCACTTTCTTTACCCAATTCCCTTCGAATTCTGCGAATGTTTCGTTACCTAGGTCCTCCCCAGTGTCTTTAACCGCGGAAGGTTTCAGGTGATACATACCAAACCGGTATCATCCCATTGCTCCACTGCAGTCAAACGTCCTAAGCGAAGCATAATATGAGAGAAAACGATAAGCACATTCATTTATATTCGCCGTGAGAGCGTTGGGTTAGCGACCGCGTGCTGTGTCGCTGGACTGTGGGAAACTATGAAACGAATTTATAAACACCAATTCCGCGACACCCATCTCTCAGTACCAGACTTGCCACGGATTGTTTCTCAACATTAAACAACAAAAATGCTGGGTAGAATGACACCCCGGAGCCGCCTCATCACTGGCGACCGGACACTGCAACGGCCAAAAAGCCCATCTTGCAAGCAATTGGTCAGAAGGACAGACACCAACAGGCCCAGTACTAACGAGAACAATGACTGGCCGAAGTTGTAGTCCCAGCACTCAATCCGTTTCCAGTATCAGCCGAATGCTAGCTGCAAATGCTGTGTTAAGATCGCGAATTCACTGATTCACGGGCTTATACACAGTATTGAGGCTTTCGCCGAAGCTCCTGTGTGGAGCTTCCTTTTGTCGTTCAATGTATGGTGTTCGCCCGAAGGGCGCATTCCGGGTCTTTCAATCCAAGACAACCATATTAAAGCGCGAAATTAATTCTCTAAAGAGCCTATCAATACTACCACTCTTTTGGAACCACATAAACGCGGTCAGACACGGAGGAATTTTCCACCCAACTGCGCAGCGAGGACGACCCGTTTGCAAACCACTCGTCTACCTCAGCTAACTGCAACCACCTGTTGTGTTTATTAAGTTGATTTTGGGGTTACTGAGTTTGTGGATAAACTTTGTGTCAGATAAACGCCCAGCTGTGCAGCTAGGCTCCAAGGAGGCAGGAAGACCAAGGCAATGCTCAGTTTTCAAGGCCTCAAAAAGAACCTGTTGGGTGCCCCTCATCCTGAGGCATTCCGGTCTTCACGTTTCAGAATTCGTGGCATAGAGTACGTTTCGATGAAATGGTGCAACTTTCGTCGTCTCCTATCTTCCAGTATAACGTCTACCGCGGAAAAATCTCCATGCTTGCACTAGCCTCAATTAATGGGCATTGCAAAGCCCTGGCAGAACATTCTTTCCTCTGTTATCGCGCTCTGCCACCATTTTCGGTGTTTTTCTGTCGATCTTCTAAGTGGCCCAGCTGTGTGAGCCCCTGAGAGCCCAGACCCAATGTTGTACTCCGTGGGCTGAAATGCTGTCACGCTTCACCCTTAAAATACGCATTGCCTCTGCCTAGACCAGGATGGCTAAGCGCAAGTTCCGACCCCTTTTTCGCCGGGATGTATTGAGAGCAGCAGCACCAATAACAACAACAACGACAAGGTGCATCAAAGGCCAAAGCTTCGCTTCCGTGTACCCATGATTTATTTAGAAGCCTCATCGTGAAGAAAGGAAAGTGCTGAGCAAGATACTTGGTGCTCGTTTACCGCGTAATAGCTGAAGGCAGGTAGCCCAAACGTCGCAGTGTCTTTCATCCTTCCTAGTAGCATGATTCCGTGTTAAGTAAAACCTGGTCAACGCTTTGAAGAGACGGTTGGAAAAAATCCAAATGCTTTCGTACGACCTTCAAACGTACGCCTATATTTCCGCTCCGTAATGCAGCATGTGTACGCATTGTGTACTCTGCTATTGGAAAAGTCTTGCCGGTTCTGTACGTGCACGGCGTTGGAAGAAGTTGTCCTAGTCTCCTTGACCCCGAAAGCTACCTCGTCCCAAGCCACTCTACCTTAACCCTTCCAACTACCACCGAAAATAACTTCATCTACAACGTCGATTAAGTGGAGGCGTGGCGTTTGTGTTTCATCTCACAGGTCTTTCAACAGTGCTTTGCAATTTGCCGGTGTTAAACGATTATCAAACTGTGTGCCAGAAGTATCCAAACAGTTTATGTGTCTGTAACGCTACGTGACCGGGGTCGAATGGAGCAAAGTCGTCTGCGAGTGAAGTTTTCCAGGCATTTTGCCCCTCCACCGACATTTAAGCGGCAGATAAAGAAGATTCCGGCGGTACGTCGGTAGAAAATCTGGAGCTGAATTCTAGCAGATAGAGTGGCTTTTGTTTAAATAAGTGGACGCGATGGCCTCAGGAGACCGCCCGCCATATACATGTGGCTACCTACACGCGTTCTTATGCATTGTTCTCATTCCGGGCAAAAATGTGGAAAGGATGTTGCCAGTAAATAACCACCGTCTTAGATGTGGAGACCAAGGCGGCCATCAGATCAAAATAAATTACCAATGTTGGGCGCGTGTAATACGAACAGAGCTGGCACATTTGGCTGCTATGTCCAATTTGAGAAAACCGCACAACCTCTCAACTATGACTCAAGCTGGGACTCCTCGCCTTGGGAGAAAGGCCCGTATTGCCTCAACCAAAGGTAAGACAGAGACGAGACTGGGTCAAATATGTACATTTTTAACGACGCTGGAGAACGAAAGGCGCATTAGCAAATATAGTGGTGCTGGCCGATAGAGTAGAAGCGCAGTATTTTGGGAAACTGTGCACCATTACTCAACTGATGCAAAAGTTTAAAATCCAAATTTTTGAAAAGTAACCGCGATAGTGCTTCAACAGATAAATGGTGTTTGGTGATAGTAATATCCACAACAGTATGAGAGTAGTGCCTTTTGAGGATCTAACCTAAGGGTAAATATGATCGACGCATCTTTGTCCCCACTGGCCTTCCTTTGGCTAGGTGATCAAGTCTTCCGGGACGAAGCGTGCTTGTTGCCTGCCAAGAATACCCCTTCAAAATCTATTGCTCGTGCACTCCATCAGACTTTTCTGTCATTCCTTAGGCTCATGCTTACAAGATTTTGGGTAAGCGGAGTTCGTAAGTGTGGCCGCTGAGCTCTGGAATTACAAATTCTCCCATGAAAAACATTTGTCGATCTAGAAGGGACAAGCTGAAATTTCAAGGTCAGGTGTCGTAGAAATTTTTTTGGATTCTAGCCCATCTATAGGTTTTTACTTATTTTTTATACTAGCTAACTATTTATTCACGGTAGTTCCCAAACTAGCCACGATCACAAAGGCTATTGGCACTCCCCCTTCATTAGGCCCAGTCTCATTAGTGGCAGCTTCCAGTCCGTCGAACACGTTCAGTCCTCATCGGCATAATCGTCCATGTCGATCTACTGCCACTGTCACACACTCCCAAAGCCCTATTATTATCTAATCTACCAGCTCGTATAGGTAACTAGGATTAACTGAGAATCTTGCAATACTATTGAGAACTTCCCTACNAGCTATTTTTTGTGCGGGTCGCGTTCCGTCTTGTGCGTTAGTACCAACTCCCTCGCCCAAGGAACTTTTACACCAGACCCTTCTCCGTCAGTGACAATAGTGCGTCTCTACAGATTCAGTGTACACCTTGACTATGAGATTCCTGCTACTATTTATTTGTATTACTGATTCCTGCGCTTCATCATCCCTAATTTCGCTTTTTATGAATCTGGTCCACAGTCCAAGGCCGAACAGGCCTCATCGGTAGTTAGGAATGGCCTTCAGTTTCAGCCCAAGTTGACCGGCCGGATGGTGGCGATTTAGCTACCGCACCAGATTCGTTGTCCTGGTTCGTCATTTTTAGCGATTTGAAGCGGTCTCATAATGCACAAAGCAGGATGCCTCTTTTTGCCCTCTCTCGTTCTGTTTTTGCTCCCCATCTTCAAACCTTACCGATCCAATCCTGTCTCAGCTTGATATGTTCCGTCAAAAATTAAGATAGACTCCTAGCAAATGTGTCCCCCTTCCCACATCGGGTTAGGCGCGGTCAAGTCTACATCGGATGTTCTTCACTATTTATGACATTCACCTTTTTCGCACAGTCTCGACTACCCGCAAATTTCCCCAGTCGTGCTCTCTTCTGACTGTAACCGTATGATCACGCCTGACGGTATGCCACCAACTAGTCGGGAATAAACATTCTTAATATTATAAACCAAGGAATGTATTTCACCCTGAACCGAATGTTGTAGGACTGCGCCTATGGCGGTGTTTGATGCACCGACGGAAGGCGATAAATGAGTGTCAGGTTGCGGATGAAATAAATTTAAATAAACAATCAGGAATGCTTTAACTTGTACAAAAGCTCGCTTAACATAATCATAAATACTCAGCTGCACAGGAGGGGGATCACCAGTTAATATGTTAGTAACGGGTGCCAAATGTTTTCAGCGCCCGAAATAAAACGGCGATAAAAATTATTCATTGCTAAAAACCGTTTAACTTGTTTGATAGAGGTAGGGAGAGAAAAATTGCGAATGGCATCGAGTTTATCGATGACCGGTGAAATTCCGGTTCGGTCAGTGCTATGTCCAAGAAAATTCAATGGAGAAGATGCAAAAACACATTTCCGAGCGTTAATTACCACGCCATTCTCAGATAAACGAGTAAACAAGGTGCTCAAATGTTTCACCTGCTATCCAGGTGTAAGGCTAGCAACCAAAATATCGTCGAGGTAAGCAAAAACGAAGGGAAGTCCGTTTAGCATCTGGTCAATTGAACGTTGAAATGTATCTGCTGCGTTGCATAGGCCGAAAGACATGCGCAAAAATTCAAATAACCCAAAAGTGTGGCGACAGCCGTTTTATCAACACGTTTGTGATGTACTGGGATATGATGATAAACGCGGAGAATGTCGCTATGGGAAGAAAGAGGGTATCCGTGCAAAGCGGAAGAAAAATCATGAAGTTGTGCGGTGGGGTAACATTCTGGACTGGCGACGTTATTTAGTGCTCGATAGTCACTGCAGGGTATCCAATCTGTTGTGGTTTTCTTTGGGACCACGCGAAGTGGCGAAGCTTTTGTTCTTTTGGACGGCTAAATGCTTCCTAACTGGAACATGGAATTTTTCCTCAATAATTCACAGTCTTTCCGGATAAACGGGAGTTCCACGTGCGTCAATGTGATAAACCACAGAGTGTGTCGGTTCTGCCTGACCAAAATTTGGCCTTAAGAGCTTCAGAACTTTGCGAAGTTGCGGTAACGGGAAGAATCTGTGGTGATGACGTTAGTAAGCAAATGTTAGGCGTACTTGTTGGCCTTCCTTCTGAGTGATAATTTAGTAGTGGCGTCGAGAAGACTTCGACGTTTTAAGTCCAATAGTAAATTATGGTGGGTCATAAGATCTATCCACAGAATTGGTTGATGTATGTCCGCAATGGTGAACAACCGTCTGAATTCTCTACACGACCAAGTTTGAGGTCTAGCGCTCGTTACCCGTATGTTTTAGTGCATTTGCCGTTAGCAGCCCGCAATGTAAACGGGGAGAGTGTCAGTTTGGAGTTAGCAACGGCTACAGGTATGACACTAATATCAGCACGGTTGTCGACCAGAAAACGGAGACCAGGGTTCCTACCTAAGAGAATGAGACGGCGAGTATAGTAGTCTGGGCCCGAGATACCGCTCGCATCTACTCTCCGGCCTGTTGGTTTCCCAGTTGAGGGTTAAATGCGGATGGTGACACCCGAACTGGACAAGGTGCTGTGCATTTTTGAGCAGATCGGTCAAATTGGGTACGGTACTAACAGTACCCTGAAGAAGGAAATATGAAAATAGAACTATGGCGTCTCTGCCGGTGCGGAGACGTAAACCGTCGACGTAGAGTATATCGAAAGTAATAGCCGCTAGTTGCTTAGCCAGTTCGTCGATACGGGCATGAAGTGACGGAGTATCGGTAGAGGTGTCGAGAGAACTTACATCGGGTGAGCTTCCAAAATATCGGAGATTCTCTACCTTTTGTAAAAGGAGAATATCAACTTTCAGCCAGCTGAAAACGTTTGGATCCAACCAAGAAAATGAAATCTCAGACAGCGGTTCTATATCAACATAGCTTAGATGTAGTATAATGCAACTGTCAGCCCAGGGGAGTCATTGACCGAAACAGCCATGGTGACGCCGCGCAGCTGTATAATATTTCGCCGCTAATCAACTGTAGGAGGAGTTAGTGCGTACACAATGGCATCTGGGTTATAATTGAGTTTTGAAGCTGTGCATAGGGTTTGACATAACCTGGGTTTAGGAAAACGTCACTCGGATTGGCCACTAATTCAGGTAAGAGTACTTCCAGTACATGATAATACATGATGTTCTCTTGGCTGTAATGCCAAAACGGTGGGAGATGAACGGCTGCAGCATCGACTTTGGTTTGAGGTAACAGGGTATCTGACGACTAAGCTGTAGACATGCCAGACATGGGTAGAAATGTAGGTATAGGCAAGTCCGAACGAAAAAATTGTTAGGGTTTAAGTGAGTGCACAAAAGCTGGGCTCACAAATTTGTTAGTGCTCTATCATAACCCCAAAAAAGTAGTTATACAGGCAGAAAACGATAAGCACTAGCAAAGACCTCTTTGTTAAACGAAATGATTACAATACGTATATATGGAAACAGGGACTTATCGTACCGTAGGTACGAGTTGATAAATCTTACTGTCGGTCCGGATGCATGTTTAGCGTTTTGTTCGCCGTTGTAGAAGCTACGCGTACTCCTGGTTACCCATGACTGGCGCGTTGGGCTGATGTGTTGGGCCTACCTGTGTTCTGACGCACGCGTGATCTGTGCGTGTGTGGTTGGCCGTGTTCTGTCCTTATATATCTTGTAACAACGAGTGAGACGTGAAAACCATAATGTGAAATTACATGGCCTCCGTTAAAAGTTCACAGAACCAGAGTTCATCTGTTGTTGATATGTTGTTTACCAAGGTCGTTTTTAGTGTCACAACGTTGTCTCGTGATGCACGTCGTGGGATGTGGAACAAAAGAAAGCACAAAGGAGACAGTGGACATGGATGCACTAATCAGATTGGGCAACCGCTACAATTCAACATCACCGGCAAGCACACCCTGCTCAGAATAATG
Source organism: Clonorchis sinensis (assembly GCA_003604175.2). NCBI lineage: Eukaryota > Metazoa > Platyhelminthes > Trematoda > Opisthorchiida > Opisthorchiidae > Clonorchis > Clonorchis sinensis. The sequence goes on from CM030369.1 coordinate 202,348,442, forward strand.
CAGAAAATCTTGGCCCGGTGGAGAATTCCGGTGTCCGCTCGTCCAAAAAGTATGACAATAACTCTTTCGCCTGGCTGACAATTTAAATCCGTCTGATGTCACGCAGATCACGCTGTTCACAAGATTGGAGCAGTATTTTCCTGGTCGGCCGGCTCTCAGCATCAAAACCAGGTTGCGAGTGCTTAAATGGCAAACACAACAGGACGAATCATCATCTGGAGGCCCTGACCAAACCATCGTTCAATTAGTGTCCTACTTGTCAGATTCCGGTGGCCATAGCGTCTGGCTTAAACAAATCGTGGATCGCACCATGTTACTCTTGGACTCCCATGCTGACAGTTTGCCTGCTATTATTGTCCTTATGTCACTTGCACAAGTGTTGCAGTCTAGAACCATGACGGAGCGAGTGGCGTCGCTTCTGGGCATCCCCGCCACCTAGGCATTTCCAAAAGTTATCCCGAAGCCGTCGGGTGCTCATCGGGTGCCGGCCAACCAAAAGCTGACCGCCGAGCCAACAACGCCGCCATCCGAACCCTAAACCACCAAAGAGTATAAGATGCGGCATGCTCGATGTACCATGTATAGATTTATACAAAGGTAGCTTTGGTCTGACTCTAGACGCCGGGTACTCTTACAAACAGGGGATCTCTGAACCAAAACAAGTGAATAACTGTCACATTCGCGCGGTGATACTACCCCAACCAAGTTCGATCGAGCCAATGACAGGTGAAGAAGTCGGCCGTACGATTCATTCAGCGAACAATTCTTCCCCATGTTTGGACAAGCTGACGCCTAGCATGCTCCACGGGTTCAATGTCAACGCGCTCACTAGGTATATCAACTTACTTTTATTATCTGGAGAGCTTCCGTCGCACTTGTGTCGTGCTCGTGTTACTTTAGCTCCGAAGGTACTAAATCCGACTTCAGCGGACCAAGCTAGACCGATCTCCGTGTCACCAATTCTTGTCCGGTGCTTTACTAGGGTGCTTGCTGATCTTCAAGGCCGTGGATCGCAAATGCCTTCACTCCAGTTTGCATTTATATATTGAGACTGTTGTTTGTAAGCTATATTGCTGTTACATGCCGTGCTGTGTCACTCTCCAGGTAGTGCTTCTATCCTCAGCAAGGCATTTTTTGACACCTCAAAAGCGTTTGATTCGGTTTCTCATTACCCAGTCGTCGGAACTGCCGAGGCTTTTGGGGCATCGTTGCATTTAGTTTAATGTAACGCACAGTTCTATGAGAATGTTGTAGAAGGCTTTTCTTACTCTGAAGTTTACCAACCTAGAAGCGTGAGTCAGGGAGATCCACTATCCCCGTTATTTTCATCAGGGCAATGGAAGGGGTTTTTATATTGTCGATGCCGCAACTATGATACCAGGTCCATGACACCTTAGTGTATGGTTTCGCCTTCGCTCATGACTAAGTAGTGTGTGCAGAAAGTAGAAATTGCTTTAAAAAAGAGCATGAAGCTGGTGTGGCTGCGTTGGAAAGAGCTGGCATGACGGTCAACTTTCGAAAGACGAAAGCAACAGTGATTTGTGGGAAGGACGGGTGACCGCGGTCTAGGTCAAGGCTTTTTGCTTCTCCGAGGAACTCGTCACCCCTCTGGGTCCGACATACACCGTAACATATTTGGGCATTCCCTTTACTTTCAAGGGAAAAGGGTCTTCAACCACCGACAGCAGCTGCTCAAAATCCTTTGACGAAATGACGAGTGTTCAGCTGAAGACGCGTCAAAGAATGTTGATCACAAGGAACTACCTGATACCGAGGATGACATATTCGCTGAGCATGACCAAGTCCACTGAAGCGTGCTCAACGTTTGGACAGTTACATCGGGTAACCTATTTATGGATGGCCACGTCTAAAGGACGACACTCCGATCAGCACTTTCATATCTAGGAAGCAAATGATTCCAATTTTTCCTGATGAAGGCAGTTTTTGAAAAACGGCACCAGTTACATTCGTATATTCCGATGGGTAAATCGTTAACCGTAACTGCTGTTAGCCGTAACAGATAAATCATATAGAGAGTAATGCTGTAATGAACGTTTCTGTAGTGCATAACATGTTGAAGAATCAGATGTCGTGACTCATTCCACAAACTTTTGGTTTAGTTCAGGCCTCTATAACCTGGTGATCCCAGCGTTGCTTTTCGGGCCCTAGTGAGGTCATTCGGAAGATGCGAAAGCCTTCTTCTCTGTAGATAAGTTCAATGCGGACAACTTTACAGCCTACGCAACTTCAGTTCGCTTTTTTGGGGTCCTATCAAACCTGGCCTAATCGGTTTTTTGGGGGCGCCGAGCAACTGGGATAGAAGTTAGTATGGTCTCGGGTAGGTGCAGAGTGACTGTGTGGAATGACACAGAACCACATGCATGGTGCTGATGAATAATTTTTCACCATAATCTCAGTCTCACGTGCAAGCAGTTGTGATGTCGACTTTTTTGTCCACCAACCGATGATCATTTCTTATTGAGGGATCTGCTTTCCTCAATCTTTCAAGGCCGTTATTGGACCAGGACTTTCTAAGGTCACAGTTGATGACTGGTGTTCGCTTGCCACTGTGGGCTCTCTGCGTAATTATGACAATTTTATACGCGGTACATAGCGTTGAGTGTATATTCTTGTCAATGACTCTCACACCAGACCCAGTATAACATTGTATGCCGTTTGTCTGTTCGAATTGACTGCGTTGTCTTTACTGACCTTGCTTTCCCCCGACCAGAAAAAAATTGGTAGCTGGAGTATTTTTTAATGCACAAACCGCATTTATGACTGCTTGGATGGTTTTCCACCTTGCAGATCTGGTAGCATGCACGAGGGATGAAAACCTCGTGTGGTGGACGGGTACGCCCTTCAGGGAGGGTAAATTTGAAGAACCACTTCGAAAGGGACACTTCTCTTTTTATCTAGTATTGTCCCGTATCTCTTCTGCCTCGATCGCTTGCACTGAGTTTTTATGGTTGTGTTTAGGCTCTTTATCAATGAACGATAATAACGTCCTTTAGCTGAAATACGTCACAAAGCCCAGTTGCTGTCGGAAAATAAATCCAACCATTGCTTTTCACCATGATAACCGCATGCGTCCTCGCCAGTCTTGACTGAGCCTATACATACGCGCCTCGCTGATTGTGAGGCCTAAATTATGTATGACAGCCTGATGAGATAGCTGACGACAGTCCTTTTTCATCTTACACTTATGCGTGGTTGCTCCTCCATGCCCGCGCTTGAAAATATGAACCCTGTAGCAGAATAGTATTATGTATTTAATGGGCTGGTACAGCCACATTTGTTAGTCCGTTTACTTTTTCCATAAACCAGTTTCATTGTGAAGGTGAAGCCGAAATATAAAATGTGCAAGCAATTTGATCTCGTTTATATCTTCGGTAATATTGTTCCAGCATCTTACCGCCATAAGAGCAAACTTACTTCTTGCTCAGTTAGTCTGATTATAAATACTGGGGAATCCACATATGCACCGACGTTGGACCGAGCAAAGTTAAAGTTTAAAAGGGGGTGTATACATGGCAGTCGTAAAATCAACTAGTTTAGACTTGATTCTTAAAGGCCGAGGACCTCAGGTGTACCCACTGACGTAACCGTAGTAACTGAACGGGCACGTAGTGCCAGCCCTGTTTCTTAAGAGCACTAAAACCTAACTTAACCCGACTTCTTCTTCCGGCACTTATATCCTGCAACCTTATAAAAACAACAGCCTTGTTGTTCCCGTCATATATTGTAACCCTATCATATGCAGCTGTAATACTACCGTAATAAAATAGAGGGTGCTTTCTTGGATGCCACTTATCAGCCCCGGTGCTTGCACTTTTAAACAACCTCCCGGTATAGCTAAAGAAACTCTCCAAATCTAAGATAAATAACACACGTAAATTCCCTCACTCTTTCAGGCTATCCTAAGGCCCTTCTCTATGTTTGTCATTTGGGTTTGGGTTTCATCTAACTCATGATTTATTCCAAAGTAATGCCACCCCTTTTCACTTTTACAGTCTTGCCTAAGCCATCAAAATACATAAATGACTAAGGCAGCCACTTATGATACACCCTGTCCCCGAGTATGATGATGATTACAGTGAAGATAACAAAGTTTACTTAATCTCATTGCCGCGGGAACGGCATCCGGTTCAGATATATCTCCATATTCCCGCAAATTCCGTATTTGCGCTCTAAGATGTCGATTGATGCTGACTACCCACAATCCACCCTTATCAGTGCACCTTGCCTGCTCGTCCACATTGTTTCTACCTGGTTGGCCTTGTTTCTCGAGACTCATCCCTAAACATCCACTAACTCTTTCCGTGCCTTGTCCGACCCTTCCGCACCTCCTGTTGCGCACGATGCAGATGACTGTATGGTCAAAAACTATCCTTTCGACTGCATGCCCATCTCCCAAAACCTTCCCTAACCTACGTCGCACTCCAGATTTGCGATTCTGCAGGTGAAAAACAGAATAATATAAAGAAAACCCCTTTTGTCTAACGCCTGTGTTGCCTGCTTAGGCTTGATCTTGTAGCGCAAAATAAAAATAAAGGTAATAGCTCAGCTGTGCTAACATTTCGGTGCGTAGCATTGTAAAAAATGCAGTTTTTCGTGTATGTTAAAAGAGCTTCACTAAATACATATTGCGTGACGCCTTTGAGGCAGCTCGTTTTGCAAACCTTCTAGGCTTTCCTAAGACTGTAATGTGGCATGCTGAGACGCGACCAAGCTATTCGCTTCACTTTTCTCTCAGATCTCTTGCCCATGTGTGTTTTAAACCACTAATTCCTGTAGACTTACTCCATTTTCAGGGTTAGATAACACCTCCTTTCGCGTGATATCCCCAGTAGCTATGCTACCGTTAACTGTAGCTTCTAAATGGTAACTCGAATCCTCTGCACCTTCCTCAACTGCTTCCTAAATGAGTGCTATTAAACCTTTCCAAAATCTGTCCGTGATGGTCTACTGGCTTCATTTTTCGCCTTAGCTCTCAATGCATAATAATTCCATATTTCCAAATGCTTGCCAACTAATAGTTTACTTCCACACGAGCGAACGTAGAGCACAACCGCGGGGTTGCAGGCCGTCTGTTCACATACAGGTCACTCCTGCCCAGCCTCAAAAACACAACTGGCTGTAACCTTAGTGATACACTGCCACCATCACCAACAGCATGACGTGATGCTTAACACTGATTCATCGCTGTCGTACAACTATGATCTGGTTGAACTCCTTATTGTGAAGAAAAGAATAAATCTGACGGGAAATGGAAGTATTGTCAGCCTACTACCGTCGTTTCCAGATGCCCTCCAAACTGACGGCTAGAATGTCACTGGAAAAAATGACAGCTATATATTGCAGCGTCTCTGAACAAGGGCGGTGTGGATTACGCAGTTCCCAGTTTGGGAGGCCAGTAGCACGAACAGCACCAAATTGTTTCGCCCTCTTCTTCGTACACTTATGCAAGATCACGAATTGGCCATATCTCTGCTTTTGTTACGCCAAATTGGACACGGAAACAAGATGTAGCGCCACTTGGCTAATACACGTCCTTCAAATTTACACATAGACACACGCGTTTGCATTAACCGCGTACCGCTTTTCCCACTATTTCCGCATGAATTTCGATTATCACCTTTAAACTCGGGCATTGTAAACTCACTAGAGTGGTTGCAAGTTGTAATCACTTTCAGCTGCCCGCTAGTTCGGGCCGCGGACTAACATATACCCAACCTCTTCCGGCAAACCTTTTTTCACCTTCATATTTTGAGTCACCAATCCAGATTAGACTGCCTTACTAACTCCATTGGATGGTAGCAATGAACCAGCCTGTGCCCTTGATGGGCCCAAGAATATCCTATGTCTATGCTGGTCTTTATTTATCGCGATTCCCATTCCAATCTGGACTAGCCTGACAACATCAGCTGTATAACCCATGATATTTAGGTACATTGCGACCTAAGAACTCGGGTACGACTTCGCGATGACGGTAACACGACCACAATATCTAGTCTGATGGCTGGGCTGTAGTTCAACAGGTCTACACTTTTTTTGATCAAACGCGTTACATGCACAAGGAAGACCACCACAATTTGCTGAAGCTGTGCTAGAACTCCAAGGTACCGGCCACTGTACTGTACTGCCTGCTCGTGCCGCCTACAAATCAAATTATTCCTCCCATAGCACAACCAAGGTCTCAATATGACGATGGAGATACAACGGAGAAAGTAGTTGAAGAAACCAGCTCTTCCACGGAATTTCTCACCTGCTTCAAAGGGGCATCACGATGAGTCGTGACAACCAATAAAAAGTACAGATTCCGCGGCCAAAGTAGACTTTGAGTATGCTTGAACAAATTTTTGAGAAACTGCTGCGCTCTGAAGAGATTTTAAGGGATTGAATAAATGCCACCAAGTTCTCAAACTTTGTGTAAAAGCCTACGTGGTTCAAACTCTGGTTTCAGGGGCGTTTGAGGTGTGCACCTAAAGTTTGGCGTCATCTAGGGCAACAGAGAATATAGCATAACAAAGCACGTGACTAGAGTGGACAGCAGACGGCGGGGGTTAAATTAGTATTGATAAAATTAAGAGGTTATTCCCGTGACCTGTAGGGCAGAAAAATTCTGAGTTGTGGAATTGCAAGATCAGCATATTACCCTTGCTGTCGAATGCAAGCCGTAAGGATTTGAGGGGTGGAAATAAAGACGGCCCATGATGCTATTAGTTACTTTGTGTCGTCGCTGAAGTTAAGCAGTATCTTATAGCACCTGGGTGTTTTCCTCCCACGGAGCTACATAGCTGCCCAGGTGGAGTACAGACTTCCTCAAGTTTTAAGCTAGGGATGGCAGTCCAGTGGATAGAAACTTGGTCAGTTGAGCTGAAATTGGATCCTAATGACAAATTTGTCTTACAGCGGCGCGGATAAAACTGCTTCATGCCAGGCCTCGGGATGTGGGTGTGGATTGGAATCCAGACAATCAGGTGAGGCTCAGTATGGCAGCTGGACAACAATGGAAGCAAAGTAGTACAAGGAGAGACAGAGAACGCGGAGGAAGCAGCTATTAAATCATCTTAACGAAAATAATGCTTATTCCCAACTGTTGGTTGCACGCTATCAAGCATGCTCATAATAATGCAGTCAGAACAAAAGCATGTGGGAAGACGGGATTGCGCATTATCCTATGAAGATACTGGATTTTGAAGGTCAGGGGTAAAAACAAAACGAGATATAAGAAAACAAGGGGCATGGTGCCTGACACCACAGGAAAACTGCAAATTTCGGGAAAGGAGGACCCAGAACAACGGTTTCGGTGAAGCAGCAGACTTGGCGTAATTCAGTCGGTCCATTTGAACTAAGACCTACAACCCCTACTGAATAATTTTATTTACAGTTTAAAATGTGGATTCAGCTACACTCTAAACAGCAACACTCCGACACAAAATTCCATCCCAGCTGCGCACAGGGGAACGACAAAGTTATTCAATTTTGTTTAACAAAAAAATTCTCTGGCGTAAGCTGTTATTTCTCTCTTATGACCATCTAAGCATCAGCATTTCTTAGCAAGATATCCAAAGCCATCACTATCAAATCAGTTTTCTAGCGTCGAGTCTCCAGCAATAGTTGTCAGTTTTGGTTTACACCTGACAAATTTTGTCTATTAATTTATCTTATAACTGACTGGTTTCTTTGAATTAGCACTTTATTTGTCGCAAACTTTAGTTTCTCACCAATTTATGAACGTGGCTTCTTGCTTCCCCCATTCCACTGTTTCGTTTTTGATTATGTTCCTATCGTAGTGAGACAACCATGGCTCAGTCAGTAAGCCTGCAACAAGCTAGAAACTGAACCCATGTAAAAACATTTGCACTTGAAATGTTAATGCAAGCTGTGGTCTACATGCGCCCGACAGCCTCAGCCTGCCAAATAGTCAGCCATAATGTCGATATACTCCCTCCATTTTAGGTATCCGTGGTTTCGAACTTAGGCATAGCGGTTCCAGTGGATCATAATTGGCCACCAGCATGAAATCAATGGAAAGCTGACGCAGGCAGAGTAAGCCTAAACTAGATGCCCGCTTTATGGAAGGCTGTGGCCTCTGAATCCCGTTAAAAGTCATGCATTTGGTGGATCAGTTAAGGGTGCATGTGCATCTGCCGGGCGGGCTGCTAAATGTCTGAGAATACTGATACGTGTTCAGCAAAATTAATCTTTATTGGTAACGAGTTTCTCGCTTGTCTCGGTCAACCTGAAGCCAACTTTTGGATTTCTTTCCTACCAGCGTTCTACGTAATGTGCGTTACATACTGACGCCGTGTGGCGCAAGGACTTGTGGATCGCATTCTCTAAGCTATCTGCTTACCGTGTTAAAAATGGTTGCTGGTCACATTCCTTGCGTAAGAAAATTTCAGTAATTATGAAAGGTCCACCTGCGGGTAGTGTGCGGCCAGGAGGCACCGAGACGCAGGCAAGAGTGAAGACCGGTTTTCCAGGTTGTCTAAGAAGAATCAGAACCTAAGCGGCGATCGTACGCCGAAAAAATCCTCATTGGCTCCGCCGTCATTTTACGGCATGCCAGGAGGCATTGGCTTCCTTATAAAATTGCGTCCAATTCACCTCAGAGTTTGTCAGTGGTACAATTAGTAAACGAAAAACAATTTAAAAAATAAAGCTACTTCATATGCCCTGCCATCTCTTTGACTTGCCTGGGGCAACAGTTACCCGCAGTACCTGCTTGATCAGGGTGTGCTTTATTACAGGCCCGGCTTCTTGAGGCAACTTATACAAGGTTTCTTCTAGCTGTCTAATATCATACCTCTTTCATTTTCAAGACCAAAAGGTCACAATTTTAAAACTAGCCAGCAACCAGTTGTAGAATTCTGCCCTGTTTTCTCGTTCCTTTATACCCAAAGTTGTAGATTACCGCTTGAGAACGTCCAACGTTCTCTCATCAAAAAGTTATTCCCACAGTCCAGCCCTCGCTTCTAACGCTCCGTCAGCATAATCTTGGGCCTTGAGCTACTATGACTCAGGCGGTTAAAGCAAAAACCTAACTCTCCTACACCGTCTATTGTACTGAAATGCTTTTATAGCAGAGGCCAGGCGTAAAGTCACATACTAGCTATAAATTCCATAAATCCAAGAGCCTCTTAGTGTGCCCTCCAGCGTGTACATACCTTCGCCACTATTACCTTTTAGTTCACCGCGCTCGCATTCGGAACAGCCTCCCCAATCGGTGCCAACACACGTCTTCGCGGTCTGCAGATAACTTCCTTACGTGCAAATCCGCAGGCACCCCCTGGGCTTCTCTATGAATCGGGTCCAAATCACCTATGAGCTTGGCCAAGGTACAGTCATTAGACGACACAAGAAAATAGCAATTAAATCATTGTTTAAAAAATAAAACCACCCTCTTATTATCATTGCTGACTCTTCGACGCGCTTAAAACAACAGTTACTCGCAGAGCCTGCCTGATCAGGGTGTGCTCTATTGCTGACCCGGCTTCCTCCCAAGGCAACTTATACCAGGTTCCCTTCAGCTAGGTCCCTGCCCTGGACTACCCTCTCGGCTCTGTTCAACGAGTGATGCATTGTCTTGCCCATGTCGAACTAACATAGACCAAACAAAATTAGAGTTTCTCATACCTGAGAACGTATTATACGCCGCACAACCCAGTAAGCACACGCACAGGCAACACTGCGATACGCCTCTGTCTGGCTTGTTAGCTCACGCTCTACCATTGTTTTGCCACCGTTCATAAGCTTTAAGCGTCTCCGTTCTGTTCACATTGTCCCAAGGCAACTGCCGCCTCATCTGCCTCCTCTGCGAACTGCCGTTTCCAGCGATTGTTCGACATTTACTTGTTCAAACTGACTAACCTGTTTCACTGGCCTGGCTCCCCCCGACCAGATAAAATATCTGGTAGCTGGAGTTCTTTATTAATGCACATGCCACACTTATGACTGCTTGGTGGCATGCTACCTTGCAGATCTGGTAACTTGCACGAGGGCTGAAAAACTCGTGTTGTGGTCGGTGTACCCTTTAGAGAGGGTCGCCCTAATGCGTTGCACCAGGGTGTGTTTGTATAACCACCACCCCTCCAGTAGCACGGGTGCTTCGGTCATCGCCGGTAGTTTAGAACAGATTAACTGAAGCTGTTATCAGTGCTCTGGGGACTGGTGACCATTACATTATCTTTCTCTTCTAGATTACAGTACAGTCCAACTGGCGTAGTATATTCCAGATAATCTGGTCCGTCATCTCGGAAGTCCACTCTTATCAGACTCTACACGTTCGATTTCTCTAACCACACTACCTCTCTGCGTGCTTGTAGCGGTTTGCTCTACAGCTCTTGTACTAGAATCTCATATATTAGCAAATTCAACCCCCACTTGATCGCTAGTCTACTAAGTACAAATCTACCCCTATCCTGTCTCATTTAATAACTTGTTGTTACCACCCCAGTCGTGGTAAACGTGGAGCTTTTTCTCTGTAACAATGCATATTATCCTATTTAATATCATGTTAAACTAACCAGACTTCGCTGATCTCATCCCATTCCCTCGTCTTCCCAAGCTTCGACCTTCGGCAATACCTGGTTTGGACGACCTGTTTACCTGTTATCCACTCCACTTGGTCTGTGGTCTGCAACCACAGAGACCCCAAATCGGACAAAAAACACTGTAACGAGCAAACAGTAGCGCGTAATACCAGAACCTCCGGGAAGGCAAAACAAAGTCAGAGCTGGGTTTCCATACGGTACTTTTAATTTAAGACAAATTCATAAATTATACAAACCTGGACAGTAGATATCCGTCCAAAACAAATGGTATAATTGGACTACAATAGTACGAACCAAATGAGTAGACAGGCTCCCAAGAGAGACATTCACACCGGCATAAAATCGGCCACAAACGGCTGAATAACCTCAAGGCCAAATGAGTGAAGTGGTAAGGAGAAACAAACGCCAGTTCATATACACGCACTCAACACAAAGGTGGAGAGAGGGTTACAACTAAGGCCAGAATAAACGTGTGGAAATTCAAATGTCAACGTAATGGACGATACATACACCTTCGATCTTACATCAGCTTTGCTCTCCCTCTTTGGTTTTCCTTGGCGAACATGAAAAATCGGGCTGCTTAAAGAAATGTAAATTCCAGCCCAACGACCACAAACAGGAAGTCCGTTACTGGGCTCTCTAGAAACCGAAGCATGTCAGGCCGGCGATGGCGTGGCACTGTCACACCCATTTTGATTGCACACATGCAATTTTGCCCTGCCTACTCTTGACCGTATACTCTCACCGACGCGTTTGATCAACCGCAAACACGAACAAACTCTTCATCTGGCCCCAGCCGCCTCCAGAACGCGTTCATTCTAATCCGTTGGAACTTTTGTTCAGACCTAACCATTTCGGTGGACTTCCATTCTGTGCTTCCCCCAAAGTCAGCAATTTTCTGTAAAGTTCGCGCTCTGGCTTATGTGTTGTCGCCAAATCACTCTTCTAAGGAACTTTCACACCCGACTCCACTAAAACACCGATACTTGTGTGCCTCTACAGTTTCAATGTGCGCCAAGATGCTGAGATGCCTGCTACCGTTCATCCGAATTGCTGATCCTTCCACACCATCCTCCCCACTAATGCTTTTTGGAACCCTAGCGATAAGCCCAACAGTTCAAGGCCGCAAGGCCTCAGAGGTGGTTTTAGGTTTCAGTTCAACTTGACCGTCTGGATTACATCAAATCCGCTTTTTCACCAGATCCGCTGTTCGGGCTCCCCATTTTCCGAAATTGGCACTATTCTTGTCATGTGTCAGAGAGGATACTTCTTGTTTTGCCATTCCTATATATGTTTTTGCCCGCCATCTTCAAATTCTAACCACCTGAACGTGCTTTAGCCCGATGTTTCCCTCAAGCGAAACAGAACAGTAGTAACTGTGCTTCTATGCCCTTGCTGGTTTATGGATGACCAAGTGCGGTTACTTGTCCGGGTGTGGCCTTGTAAAAGGGCCTGAGAGCACTAAATCTCCGTCATTTCAGGAGTTAAACCCAAGGTCTAGAATGCATGTGCTGCCTTCAGCAAAACGGTCCTAATCTGCTCCGAAGTTGGGAAGAACAACATCATTGCAACAAACCTGCGGTCCCGCTTGGATGGGCTCTCATGGACCGATCGAGGCCAATATCATTGCATATTCTTGGCTGATCGCTTGATAAAAAGGAAGGCTGCGGTTGAAAAATCAGACGTTTCATGCAGCTTTTAGCCTTGCTTGGCTTCAGCAACTTCAGGTTGCAGACCATCCGTCGAAGCAACTTGTAGAATCCTTCTATGAGTGACGGCTGTGACTGGGAAAACAGGCACTGAGATACGCCTCTTTCTGGTGTGCCGTATCCGGCTAGCCACAGCTGATGGATTAGAAATCGATTGAAGTAATTCATAGTTGATAACTCAATTTACTGTACACTTACTGTAAACCGGAAACAGATGTAGGCAGGTTAGCCAAATGGAGTGATAGAAAGTGCATGTGCAGGTACCAGCGGAAGTGTTAGCCGTTTGCACCAGAAAATCAACGTTATCAAAAACGTGTTTCTCGTCATGATGCGATCTATCCGATGACAAACCAGATATGACTTGTGCATGCCGGTGTGTCACTGACGTCGTTGGTGCTATATGCCTTCTTATGGTAGACCACAAGGAGAAGATATCTCTCACTCTTCCGAATTTCTGGCCAGCCACAGTGATAAGTGGTGTGCAACTCATACTCGCGCGGGAGCCATTTACTGCGCCAGGAGGCCATTAGATGACCTGTTCCAGGCTACCGGCGTGGTGCACGCACCTCTTTGAATTAGCAAAAAAGATACTGGTGACGTTCCAAGAATATACTAACCCGCGCTACCAATGAATGGCTCAATTGTGACTGATGTAGAACGAGTTGACACTCAAATAAGTGGCAAACCAGCGGTCAGTTCCACGCAGGACTGACAGATCATCGCGAAATCCAGTTGGTTAAAATTCGGTGAATGGTCTCCTACTTGGCCTTATTAAAGCGGGCCACGTGGTGGAATGTGGACCGGCTGGAGTTGGAAATAGTCCGCAAGATATGGCTGGGCAGCACTGGAAGCTACATGCTTTCCAGTACCGCGCGCGGGAAACACGTAGAATAATATCGCAGCCAAACACAACTTTGACAGCCTTCGTGAGCAACGTCATCCTATGCATGATGAATATCCTAAAGTCATACCGTCCACCTGTCGCATACTTCAACAAGTCGAAGAGCTTGCGTAAAGGCCAAAATACTCATTTTCAATGACAGCATATATGACCAGTCGCCCTATCCCCATGCCATCTGTTACCAGAAATGCGTACGCCTTGTATCTATACAGTTCAGGGGAGAGGCTCCAAAATAAATTTTCCACAACACTGGTAAACATCGAAACGGATCTATTTAATGATGTTTATTCCCAATTTGTGGGGGACACGCCGTCAGGCATGATTATAAGGTTGCAGTCAGAATACGGGCATGACTGGCGGGGACTGTTAGTACAGGGAGTTTTTGGTGCAGAAAGAGGACAGCGTCATAGGCGGTGAGCTGTATCCAATGTAAACGTGGTCGCCACTAAACCGACAGAAGCAGGGAAGCTCTTTCTTCGAAGAGAACATTGAGCAACGTCAGCTCGTTAGTATTTGAAGGTGGCGGGCAAAAACAAAAAAGCGGAGGGCAAAACAAGAGGCTTCTTGCCTGACATATGACAAGAGAAATGTAAGCTGTGGATGAGGTGGTGGATATGGATAGTTTGGACAGCTTGAATCCATTAAATTTCATTTGCCACGTATTGTCGCACATGCGGTTACGGATCCTGGTATTTTAGTCACATGCCTCATTGCATTAATTCATCGAATGTCAGGTACCGGTTGACAGATGCCTGTCAAAAATAAACATGCTAATTGGATTTTTGTGCTCAAGGTACCGGGAAGTAACCATTGAGAGATTGTCATTCCAGAGACGACAGGCCCCTGGGCCCCCAGTACAGTGTGTGCTACCCTCAAAATAAGCTTCCTAGCCACGAAAAATCCACAGCCTTGGATATGTCTGGCGGTATGTCCGTGCAAATGGGAAAATAATTTCGTAAAAATGACTGCAAATTACTCCTTCTTCTTAGGTTTTCCTGGACAAAACTACAAAATTATTGTTCACCTGCTCTATCAAAGCATTTTTAAGTGCAATGAAAGTAGAAAAACGTGCAGGAACCATGAAACAACCTCTGCCTTCAGCAACAAAGGACCCTGAAGCATTGTAGCCTTTGAAAATATGAATTCCACATCCATACTTCACCTTGAGTAGACTGAGGCGATTCTCAACAAAATTGCAGTTACATGGGGAGGTTTTAATGATTTGAATAAAAGCTAAAACCTTATGTGAAAGTAAACTTTGTTCAAAATATGGCTTCACAATAATTTGAGGTCATCAGTGTTAGTCTATCCCTTATCAACCCTGACACTTCCGTTGAAAATTACCTGCAGACTGTCACCATTAGAACAAGACGGAGAACGAAAAAACGGATGGCAGGGTAAAGCCTAGTAAAAATAGTTGAAATAACATAATAGTATGTCGACGAATTTGGTGAGGTGCGGGCAATTCAGAACCAGTGTCGAACGACGCAAGCTACATCTGGCAACTGATCAAGAGTTTGTACAAAACTTTCGGTGTTGTCCGGCGATAAAGTGCATTTGATGACGGGGGTGGCATATCACTAATAAGGGTGCTGAAAATGTTTAGGCAGCCTACGACCGGTTCCGCATTTTTTCGGGTGCATTAGGTGTGTTCTTTGAGCTTTCGTCAACCCTGTATTCTATATGAACCCAAATTGTCCTAAAAACACAAAATAGACTAAGTTGTGCCTTGTGTATCAAATAGCTTTTTGTGCAGAGAGGAGTATTTGGTAAGTTTCGTCCGGTTAGGGTTAACGTAAGACAAAGTTTTGAAACATTCGGGAATGCGCCTGCCTGATGAACTTCAAGTTTGGAAAAGCCGGTAGTGCGGTATCGAGGAGCTCTGCGTGACTCTGTGAGCAACTTGTCGTGTCTGGACAATGCATTAAGATAGGTTGAATATCGTACTGCAAAAATATAAATCCGACTTATGCAGAATATCCATTTAAAAAACAGCACAAAAAACATATGCCAGCGAGTCAGTTGAGCTTATTATTCAACACAAATTGGTGTGCAAATTAGAATATATGGCAAACACCGATAAAATTAAATGGCCATATACAAAGCACATGGTTCAACGTGCAAGTTATACCTAAATAGTCGACAAAAAATGTTGAAGGGTTAGAGGAAAACAAATGACTTGCTGCTTCGCCTGATAGAAAACTGTGCCAACTTTTGCGTTGACCAGCTTATGTATATCTGGTGAGTATATTTAACCACACCGCAAACCAGATGTCAAAGATACCTATCCTATTTGCCATAACCACGACAGGTTACTGCTTGTACTTATTTTCAATGGAACGAGTTCTTGTGCAAGTTCAAATGTAGGCCCTTTTACCTCCCAGTAAAAACTGCACAGAGGGCCTATTCCCCTGATCACTAATTGTATTGTATTTATTCATCTAATACCAACTTTAGGTAGCACTGTTTTTTCATCGGCAAGCCAAAAGTTGGGGGGAAAACCCAAAGCGAACAAAGAGAAAAATGTTTCTCAGAGCCTTATTAATTACCGGGATTTTAAAATTGTTTACGTTGTGTAGGACTTGCTACGTCACGCAGACGTCTTTCACTTTCTTGGCATGTTTTCTCCGGGGCTTCAGGAAATTAGCTATATTTTAGGCCTCCACTCAAGCGTATGGAACGTAACACCATTAGCTGTTTTATGTGGAACACTTCGTTAGCCTTTGTGTTTTTGATTTTTCTCAAGTAGGTGGGCGTTGACGATGATGACAGTGGATTAATGCTGGTTCTGTTGACTCACCCGCTAGCAAGCATTTCGGCTGTTAAGCCAACAGTCTGGCAGTAATCATCGTATTTTAACAAATACAACCTCTCTATCCTGTAGATCTTAAGCGAAACAACTGGTAAATGATTGATGGTTTATGTCAACTAGTAATGGCGGAATCAAACAGGCCGTTGCTATTCAGTCCACCCAATACCTACGGGAGAAAGACGTTAGTATTTTGCGTTCTTTAAAGTGGTTCAAGGTCAGCGTTCAATGCACTACGTCCACTAGCTGTTTTGTTTTGGCCAGGGGTTACTCTGCGCTTGGTAGTCCAACAATCTTCCGACCTTGGAGATGGCAACTACTGCTGATAGCCCTGGACCCAGCCAGCCATGCCAACGCTGTTTAAGCCGGCGCTGAAGTGCTCATTTCGGCTGCGTGGTGACGACATTTTACCAACAGTTGAAGATAAGTCTGGTTGTACTTCCAATAAAGGTGGACGCAATATTTTGACGGGAGTGTTACTTTATTGCTTTTTGGGCAGAGGACGGGGAAAGATGTATTTGCTGACGGGCTCCAACCGAGACCAAGAAGCATCACCGGCGGAGTGAGCCATGTACCTCTATTTTGCCTGTCGTACGGAGGTTGTTTGGCAGTCAGCTCTCTGGTGATGGAATGCTAGTTATAGATCTGCCAACATACTCGATAGTTTTCGTTGTGGTTTTGTAGTGGGTTTACTAGATCTGCCGACATGAGCGTCCTGGGAGCAGCCTTACGTATTTTAAAATTAAATAAAACTCAGCCATTTAAATTAGCCAAGCCAATCACCTGCCGTCATTCACTCTTTCCAGCTTTTCACCAATAGCAGAGATATACAAGTCTAATTGGGATCATAACCCCGACAACCACAAAGCAAATGTGAATATTTGGGACTCTGCTGGAGTGAGTAGGGAAGTTGACTAGTCTCTAGAGATTCCTCAAACCCAACTATAAACAAAATGGCAAATAAGACTCAGGTCTTTGTAAGGCATGACAGGAATAAAAATTTTCCGGCGAAGTTAAATTTGTCTTCAGGTTTTGTCGACAACTGACTTCTCTGACGAGAATGACCAAACATTTTTCGGCAAGAATCATATCAATATTGCGCACATTTGAGGGGTTTTGGTTACTAGGTGTGTGGCTATGTATCTGCCAAATTCTTGGAATGCCAACTGACTCGGGTCAAGTCCCTATGGAATCCCGGTCGTTTTAACACTTTGCTGAACTTACTGAATCCATTTGGTCTAGCTTATTTTAGAATGTGGGGCCCGAATGTGGGACGAGCGTGCCGGAACCACTCCGGTATTGCACTGGACCTGATCTCTGGAATATAAGGTCAGAGAAGCAAGCTCAGGCCATGGTGGTGCGCTCCGTTTGTATGTTGCTTAGAAATATTTCTCATTAACTATGCCAGCTGTTAACTGTTTAACCCAGCCGTTTGTAACTTGTTTGAGCAATGTAATAGGAACTAGAATCTTGTCGGACAACCTCCTGTTAATTGTGAAGGGTTTTAGGGTTCGTACGGTTGCTTTACCGAGTCACTTTCATTTCACCGGTCCTCCAGCTGACTGACATGCAAAGAGAACATGTTACCACTGCTCCGCCAGTGCACCCGAATTTGTTTTAACCGTCTCCAAGGTCATACCGTGTTGCATATCAGCTGTCACTGTGTTTCCCGGTGCGTGAACAGCTGATTCTGCACCGGGCTCTCGTGACGCATTCAGAGTTATGGTCTGCAGTACTACATAAGAACGTGTACCGAATACCAGATAATAAGCAAATCCCGCTTTCTTCCATCTCCAAACATGCATATACACCAATGACCAGCGAGCTTGTATATAGCCCGCACTCCTGCTGTTCCGTCAACCGTATTGTTATCGACCTGAGTAGAATATAACGACACCATAGCGTTACTTCATATTAACTGGGATACCCGCTTGAAATGTTGCAAAATCAGAACCAGCGTGCTCCTCAAGGTATCTCAACTTCCCATTTACGCCTATAATGTAGTTGACTCCGAATCTGATGGTCTGGCATCCTCTATTGATACAATGTGCGCTCATTTGGATCAGTTCATTGTTTCACAGTATGAGCGTGCATACTCCGTTTTCATTGAAGAAGTTGGCTTTGACCTGGGTGAGACAGTGAGCATGGTCATTGATGAAGTTCCCTCAAAGGTAAGTCCTCTAAGGTATTTCAACCATAAACTTTTCCCACTAGGCCTTCCAGCTCCAGTCATCGTTTGGCCACGTTATTGAAACACTCCTCCTTGGTGAAGAATGTCCCATGCACTTCGAGAAGGGAGACATTCCGGTTTTCGTCTGCGAGCAATGGATTTTCAAACATGAAGTCCCTTGGTAAGTATATTGTGCAATGGCGCGCTGCGGTTATCGTGACGTTTTTGTAAATTTACGGTGTATATTTATGAACTTTTCCATGGTTCTGCTGTTTTCTTCAGACCAATCGCTGCCTCCGTTATACTTTAGATCGCAATTCCATTTAAGCTCATGCAACGCCGTAACCGGTGAGGACAAAGCAGTCAGGCATCCATCTTCGTTAAACCTACATATCTGCGTGTCTTCACTGACTCACGCATTGATACACAGGATCGATACTTTCACCCAAGTCTCCGGGTCCGTGTTCTTGTCGTTCACCTGAAAGGCACAATTGAAAAAAGGTGTAGCACTGCCTTTTAAGTTCTCAATGTGGGGCGGTAAGCTTGCCAGCGCGAGGACTCGCATAAAAAAGCGTCTAATAATGCTTTGAACTGGTACTAGCTTGAGTGTGGACAACCGTCGAAGAAAATTTATTCCACGCTGCAGCCTAATATAAGTGTGCGCTCTGAGCTTGAAAATCTTCTTACCATGTCCCCGCTGTGATCAATGGTGATAAAAACCTGTTGGCCAAACCTTATTCCAACAGGTCCCGGAGGCGACGGTACTCCAGAAGAAAGAAGTCAGGCACGGCGAGACGCGCTTCACAGTCCACGGATTTAGGGCCGGTAACCATTTTCTTGACAACTCGTTGGACGCGCTTAATTGGGGTTGTCCTTCTTGCGTCCTGAGTAGACGACTTGGTTGGCATGTTCAAGAAGCGGTCTGACGTAGTCCTCGTAGAGTATTTGGAAGTCCGTGCGAGTAATACGAGAGAAGGTGCGCCGAATCGTCCGTAGAACGGCGAACGGCTTTTGAGCCGAAGTCTCATGGTGCAGTGAGGACACGTTTATGGTATCAAATTAGAACGTTCCTAGTTATTCTAGTGCTGAACACCCGTACATACTAGTAGCTACTGTGTTCTACATGGAGACAAGTGCCAGTAATCTACTTAAAGCAGCTAGTTGCAATTCAGTAGACCACGTATTCCGGTCTGCTACGTGGAACCCACTTAAGCCCCCTGAATTCCCCTTCGGACGACCATTAGCACTTTCTTAGAGAACATATCTCAAACCCACCGGTCTTATCAAGAATGGTTCTTAAGGTCGATTACTGTTCCTCACTGAATGGTTTTTTAGCATCCAGCATGTCACCCTGGGAATTGTAGGCGAGAACATGCCGGCTGTAGCAGCAATACTCGCGTCCACGGATATCATCTAACCACGGATGTGTCGTTCAATACGGTCATCATCGACAGCATGGCTTTGGTGCGCGTACAGACGCAATGTACTTAAAAGTCGTACGATGATCGAAACTGCAGCACCTGGAACCAATGTGTCTATGGTACACGGTTCATAGTTGATAAATTGAATTGATTGAACTGGTGCTACAACCAGCAACAACTACTACAACCTCCAGACACTCATTTCGACAATTCGGGTAGAAACTGACAACAGGGGCGCCGCCGACCTTGGTCAGCAGCAATATCTTGCATCCTCCAAGGCTCAGGAATATGCTACATTGCCGTCGTGGATACGACAAACCAGTAAACGCGACCCGAAGCCTCGGATATATTTTCTTGGATTGTAAATGCCTTGTTCGCTGACTGCATATCCTTGAGCATGTTTGCGCTTTGTGGGTGCGAAAGGGTTAGTTCATCTAAAAACACTCGTACCTTCTTTTCCTCTTCGAAGACGAGAACGATCACGTCTGTGTATTCAAGATCGACAAGGCTTTCGCCGGCTGTTGTTGATTACCAAGCGTGTTAAGGAGAACAGTTTGGTCAAAAAATTCAGGTGCACCTTGGAAATCCAGAAATGCTGAGTATGGGTCTCTTATATGTAGGGCATTGACCTAACGCATGAAAGAATGTGAAGATGTCAGCGCAATCCATACCAGGTTGGAATCACGCTCGTAGCTCTTCAGTGACTGCTTCACGGGCCATTACAAAGCGACGACGGACAAGTGAAACAAGAGTTCTTGTTACGACTGAAGCCAAGCTGGTGCTTCTATGGTTATTGCGGTCACTATGAGCCCTTTTTTGAAAGCGGACACCATTATCGATCCTCCCCATTTGTCCTTTATTAGATATGTTATTGCCATTTTGATCCCTGGTAGTTGCACTCGCCGGTTGTTTCCGGGTGCTGGTCGCAAAAATCAGCCGAACTTCGGGCACTTCCGGCATTCTCCTCTCCCATTTTCAAGCCTTCCGTGTCTACCAGGTCTCTCGGTCGGTGTACACGCTGATTATCGCTTAATATATGATAATTCGGGACTAAAAGGGGACATTTCCATGATATCATATGCTTGCGTGCTGCTACTGGTGCCATGCCACAGGTGAACTTCTTCGCATTGTGCAAGGATATAGCTATCTCGTTCTAGTGCTAGTTGACATCCAGAGGTAAAGATGCTAGATGAGGATCCAGAAAACGGTCCAGATAAGTTCGCCCAACTTCTGGATTTGCCAGTCTCTCGCTTTCTAAGCGAATTGTCTGCTTTTTACGTGGCCCTGAAGCGACTCCGAGTGAGTACTTGGTTAGAACTCACACAGGTGTTCCAGAAGGAGTGGCAGGTGGTCACTGATCCACTCCAACTAATTGCGACGTGGTCATTTTGGGTCAATGGCTGACGTGCTGTTGGAAGGTACCAGGTAACCAGACGATTTCGGGTATTCCGTAAGTTATTACTGCATAAAAACTACGCGGTCAGCACATTCCTGAAGCAATGTTTCACCAATGTCCATACGTATAAAATCCAATCCAAGTCTACCAGCCAATTGAGCCCCATATGTGCTAAATCTGTCCACTGATGCATTCAAATCCTCGGCAAGCACAACGACATCTGAGCTTCTAGCCCTCCGTAACGGGGTACTAAAGTGTCATAAAAGATGTCTTTGAGAATGTTAGAACGGTCTGTCGGGACTTAAACAGACAATAAACAATCGGTGCTGAATTTCCCACTTGTGATGTTCCTTCGTGGACGTTGCCAGTCGAACCTCACAGGCTACCTTCAACGGGTATGCAGTCGAGCAAGAATCCTTCCGCCCGATTTCTCAGGAGAATGCCGACCTCCGGACAGCCTTCCACAGCGACTTCTGCGTCACCACAGGTGCGCAGCCGGAAGCGAGTGGAAATTGATGGGGCAACTAGCTCAGCGACTGTGATTAGTTTATGGATTCCTGTTTGTGATACGCACTACATAACATCCCCCAACGAGTACTGTGTGCAAGCAATGGCAGCTCGTTGTCTTTTTCAAAGTGTAAATGTTAAAGGCTGAACCGGGTGTCAAGGCTTGAAGCTTCACTTCAGAATGCTCGAGGATGTCGGTGCGGGCTAACCCGCAGATGTTGCGGCAAGACGAACGGGGCTATCAGTCTTAACTGATAAGCCCACAAGAAGTGTCACGAACGGGCCGGGAGGGAGGAAGAAAGAATACTTGAAAGTTAAAGGGAGACACCAGCAGTGGCATGCTTTCGCTTACCTCCCTCCGCCTAGTGTATGAAGGAACTAAAACGACCCGGTTGATGACAACACGCGATGTTCGATGTCTGATAATATATTTAGTTGTAGGAATCATGGTTGTTCGTCGGTTGAGATGCTGTCATGGCGCCCAAATCTGGACAGGATAGGGTCCTCAACCAAAGCTCTTGATCCGACAGCCTAATAGCGAGACATCGGTGTTTGGTTAGAAATTCCAGTACAGGGCATTTTCCGCTCTGCAGCCTAGTGGGCCAGGAAACTGTTGCCCGGACTTCTAGCCATTGACCAACCTGGTTTGAGACTGTCAGTCTCGCACAGGCACCCTCCAGTGCAACCTATTGGATCACGGATTACAAACTGCTATGACCCGGTATTTTCCAGTATCATGGTAGTCATAATTACGATAGTTTGTATCTTGGTGGCTTGAAACGTGCTCAACTCGCGAAATGACATCACAAGCGATACTTTTATAACTCAGTGTCTATTGAATATATATACGTACTCATGCAGGTCAATTCTGAATCTGAAACTAGTAAGTCGTCTATTCAAATCAAGTCTTTCCAATAAAGCCGCATCTTTCGTGTGTCGTACTGTTGATTTTCTGGGACTTGGCTCTGGCTTTGTTTCGCACAACCACATGAAGGGTGGAAACGATCCAGAGGCGGTCAAACAATAACTTGGCAACGAAGTATAAAAGCCATTACCAGCAAACTCAGCTGAGCTGGTCATTACCGTCTTTCTGAATGGGGACCCCGAGACGGGCCACATCAATGGTTAGAGACATTGTCAGACATGGCCCAATCGCGCCCTCACTGGTGCTCGTGCATCCAAGCTATTGCCTTCAATGCATAGCTCCCTTCCCAATTCTCCCACTTAACAGTCCATTGACAATGGTGTATTTACGCACCAATATATCAGCTCCCGCCTCCAATGCGCAACTACCTACGTCATTTCCCCAAGTCATCGGTGAACGAAACTGTGGCAGCTACAACTACTGTACGACAAGTACAAGGTTCTTACAGCTGACAATGATGATGACAAGTGAAAGGCAAGGTCTAAACAGCAGAATTGTGTCCAGCGTTGCTCTATGGTTGTGAATTCTGACCACTGTACTCTGAGGGCCAAGTGGATCGCTTGTCTTCGATCTCCGATACCTTTGAAGTATTCAATATGTATCATGAGAGCATCGCATTAGCAATCTCGAGGTGTGTCGAGTGGCTTCTGGCGACAAATCATCTGTCTGACTAATTGATCAGTTGATCCGGCTGCACCAACTACGCTGCCTCGCTCATGCGATCCGTATGGCGGGTGATCGATTTTCTTGTCGTTTATTGTTTGCTGAAACAGGTTTCGACTAGAACGGACCACAAAGTGGACAACGCATGACCTGGAGACGGAGCATGAAAACATAATATAAGGTCTTGGCTGTACTCGTGCACTTCGTCTGCTAGGTTCGGGTAGCAGAGACCCGCCGCATCAGTGAGGTGCATCATTGATGTGGGTCAGTGAGGTACTCACCGACATGACTTTGTCACCTAACCAGCAGTGACGATCCTGCTGGGCTTGAAGACTGCCCTTGTTTCCCTGGGTCTGCGAACACTGCAGCAGTGTCTATGGAGGCGAGTATTCACTCAGCTTCTTGATTCTCAAAACTCTGCAGGCCAACTCTCGTGGACGTGTCAAGGTATATGGCAAGCTTTTGCCGAGTTCATCACATCCATTAGTGTCAGGTAAGATTGTCTTTTGCGCTTTTCTCTTCAGTTTTTTCGTCGATATTGTGATATAGAGCCCGGATTGTAACGATTCAGGGAAGATCATGTCGTGGCTTGGCAGTGAAGTACGAAGGCCAGTTCCAGCAAGCTCAGAGGCGCTGGTCATTGTCGTCTTCCTGAATGGGATTCGGAGAGTGGACATATCAACGGCTGAAGGCGCTCGTATCCAAGCAATTACTTTAAATGTGCGGCTTCCCCTGCCGATCTCTTCAACAGGGGAAGTCCCAATGTCATTCGTCGACGGCATCAACTGCTATCTACAATGTGTAGCTGATAACTTCTGCTCTACTGGTGGTTGATCTGTTCGCCGAGCTTGGCAATTGGCTTGCAAACGTTTCGTCCCTAGTCGAGGAGACATCATCAGTGCGCATCGTCAGCTGAGCACTACCCTAATCAGCATTGTGTTTAGCTTGTTTTTATTCCTGTTCAGTGTTCAAATACACGGTCCAAAAGCCCAATATCCACTGAGAACCTAATGGGCTTAGACTGTTAGACGACGCCTGTCAGTGTTCCGGGATGTTAGCACTTGTCCTTCCCTGAGACATGCGTTGTAGCGGCCATGACATATGGCTTACCTCGTGCGTCTGATGGCAGCAACATGCGAGTCACGCGAACCTGTTACTTTCATACCAAACGGCCGTGGGAATTAATCCACTGGTATGGCCTTAAGTAACTGCGAATTCGATTCGTATACCATAGGGCCCTTAACTATCCCACTACTAACTGTCCTCACGTTGCTGCAAGCATCATGCGGCAGCAATTGAATTCACCTCCAAATTTCTATCCCTTATGAGGGCACTGTATGCGAACTCCTGTGGGCGCGTACAAGTATACGGGAAGCTGTTGCCTAAGTTCACCACGTCTAGTAGTGTAAGACAACGCTGTCCTCTTTCACCTTTCCCATTCAACTTTGTTCTTGATACGCTGCTCGAAATTTCTCTGCCTGCATCTGAGACCTAGGGAGTCGAAACGCTCCCGGGACGTTCCCTCACAGACATTGAATAGGCAGATAATATTTCTCTCCTTGGTTCAGATCCTTCCCAAATGCAAATGACTTTAAATAACCTAAATAACTCTGCCGCACGGTTTGGCATGCGCTTCACACCTGCAAAGTGTAAAGTGCTGCTACCAGATTGGGTGTGATCAAACCCAAACCTCATGCTTGCAGGTGAGCCAATCGACATGGTAGCTAAATTTGTTTACCTGGGCAATTATATGAGTTCCGATGGACTGGCTGGAGATGAGATTACTTCTCGAATCGGGAAGGCCAGGGCAGCTTTTGCCAACCTCTGACACCTATGGCGCTGAGGTGACGTCATTTTGTCGTCAACGGAAGAGTTTACACTGCGGTTGTGCGATCCATACTGCTTAATTGATCAGAAACGTGGCCCCTGCGCGCAGAGGACGATGTCAGTGTTTGACCATGGGTATCTCCGAAGCATTGGTCTTATACTTAATGAATCTCGACGTATAGTCCATGGCCTTAGAGGTTCACAATGAGATGAATTCGAGTTCGCCGTTCGCACACTGCCCATCGCCATCATCGACAACACAACATCAGCGTCCAAAACCAATGCTTCGTTGCCGTGCAACGATGATTCATTTGAAAGCCTTATTGGGAAGAAAGGAATGAAAGTGAGTAGGGAAGGGATCTAGTGCCAGCTTACTGTAATCATTCCGAGACGTCTATACCTTTAGACAGTCATTCGGACAATGTACAATGAAACTGACAACAACAGCGTTGACATTGATCATCAGCCATATCCTGCAGCTCTCCTAAATATGCACAATGGGGATCACGTGGATGCTATCCAGGCAGGCTAGTCGCAATGACAGTATCCAGACTGTTACTAAAAACATGACCGTGCGCATAAAGTCTGGCCATACGTTCCTACAAGGTTTTAAATACCTGGTCCAAATTCAGTTACCAACCTTATTCAAGGCCTCTTCGTCCTTGAAACTGCGGGCTCTGAGGCGTGAAGTTGTTTATTTGCTTGATGCATTCAGTCATTTAGACCCATGATTTAATAGAACGCCGTGATCTGGCAGGTGGGTGATAGTATATAACGTAAACGAGAGATTCTTTCTAGGGTCACTGGAATCTCCGGCTCACCTTTTCAGTATGCGAATTAGTTGTGAATACATGGGCAGTTCGATATTCAAGTGAAATTAAAGGTTCAATTGAAATTCGGTGACTAAGCTAGCCCCATGTGCCTCAAGCAGAATGAAACCGGTAGCGGGCTGTTGGAGAATTCCGCTCACCTTTGCCATACTACTCATATAGATCTTTGTGACTTTTGACAGTTGGAATCCGAGTTCCTTTCATCAATATATCTTAGCTGCTTCGATATTGATTCACCCTTAAGACGAGTTCATGCTTGTCTTGTTTTTTTTTTTTCGATCGGAAGCGTATTCACCCAGAAGGAGTCATGGAAGCTGTTTTTATGAGTTGGGCGTCTGTGTTTTCAAGGATTGGCATTTCACGAAGATATCACTATATTGCTCGTTCTATTCAAACATACTTATATTGCTTGTGCCTGATGGCTGACTATTTTTTATTACATGAAATCATGAAACTAACTGGAAGGGATCAATTCTGAAGTCAGGAGACTCCCTGTGAATTCTTAGCTTGTTTCTTAATGGCGGCTTTCACCTGTTCATAAAAAATCATCCCATTCCATCCACTTCGATTGTAATTGTGATGGAAAACACGGGTGTTCCTATAATTCCGTCGAAGTCCGGGTGTTCAGCCCAGTTGCTGGCAATGTCACTCGTTACACTAGGATAGCCCAGGGTTTAATTTTTGGGCGGCTTGTGATTTGATTCCATCACTCGTCTTTGCCTTCTCCCCCTCTTTTTAGATTCTTTGTATCAAATTATTTCGCATAAACTATATTAATATTAGGAAAAGCCTGTCGACACGTTCAGATCTCAGGTACTTGGATTTTCGGAACTTCGGTCTTGCTAAACCTTAAGCCATCCGTCCATAGTGAACTTTTCACACACATCAGGAACATTTAATGGGAACACAGTATCGCCAGTCTGGGATTTCTTATACGTTTTTTTGCATGTTGCTACTTGACGCGGGGCTGTGCTTGTAGTGTAGAAATTATCCGAAAAGCAACAACCCTACGCACAAAGTGCGCAAGCGGTAAGACCGTGTACTTCGAACACGGGATGAAACACATCATTTTATGTTGTAGAAGCTAGCGTCTGTTTTTTCACGTCCTCCGTCTCCATAAAAAATTAGGTTCATTCTTTGGAGGTTTTCTGTTCGTGATGGTGATGATGAGAGCTGACTATCTTTCAAGTATTGGTGTCTTGTTACGCGTACCGGGTTACTGTTCGCCGAGATCATTGTTTCCCGTACCTAGTTGGGCGTGGCGGAAACCCAGAGGTGGACAGAATATGATATATTCGAAGGGGAATTTCTGAGCACTATTTGTGCCGAGGTCTAAGATGGGGTCTGTGCGACCAGTATTGTGTTTGACTGGGGACTCTGGGAGACATGGCGGCCAACCGATGTGAGTGGTCTTCATACTATCAGTTTCTATCCAGCTTGTATGACTGAGTGTTGGAGGTTTAAGCACTTCGGATGTTTTTGGTTAGTTAGCCCCAGTTCCTTCTCCCTGTCCCATTTTTCTTTTCATTGCAAGGCTTTGTTCCAACAAATTAGCATAGTAGTTTGGTAGTGAAGCATTAGCGTTTTCTTTGGTTCTGCTGTTGCTGATTGATATTTCGTTACTTTTCCCCCGGTGGTGAGCAACAATGCCAGACATGTTCTGGTTGGTACATATCCAGTTTATGCTGCTTAACTAGACAAAGTGTACTTTGACAAAATGTGTTCCCAAACACGATTTAGTGAAAAGCTCGAATGAACGCAGGAAATCTTTTTTTCCGGTTATCATC
Source organism: Clonorchis sinensis (assembly GCA_003604175.2). Classification (NCBI taxonomy): domain Eukaryota; kingdom Metazoa; phylum Platyhelminthes; class Trematoda; order Opisthorchiida; family Opisthorchiidae; genus Clonorchis; species Clonorchis sinensis. The sequence goes on from CM030369.1 coordinate 202,375,949, forward strand.
GCAATTCACTTGTTCTGCAACCAATGGGGCTGCTTAGTTGACCTGGCTACATTGCAATTGTTTGACGATTGTGCTCACGTGCTTTTTATTTTCTCACGATTTCGTCGTAAGGTTCTTTTTTTCAGGACACCATACTTTCATTTATCGTAACAAATGCTTCACGGTACTTTGCAGACAAGCCAGGTTGGTAATTTTGGACAGTTCCATTTTTCGAGCCGACTAAGTGTGTTCCTTCGCTAGTCCTATCTCAAGTGCACAAAACAAAGCATTTCTACCCCAACCACTTCCTAGCATGTGGTTGTGCTGAACACTTAATCAGTCGTTCATTGTGTTTATCTCATTCGTTTGATAGCTGAAACTCTGTGCCGGATAAAATTCTCCATCGAATTCCTTGTTGCTAAAGCCCTGGAACAACATCAGGCGTCTGACAAGGATTGCCTTGAATCGTTTATTGGTCTCGTTTACTATGCTTCAGCTGGTTCCTTCCTATTTTATCTCCTTTTTAGTCCATCTGCGGTCAGGGAACAGTCGATTGAACACATTCAACGTGAGATTGAAAATTATTTCACATCCTCTCCGTTGTCGTTTTGGCTGAGGGAGCACTATCAATCGAAGCGGTACAAACTAGCTCATCGGTATGTTTGTCCTCCTATGATCAGTGCGGGATAATTTTTGTGATCAAATAAATGTAACGTTGGTTTTTCTTGTTTCCTTTTCCGTAGTATCTGTCCAAAATCGGAAGCCAGCCCAAATCCCGGTGCATCCTTTATTTTATCGATTGGACAAGTCTCATCCATGTCATCTTTGGTGCAACCGAAAACCAGGTTTAACTCACGATGTACAAAGAAAAACACTTTTGCTTCTCACTCTCACCCTGCTGTCCACACCTTGAACAACAAAGATAAAAGTTCCGTTGAACCATGTATAAGTCATACATTCTCCCCCGTGCGTCTTACAGCAAAAGATGTGTTGAGACTGAGTGTTTTATCACCGAAATGGATGCCAGCACACCTTCTGGAATGTCCGCGTTGTTGCGATCCGCCTGCAGAGTGGTTTGAAGACTGGAGTCACCAGAATGACTCCAAGTCTCAGTCAGATGTAATTCGAAAACTCCCACCTCCAATCGACGTGCACCATTGTAAACCAACGAATGAGAGTACTGACCAAACAAATGTACCACAGTCTTTCCCCGGTGTTCCTGGAGATTCATCAGTTTGCAAAGAGACATTAAGGAGCCCGACCGTTGTGATGACAGATGTGCACAACAATTTCTTCCACGATGTTATCACTGACTCACTGTATGATATTCCATTTTACTCGGTCTCTGGATTCGACTCGGCAACTTCCACTCTTACAAAGAAGTCACGAGTGAGTAAACCTAATGACGTTGTCCAAACGCAGCTCGAATCACCACCGAGAAAGCAGCAACGAATTGGTAGTGAGTCTAGCCTCTCCGGGTATCCTGGGACACCCCAGTCCTCTCCTCGAACTTCCGAACAAGATGTGACAAATCAAACCCGAGGAGGAACTATGGACAAAGTGATTGCTGAATTTACTCAGCTTAACGTAGAACGGGTTAATTTAAGCTCAAGCACAGGACGATTGTCCTGTGGAGGTTCCGATGCGGACAAACTGTGTACCCAATCATTTTGCCTTTCAATTGCGTCCGCAGATGATTCTTGCGATACCGATATATGTGACACGCTTTTGTCACATGGCCTGGCAAAGAAACGTGAACACCCTCCTAAAGCATCTGGTTCAGATTCTTCCAGTGCGCTGACGAACCCTTGCAATCGATCAGCGCTATCGGGTCACTTGCCACGAGAGAGGAGGCGAAATGCTACTTCCGCTTGTATTCCAACATGGTCTTCCTCGCTACATAGAGATGGCCAGCCGTTTTTTAATCGTCGCACAGGACTACCATTACAGTCCTCACCAGTAAGTCCTAAAGAGTATCTGGGGGAAAATGCTCGTTGGTTTGTTCGCTGAGCTGGGCATTTTGATTACAAACGTTTCATCACCAATCAGACTGACATCACCAGTGCGTAGTGGAGTGTTGCGATGGGTCGGTGGTTGTGCGTTGAGTAGTGTTACGTGTGTTAGTATACGTGTTAATATATGCTCTGCTAGCCGGGACTGACCTTCGATCACGATTGGTTGCTCGGTCGGGAGGTTACATTGGTTAGTCTGTTATCCTGTGCCCTGATCTGTCAATGGCCAAGTGACCTTTGAGCTTGGCATCCCTCGTTCTTGTACTCTGGTCCCTGCTGACGTGGCTTCTGTCCTTGACCTCTGTGCGTTCTAGTTTGTGACCTTTGTTGATCTGACTCCAAGCAGTTTCTTGTCTTTTCGTTTGTATGGAAGACTGCTTGACTAATCGAGAGTACAAGCGTTTGTATAAGGCACCTCTGATGTTTGAGGTAGGCTAGTACCACGTCCCTTTCCCTATACCAGTTCTTCCTGATTTCCACTATAACACTTCATGCCAATAAACTGACATGGTTGTACGGAAGTGAAGCACCAGTGTTCCCCTCTATTGTTCCTGTCAATAATGACGATGATGATGTCAACGTATGTACAAGTTGATGCTCAGGCATAGAATAAGTTTGATGGAGATTCGGGGACTAGGCTTGCCTAATGAGCCCCGAATAACGCTAGGCAGGTAGTGGCCTGTCGGGAGTTTTCACCATCCTTAGGGGTATCATTGGAACATGATGCTGTTTTTAGTCTTTTATTCCGTGATGAAACATGCTAATGATCCTTGATTCATGTATCAAACCACTGCACTGCTCCCGCTAGAGGGCCCATTCTCCCAAATAATGGGGATTTGTAGGAATTCGCACATCTTACAGAAGTTGTGTGGTGTACGGGCGCCGCTCTCCTGACAGGTTCAATTTCACAAAGTCTGACGGTTCCATAGGAACCAGCCCACCACCATTATTCACTTGCTTTATTCCAATGCTGTTTTCTAATTTGCGTCGTCTGTTCCTAACTCGCCTGATAACTTGACCCAACGGTCTGGTATGTGGATTGTGCGACAGCGATGTAGGTGTCGAGGTAGGGTTGAACACAAATGACAAGCCTTGGCCAATTTAATTCATAGGCTAGTGGAACACCCTAGTATTCGCTTAGCTTTTGGGTGTCCGGGTTTTCTGATATATTTCTTATCAAACCCAATTTTTAGTGCCATAGCGATATCATAATCGGTCGTCAGAATGCAAACACCATAATCACTCAATCAAATAGTTGAAACACCGTACCACCCGCCCCGGAGCGACCGGTTTCGTTGTTCGTTAGAGGTGGTTACCGTAGGAGATGAGCACTGTCCGCAGTGTACTGTTGTAACAGCGAAAAGCATTACGAGGGAAACATTTTCCAGTTCCAAGGAGTGCCGTTCAAAAAGCAGGAAATATTCTCTCTACAATGCAATGTGGCAGTGCCCCTTGGCCATCCGAACTTAAAATACGGTTAAAAACAAATAAAATTAATAAGAACGGACAACTAAATACGCTAGTTAATAGCTTTATCGATCTATTTCGCGCCTGTCAAACGGTCGTCAGTGTTCCCATGACACTGGGTCACGTGTTCCTTAGTCTCGTCGCATTCATTGCTCACCTTGTGTACTTTAATGCTAATCAGAAGCACCGACGGGTTTTTTAACTGTCCACGCTTTAATATCCCCTATATATATGCATATATATATATATATATATATATATGCATATATATATATATATATATATATATATATATGCATATATATATATATATATATATATATGCATATATATATATATATATATATATATGCATATATATATATATATATATATATATATGCATATATATATATATATATATATATATATGCATATATATATATATATATATATATATATGCATATATATATATATATATATATATATATGCATATATATATATATATATATATATATGCATATATATATATAAAGTACTCTGTAGTTGCACGGGTTTGTGTACCGAAATACGTGAAGGCAGAATAATGGATTAGTAAAATACTGCAATGTCTCAATGGATGTGACGGAAATTCACAGTATGTGCACCACTGGTTCTAATTCCGCCCTTCTGAATCCATCTTCTGTTACACGCTTCAATCTTCATAAGATAATAAGTCTAGAGGAACAGGCAGGTCAGTGATTACTATCATATTTGTGGTTACTCGTACCCTTTTGCCTCAGGCTAGTTGCCGGGCTCTAGATGTGTTTTCCTAGTCTATGATTTCCCACCTAAATGATACTCAGTCGGCTAAAACTTCCCGGACATAAGCAAGTTTTTCCCTAACCGGCGTTAGTAGAACTGTGAGTTCAACTCAAGGGTTGACGTTAGTTTACCGCTCCAAAAAGACGACGGTGCATCCACCGATTCCCAACTACCCGACCAACGTAGTATTTCAAAGACTGTGACGTACATATCGCTGAACTTGGTCATCCCATCCAAATGGGAACAGGGACCGCTCGGAAAGACGTTCACGAGCCTGAGTAATTGTAGTGGTACTCCCCTGTTCCAGACTAGCACTTTCCTGAGTAGATCAGTATGTTTGCACTTCATACAAAGTGACAGCGGTCGCGTTATAGGACCAATCGAAGAACATGACTACTGTGAGGTAAAATCGAAACTTTACTGACGAGTGGATGGCGCCAATCCCTCTGCAGCATTTCTACTACACCATTGTAGGCTAGCATTGCGTATTCCGCATATTCTAAGTCTAGTCAATGAACTAGTATGAAATCGAGGGCAAGTTAACAATATATCCGGCGCCGTCTCCAAGATCTCTTGGGGTCGTCTGCATGGATTGGACGCTCCTGTCTTTTATCGTTATTGCAAACCGTCGAGCCCGACTGTCTCACTTATGAAGTCCTTGAAGGTCCCTCTGCACGGACATGGACTCTCGATGCCCAACACACCTCTTACCATCACGACCGTCTTTTGCCCAGCATGAATCTTTAAGAAAGCCTCGCATTAACGCTGTCAAGTAACCGTGATCCGTCGTGAGATTTTCGTGGATGGCGATCCAGTGCTATTCTTACTGACAAGCTCGGTAGACTAATCCAAATCATTCCGTATCACATTTAACAGTGGATCCAGTTTCCCAAAGTATGATACAAGGGTGACCGACTTTCAGCAATCCCTTCCCCGTTCACAGGAAAAGAAATATTGGACTCTACCGACTGGACTACCCTCTCAGTGATCACCTTTATCCCTTTTCTCTCTGGGTAGCCCGTGGTTCCACACGCGATTATACTTACTTGTGACATGTTTTTAGGAGCTTTAACCTGTCATCCATATCCCTTATTCAATTTGTCGGGTTGGGCACAGGTGGGTTCGTTCCTTAACTGGACGTTTTTCTTAGCATCGGAAGCTTTTCTTTGATCCGGCAGGTGTTTGTTTGCTTTACTATGCCATATCCTGACAGAAATTGCTGTACTTTTTTCTCTTATGCACCCTTTGTATTTCCTAAGAACCGTTTACAATCAGGCTAAGACCTCTGTCACCCTGATGTGTCGCTACTTCCAAGGTAAGTAGGAATACAAAGGCACGCTTGATGAGAATGTGAGGGGCTACACCGTGAGAATTTTACCTGAAACGACATGCCTTTCACATTCTTTAGCGGGATGCCTTCGTTCTTGTCATGTGGTAAAGGTCAGCAATCAAACATGTGAACACGCATATCAGATGGTATTGTGGACTACTGTTCACCCTACACGTATGTCACGGCCAACCAACATTCAAGACCCTCATGTTTTGTCTGGTTACGAGGTTTCCCGTGACAGCGTGGTAGCTGCCAAACGAATCCTTTAATCAGATTACAGGTTATCCCATGCGAGTAGTTCTTCAGGGAATCTACAACTTCGGAGCAGTAAATTGATTACCCCTATCCTGGGGGATCTGATGAGTGGTTAGCTTATGGGACTCTGATTTGGAGATATTGATTGGAAAGCGAGTCACTGCATGTTTCATCTCGAGTGTTGCCGTTAGTCGTGATCATTGCCAAGTGGCGAGTATAGCTATACCAACCGCCATGTACGCATATATAAATATATATATATATATAGTACACTCGAGTATCTTTTTTTTATCTTTCACCCCTTTTCTTAGGTCCCGCTAAAAAGAAGTACGAGCGGAAGATTCGATTTTGACTCATCACTATGTTCGCTGAAAGGTTCAAGAAGGTGAGTGTTGTCACTTCACTCAATTTACGCATTTGGTCAGTGTGTGTGTGTGTGTGTGTGCTAAATTCCTCAGATTCTAACACATCTGACGGTGTGTGTTTGCAAAGGGTGTACTGGCGGGCCGGTGGGAATTCCCTGTGATTAACTCTCTTTCACGCTAACTTACGAATTCCTATGGGATTTGAGAGGAGCAGAATTCATGGTATAATTTCACGTGAACATGACCAAGGAAGCAAGATAATGCATTGAAGTCACACTGGAAAAGCTATTGTCTTCGGTGGTTGAGACCTTTGTAACTGTAAAGTAAAGTATTGAAAACTTGTTGGGATTTTCGCTCGCTCATTAAGCTTCACTTTCACTCTCCTCGCCTGTATTCGCTTGTTGCTCCTTTTTGGAATTCGGGACTCGACTCGATTTTAGACATGGAGAAATAAGGTAGGCTCTACTGCATTCTCATGCAAAACACGGTTCGCACGCATCACTTGTTGCAATTGATCTGTGTGTAAACAAACTGTCGATTACCAACAGTGTAATCAAAACACGCCAATTCATCAATAAACATTTTAAGGTAGTTAGCCGTGCTCCCCGTTTTGAGTGCCAGTTTGTTTACCCGGGGTTTCCTACCATAGTGGGAAGTAATGCATAACAGCCGACCAAATTTGTGCTGCGTCGATAACACATTATCCGCAGTTTCTGATATTGAACAACTTTCACAGAGTTTTCGCGTTGGAGTTCAGTGGACGGGGTGCTGCACTTTTGTGAGGAAATCTTCCGTCTGGAGACTTCTGGAGGACTTCTGATATTTGCGAATATCTGAATTTTCCAATGCTCACTGCCGAATAGTTGAAATGAATGCCAGCGTCCTCACCAAAAAGAATCACTAGTGATGTGTTAAATATCTGAAGGATGACCTAATATCCTTTCTGGATAACCACAATCAGCTAATGCATGTGATTTTGGGACGTCCTCAAGCGGACGATCTTTCATCTTGGTAACCGCAACTTAAATCATAACTTTCGAAGAATGATGTGTTTCTCTCTGTGTAACAATTCACCCTAAATAAGGTATAGGGTGTTTTATATGGGATTTTTAACGTACTGATTCTACGTAGAAATTAGCGGGAATAGGTATCGTCCACTGTGTGCTGAAAACTTTGGGAGCCACTAGATTGCACAAAAATCCAGCAGTTCCCTGTGAATGTGATGTGTGTGTTACTTAGACGACCTTCAAACTGTATGGCATTTCCCACTTTGGGTTTCGCTGGTGGGTATATTATCTGGTTTCCACATCCCAACAGACTACCGCAATGTTTACGTGTGGGTGAGTGATGCGAACTAATGCTACATCCTTCCTTTGAAGGGGCCTGTTTTCTAAGGGATTTCTGCAGTATTTAAGGTTCATGTTTGGATTCATGATCCTCATGGAACCAGAGGTGGTCGCTTGGTTTGTACAAAAAGAACAAAGGTGGGTGCCATGTGTGTTTGCTGAGCTGTTCTGCCAGGACAAGAACATCAGTCGGTCCTTATCTAGATATGACCCTTATATAGTGGTTTCCTAGCGGTTTCACTAGTGGCAGTTTTTAGAAATGGATAAGCAGTATAAAGTGGTTAGAGCGCGAATTTACTGACCGGAAGGTTCGTGGTTCGAACCCGACCTCTGCCTCTCGACTTCCCCTGTCTAGGCTTGGGCAACCTGGCAGTATCCCAGCCCTCGTGCCTCCTTCGGGTTGCATGGCAGTTAGGCACCGAAAGGGTGCTACAGCTGAACGATTATTTTATTATTATAAGCAGTCCTTATATGGGTTTTTTGTTCATCATTGCTGAGCACAAAGCAGGCAAACCCAGATACACGTTCTTTTCGTGAGGAAATATGTACCTCCCATTTTGAGCTGTGGAATTGTGTAGCCCAAATTTTCGATGTGGATTATGTGAACAAGGTCCTTGATCGATATGTCGCTTAGCAATTGTTTTTTTTTTCAAATCCAGTTCCACATGCATGATCTACGGCCTTGACAATCCCAAACTCGGACGGACGTCCGTTGCTCAGGAAGAATCATACACTTGCGACCCGGTGGGCTCGCCTAGAGATGCTCCAAATGCCTCAGGCGGTGTACAGTTACGCCGACGACCGGCCAGTCTACGTCTTCACGTCCCGTCCAATGCTCAGAATGGAAGGCATGAGGTGCCGGTCCGACGTCGAGCCTGTGCCCCTGAGGTTGACCAAGCAGAGATAAGTTGCAGTGCGCCCCCTTCTGGCGATCGGGGGAGTTTGCATTCCGCTGGTAGCAACCGGATGGCAAACACACTGGCTTGTACGCCACTTTCGCACAGTAGCTCACAACACTTGCTGGTCAATTTTGAGGTGAGTGTGCTTTTCTCAAATAACCCGCAACCTAGTCAATCGTCCACAATTTTTAAGTGGCTAAAAAGCATTCCCGATAAACTACGATCCTTTTTCAAGTTGACAAATGGTATCATACTGAACCTATTATCGAGCCGACTGCCTGTTGTATACCAAACCCTTTCCTTTTTTCAATCAGAGGCACCATGTGCTTCTCATGCTACAGGCGCAAACACAATATGGCGTCAATCGCTGAAGGCTTATTCAGTTGCAATGTCGTTTCGGTTCATAGCCCCCAGATAGCAGATAGGACGTATGAAGCCCGAAACACTACCAGAGGAGTGTAGTCAAACTATCAGAGGAAGCCTTTTCCTATATATATATATATATATATATATATATATATATATATATATATATGCGTGTGTTCGCCCACAGATCTGCCCTCCGGTTTACACCACGTGCAAGTCGCTTAGTTAACTGTCCACACTGCTCAGTACTTATTGTACACGGGGATCAATCGGTGTACTTCAAGCAGATCCGGAAACCAATGCCTGCTGATCGTATAAATTCATGCAATACTCGTCTTCTGGAAGGATCACTCTTAAGGATGACGGGCAACTATAACCGTATTGTCAGGGATTGTTTGCTCTCAAAAACTGCTACATCTAACAACAACTGTCCGTCAGTCAATGCTTCCAGTGTCCCGACACAAAGACACTGTCTTCCGAGTCACGTATTTTGTTGTCGCTTTTTCATCAACTAATAGTCAAGCCTTTGCTGCTTAATTATTGAATCCTTTGCTAACGCTGTTAAATCACGTTGAACATCCGTAGTCTTCGTTATGGGAGTGTCCTCAGCTTGTTGGCTGGTTGAAATGCAGCTGCTACCGCAATGCCTTTTTCTGAGGCTTACTCATCCACATCGCACCTTCCACCTAGGAGTCATTGGTGTATGGAACATTCATGTCGAAGCATCCATGCCAGCTAAGTAAATATATGGACCTACCGCATGCTTCGTATTCCGGAACTGTGTGCTCAGCTCAAAGGAGTATAGAAAATGCAGCATAAACAGTTTTGTTCGCATCAAAGGAAGCATTCTTTGTTTTGTTTGTATGCTAGGGAAATCATGTTTTTAGTAATGCAGTACTTAGTTTGAGGTCTTTGTACTTATAAGCTTGTCCACGAGGACCATGAAGTAGTCGGGAACAACAATTGGTCGCTCTCAAGTGATTGAATTTTGCTAACAAATTTTAATGAATGGGCTAAACTAAGGAGTCACTTTGATTCATATTTGCCGTACGCGGGAGCAGGGTTAGCGACCCAATTTTGCTGCTCTAAACGACGTAATCTGTTAACCAAAGCGCGACCGACAGTGTCGGATCCACCTCATTAATCCCATCCAGGACGAAATGCGTATTGGGTCGCTTTCCAGGACTAATCGCATCCTGCTTTGTGTTCACCCTCACTCACATCAAGTTACGCTTTCGATACTGAGTGTTTGTAACCTAGCATGAACATGAGCTCATCAGCGATGCGTACGAAACCAGTTGTGACCTGGATACTATTTTTGACGGTGTATCGTGCACCTGTTGTACAGGGTTTCGGTCGCTATTGACGGTGTATCGTGCACCTGTTGTACAGTGTTTATAACTGACAGGGTTTCGGTCGCTGAAAATAAGGGCGGATAGCTGCTTGTTGGTGACAGTAGCTGATATCATTAACAAGCGAATCCAAGCGTGACAGTGAACACAAAGTCACAGCATATCCTTGGATTTCGGGTCACAGGTGGACAGCAGCAATACGCTTTGAATGATGATTGGTGCAGAATCATCCATCTTAGCAAATAGGTTTTGAACTGAGATTATCCTTCGTTCTTTTTCGCACAAGACGTCATTTTGAGCATCCATCGCAAATATGACAACCATGAGACCTAGCTTATCGTACATCAATCTTGATCCTTACAGTTTGGAAATGCATTAAGTCGTGGTCGCTGTAAGGATTAGAGGAGTTTCTCTTGCATTTGTAATGCTTTCCGAAAATGGTAATTACTGGACGAGCGCTGGCTCTGGGAAATAAACGGGTGCAAAGCTAAAAAACCAGAGCAACGTGAGAAAAAGCAGGTCTACTGAACACTCCATTATTTATAACGGAACATGTACATATTAATTTTAAGAATCGGGTCCTGGAAGATTCTTGTGAAGCGGCGGCGAACAACGTGTGGATCTGCGTAGTTTTTGCTTAGGTTTTCTTGCGTATAAGTACACCTGGAGACTATGCAAAGAGCCTTGTGTGAGTCGGCTATTCGTATCTGAATGTGATGGGTCGGAAACGTCACCAAGGATCGTTTGTACAAACGTTTATATCTTTCAGTTAAGTTACCTCCCAACAAGCTAGAAGCAAGTGGTGGGTGGATAAGATATAACCGGTTAGTCGGTGACATTTGTAAAACTTTCGGGAAAGAAAGTCGAATACGCGATCTACTAATTTTAAGGACGATTTTACCAACTCGTTGATGGCTTGTGAATTTGGAGGGAATCATATTACCAAGGTAATTTTAGTCTTAACTTGCGGTGGTGAGCGCTGATCGGTAGTTGTTTGCGGCCGCAAGATGTGATGCCTACACGTCCCAATGTGAAAACAGTCTCTGTATAGTTGGATAGGTTCGGCTTTTATGCAACATCCTGTATCCATAAGCATGCGACTTTTAGTTGATGTTTGAGTGTAGGCATGCACTGGTGTAGAACATACTTTGCCAAGTGCTTTGTCTTCCGCATATTTCATGAAAATTTTAAAACACCTTGGATCACACCACGCTGGTCATCAAGCGCTCCAGCCAATCCAAACGTACTGCTTTCGATCGGCAAGCATGTTGTGTGAAACGGACACGAGAAGTTATTCTATGTCGTTTTCGGAAAGTTTATGTAGCAAGGGTTCTCGATCCATTGGATGGAAGGTAGTGCTAAAGTCCGCGTGGTAGATCCGGGATCATTTTGTTTTGTCGTTTAAAGCTTTCAGAATCGTATGACAAAAGTAAACCGGATCATCCATGGTAGGTCTCCGCTCCTTTTATGCAGGTGGAGCTGCACCACTGAAGAATACCAGTGAGGGCCTTACAATTCCAAGAACTAACCACCAATACATTCTCGGTAAAACTGAAGTACATCAGATTGGATGGAAATTCCATGGGTCCTAAGGTTACCAGGCTTCAACTGTAAAAGCTGCTATGGTAACTTTCCATCAATCGGTGGCATAAGACCTTTATGTGACAGTTGACACTATAGGCAGACAGCACCCCAATACTGACGAGTTAACTGTGGTAGCTTTGTTTAAAAAGATTTTCTTCAGTTCAGGACATCCTTCTTGGGGATGGCGCTGTTAAATGCATATTTGAGCCTAGTAAAAATAAAGTCGTTCAGCTGTAGCCCCTTTCGGCGCCAAGCTGCCATGCCACCCGAGGGAAGCACGAGGGCTGGGATACTGCCAGATTGCCCAAGCCTAGACAGGGGAAGTCGAGAGGCAGAGGTCGGGTTCGAACCATGGACCTTACGGTCAGTAGATTCCCACTCTAATCAGTGAGCCACCTCGCCCAGTGGTGATGTGTATGCATCCGGACAGGTGTTATCATAGGCTTTCGTACTGACTTTGTTGAGATTCGTGGCAGCCGCGGTATCCCTTCTGGCATGGAGGAATTATTGCCCTTTATGTATTCTTACTAGTAGATCACAAAAGCTACTTCGCCTGAATGGCGTGTTATCTCCAACTCATTTCTGCATCGCCTGCGTTTTTTAACGCAGCAGAGATGAAACACTCTTTACGGATGCCCTTAGTGAATGTTTCCAACCTGTCATATGATTATTCGCAGTTTACTTCTTATATCCTGTGATGCTTGTTTACCATGACGCCCCAAGCCTTTCATGTACACAACTGCATTTTACTGATGTTGGTTTTGCCTCAACGCCTCGGACACCGATTTTCTGCCAGTGAACGCAACCCATGAGCCGTTTAAGGCATGTGGTACATATCCAGTGGGGTTTCCTTCAGCAAAGTGCGCGCAGAATTACTTGGTATGTTTTTTACACAATGCTTCCAGGCACCCGCTTCGTTTTCAAATCACCTCTTAGAACTCGACAGTTTGGGCAAGTGCGTTCGTAATCACTTGTGCTACTACATGCAGCTACCACAGTCAGAAATAATTTCATGGTTCACCAGTTCTTGGCATATGTCACTAAATCAACACCAACGTAGGCTTTAGAGGTGGAGAACCAATTCGGATAGTTAGTTCAAATGTAGTAAACTAGCACCAAGACCCTTCCCCATCCACCTTTATTCTTTTCTTTTCAATAAGACTTTCAAATCATGGTTGTACGGCAGTGAAGCATCGGTGTTGAACACTGATGCCATGTTGTCGATGATGATGATGAGTTAGTTCAAGTGACAACATCTTGGCTTCAGCCGAAGCATTTGATCCCAGAAACAATCATATTGTAAAATATCGACTTTTGCTTTAAAGCTCCGCTTTGGATTATGATCACTTTCCCTATTGTGACCCAATCCGGGAGAATTGTTGAGGTCACCCGTTAATCCTCCTTCCAGCTCAATCTTTGTCCGTCCGTATCTCTGTCACCCAGTTTGATGTTGTGTAAATAACCTACTGATGAACACCACACTCCAGCAGGGAAAATCGAATGTGGCCAAATGGAATTGAAGAATGTTGTAGGGCAAACGAATGCAATTTGGAAACAAAAGATTCGGTCATTTCACAGAATGGTCCGTTGCATGAAAGTTATGAGTACGCGGAGATTCTAAAATTTATGAGTTATACACAGTTTTGTGTCCTTTCTTACGATCAGGAATGATCGTTTCTCACCGAGGACCAACCGACACAACGGGCTGTGCTGTTTTCTACTTGCTTTCGAATTTGGGTTGGCCCACAGATCCATGACCTTGCTAATCCGCGAATCGATCTCGTAGTACGTGGTTTTCTTACCGTTAATTGTCATCTTTCATGAACCATTTGTCATGTGGTATTCGATAGAGCAGAACAAATCCACCTTGAGGCCGAAAGCACCAAACCGTGCTACAGGGTCGACCCGCATTTACCATAACTAGATGCACTGGAACGCTATGACGGTCTTCACATACACACTTGCGTTAAGCATGTCCTGAAAGCGGCATTTATGCATCACAAAGCGTAGTTGTGGAGCGAATGTCATTAGTTGTTATGCCGGCCTGCGTTCACAAAGTCACTTATGCGTATGATGTTCCCTCTATTTCATGTTACATTCCAGTTTTGCTTCAGTCTGTTGTCAACCACACCCGTACACTAGTACAGTGGATAGTTTTCCTAGTCTGATTTTGTGTTGGCCAAAGTTTGATGCATCAGGTTTGTTAGTCTACTTCAATCTCATTGTGCGTGCACACGGTTGGTTATAGGCAATTTCCGCATTCCTGTTCCGCCATTGGAACTGTGTGATTGCTGAGATCATAATTCCGGGGAATATGGCCAGTAGTCAAATGCACTTTCGTTGCTTTTGCCTTCCACTACAGGCAACAGAAAAACATTCACGTCCAATATTTTGAGTGGGCTTTTGGATGGTATCACCCAGACATGACACCTATTGGTCATGAGGCATTTACACATGTTCCTATTTATTCTGTTCATCAGTAGGGTGAGACCGCTCTTTCTGCGGTGTCCTGTAGCATGTCGACACGAAGTCCGAATTTACTCTGCAGGCAACAACATATCTGTTCCTTTCTCATCTGCTCTTGATTCTGTCTAAGACGCACAACGACCCATTTTATTCCCTCATCGGCTGTGGTGGAAACTTGGTGTTTGGGGTGACGGGATGGCGTTTTGTTTCAGCCACACCGATCTCACAAGAAACTGGTACAGTGCAGAGGAACTCGATTCGTCGAGTGTCGTCATTTCTAGAGAAGTGGCCGTTCGACAATGTGAAGGGACGACTGTTCGCCAGTAGAAGACCAAATGAGACAGAATCATCTTGTTCCTTTCTAAGAGCGATTTCCTCCCCAAGAGGATATGTCATGGAAGAATAAAATGTAACACCCTGATTAACACCTTAATTAGTCGTATTTAACGACTCCAACCAATCACACCCACTCCGTTAATATTGACACAGAGTCAATACAAAGGTCACCATCTGATCAATTTGGAGAGTTAATCTTTCGTTTTGACATTTCGGTGCCAGCTCCGCGGCTACTCCTGTGATGTTGCGTACGGAAATTATTCAAGTAGAACCGAGTAACAAAGTCAGATTGTTCGTGTCGGCTGGATTTAGGCAATCAGCGAGAAGAGTTCATACGTTGGGTCAAAAAGTAAAGGATAGGCGAGCTAAACTGATCAACGGTTAGTTGTGAGCATAGCAGTGAGATTTGACATGACGTGCATTACGAGGATAACCCAGGTTAAGTGTGCGCAGAACAAAATGCAATCATCGTGAACTCACACTGTCAAGTGACCACAGCCTGGTACAAATGAGGGGTAAAATTACCAGTTTACATCTGTGTCTGAAGTTGCGCTGATTGTACAATATTACTGTTATATATATATATATACTGTTACAATTTACCTGGTTTATTCTCGTACTCGATGTCATTTTGCATCTCACTCCTATGCTCACAACTAATCGCGCTTGTCAGTTCAACTGGTTCACTTTTTATTTTTTGACCCCACGTGACTTTTTTTCGCTGGCTACATACATCAGAAAGCTGCTTGCGCGTGTTATCTGACCTTCGCTACCCAGATGTAGTTCTGTATTCCTTTTGCTAACTCAGTCAAACGGCATCTGTCGCGTTCCGGAAGAGTCGTTAGATTGGTCATAAGTGAAGATTTTCCCAATGTATATGGGTAAACCGCTAAACAATCGTTTGACTTTTTATACTAGGTGACGTAAAACAAAAGGCCAATGAAATGGCGCGGAATAGAAATCTAGCAAGATTAAGTCGCCTCGTATGTAGATCTACTCTGATGAACAGCTATCTCTCTTGTTTTACGGATCGATAGTTTTAGGATCTATCTCTGTCTGTCTGATTCCGGTTTTCTCATCGTACTTTAATTTAGATGTCTCAGCCTTTATTGTTTCAATTTCATCCCTACGACATGGTTAATTGTGGACATATGCTGACCGGATTATTATCGTCTATCGCCATTCTTCTGTATCGCATGTCGTACATCGGTTTAATCGAGAACAGTAGTAGAAATTTCGCAAAGGAATCTGCAGCTGAAGAAGGCATTCTTCCTATTTTAATTTGTTAATGGCACTACCATCATAGTGCAAGCAGTTACTGACTCACCACTCGGTTATATCGGTGCCTTGGAAACTCTCGGTCTTTTATTCGGCCGCGATCTGTGGGAGGCGAAGATTCGCGGTTCGCATCCCCCCTGGCACCGAGACCCAAACAATCTGCATGGGAACCTACAACCTTGGTAACTAAAGCTGAAAAGCCCATCGGCTCGACAGCAGCACAGTACGACGCACATTGCTAATCCACTACTATCCTGGGGGGGGGTCAGGGATTTATTATTTTTTCTGAACTCTAGCATACAGGTTAAGACACAAGCTCTTGATCTGAAGGTTCGTAGATCCCATGCTCGAAGTTATTTCTGGTAATAACTCTTTCTGTCTCATGGGAGAAATGTGCTTCATGGCAAAAACTTTTCGAACTGTTGTTGCAACCGAATTATTCTTCGTTTTCAGTTCTGTTTCTACTTTTACGCTTTCGTGTGATTCAGATAGTGCATGAACATTTTTCGATATTAAGTGGACTCCGTACCCCTCCATTCGTGCTCTCGGGTGGTCGATTGTGCCTTGTGGGAAACAGGCGCACCACGAAGCCGCTGTTTGAGGCGCAAACAGACCTGTTGTAGACTGTACCAGTCATGGACGTCTCACTGTCACACCCAGGGTATCCCCCGCCCGTGTTCATACGAACGTTGACCACCGAGTGAAAACCTGGCCGCACATTAGTGGACTACGGCAGCGAAGCATCGGTGTTGAACACTGATGTCATGCTGTCGATGATGATGATGAAATTCGTGGATGAAGAGGGTACTTCGGGAAGAGTCGGGTTGAGTCCTACTGGACCTGCCACCCTATTCCAGGTGCTGAAGTGTACAGTGTCGTGCGTCCTTTACCTCATTAATACGTATCTGATCTGCCCACCAAACCCAAATGAGGTTCCAAGCTGTCTGTGATCAAAACTGTCGGAATTCGGTTCCCAGTGATCTGGTTTGCTAAGTGTCCTCAGCAAAATGAGGCTGTAATTGTTTTTTCCCACTATTACAAGTTGACTGGATATCGACCTCAGATTTTCTCCTTTTGACTTCATTTCAGAACGTGTTTGATAGATCCTCTATCATTTATGTTGACTGTGACTGGACAGTCACGACTGCCAATAAAAGTACTGGACACTCGTCAGCCACTCTAAAACTGTGCAGTTCCAACATGAAGGTGCAGAACTATTTCGATTTAATCACTGGTAGCCTCTGAAGCCAGATTCATTCTTAAACTTTCTCTTATGCAGCATAACAGGTCCATCTGATGGGTTGCCTGCATTAGGAAGCTAATCTCTTTCTTGTAGTTGTAGTGTTGAAATAAGTAACTATAATTTTCTGTTTCTCTATCTCCATGAATTTTCTCCTGTGGCTTGTTTTGCCCCTGCTTTGTTGGCGTATGTGCTCATAAACGATTGGCGAAGTAAATTTGTCTTCAATCAATAGCCACAGATTGGTGTGGATTCCCACGTACCCACCCAGTTTGTTTTCATGAATCTGACGGTCTTTCATCTCGTTGTCGTAACGGCCTATTTTTCGTGGCTGTTTACGACGGGCGTTTCTTCCCGTTCGGCAGACATCAGTGTGTTGTTTTTGTTTTTACGCAAGATTCATTTCGTCGGTGGCTGGGATGTGTTCTCCTCCACTGACAGATGGTCTGCCTCCTGGTTGATCTTTAGGATGCACTTCCTGTCTGACCTCGTTATTTTTTGACGGTTGTGTACTCCACTATGCAGCAAAGTTTTTCGCCTTTCACGAAGCTTGTCGTAAGAAACCACACGTTCCCCGATAGGTATATTTGTTTGCAAAAGTGCAATGCATTCTCTTCGTTGGTAACCGCAACTGGCCTACCCCTAGCTGGAGAGTTTATAGAGTGAATAGTCCCCATGAACCAGAAACGTCGCCTTTCCCCAATGAAAATGCATACCGGTTCTCGGTTTTCTCCCGTTACTCAGCTTTTATCAAACCAGTGGATCAGGTGGCTACTATGGTGACTCGTCGATGTGAATTTTGTGATGCGCCAAACTTCTTTTTCGTATTTATCACACATAGGTCGTACACTGCTTATGGCTGCCCTCTTCATCGACTGACAGGTAATTGGGCCGAAACGCACACCCAAAATGGCTGTTTTATTGAAAACACAGTCTTCGCTGACCAACTTATACTATCCGAATGTTCAGATGGCTAATTCCAAACCACGTGTAGTGTGTCAGACGAAAAGCGAAGTACAGAGTGGTGTTGAGCCATGACTATTGATGCTTGGACGAAGTCCAGATGGGCACCTAACATGTCGCAGTCAATGACGAGTCTGTATCCATCATCTGATCAACCTACTCTAGGAAACCTAGCACTTCAATGATCGGTACCCTGTCGGGGCAGTTCTTCTTGGTCTATTTTCCTACCTCCTGACCTAGCCACAGCACGAGAAAACGGGCTCAAAGATGACTCAACGAGGATAGTTGTTTGTTCTTTCTCTCCTCTCGCTGTGTAGGGAAAAAACATTGTATTTGGTAATTATAGGATGAGTGTTTACTTCGAGAATTCTTTCCATCTTCTGATCTTATTTTCCGTTGCGTCTTCTACACTATGGATGCCACCAACGTTTTAAAATCACGGAATGTTTGTTTTGCACCAGCACCGTTGATCACGAGTATTATAATACATGACTACAAGTATGTTCACTGTAAAATCGTGACTGGGTCCCAGGCACCGTTTGTGAATTCCACTATTCCATGGAGTTTATGAGGCTTTATTTATCATGCTTTCGGGGCACGTGTGACAGTTGTTCCTATTTCCGACTCGAGGTATCGAACAGATAGATCCTTGACTGTGTGAAACAATGCGTTAAATTCGGTCTGAGGTTGAAACTGCGATCAGATGCATTACTGTTATCTTTATTCGAACACGTCTGTCCAGACCATTGTTTAACTTAGCCCCCGTCCGGCGTGTCGGTGTAACTTTTTTCACCCGATACGATCGGGCGCTAACATTGAGTTTATTGATTTAAAAAGCTAGGGCTTTTAGTATTCTGCGGGGGAATCGGTGGACCTCCTGACTGAGACATCCACTTGCAGAGTATCTGGGTTCTAGACTTGTCCCTCATTGTTTACTCAGATTTTCGTTGCCTGTCTGCTTATGCTGAATCCACTAAAGCGTAGTTTATTATTTTCAGATGTGTCTGGTTTGTGCACATGGCAGCTCGTGGATTCCGTTTTATTTTGGCCTCTATCCGCTCGCTTTTCTTAGGTTTTTTTTATAATCACGCACGCAAACGTGTGCGCTAGCCAACTGATAAAACGGCTAGCCGTTTCGCCCTCTCGGTCTGTCAGCTGATCACTTTTGGCCGTCTGGACAGAGTCATATTTCCCAGTTAAATGTCGTTTCATTCCATTCTAGTGCCAGCCTGGCTGGTTTTGCTTTTCCTTCACAAAGACATCGGAACCGTTAGCTTGGTCACATGTGATGTATCTGCTCAAGGATAATGACCCTACCGTCATGATTTCGTGATACGTATTGTTTAAGTTGAATGAGTTTTGCTGAATTCTGAACCACCATACGACGAACGAAATCTTGGGACCTTTTCAGACCAGAGAAGTCTTCATCGATGTTAGCAGTTTATTTGTGGGAGGGAAATCGACGTTTTACATGTGCTGCTGTTTCTGCAAGCAAAGGCTACACGCACCATGAAGCGATGAACACTGGGCTTACAGTTGGCGGTATTTAAAATGTTTCGAATGAAATTGTCACATCCCAATAATTGTAATAAGTACCGTTCAGTCGTAACACCCTTTCGGTTCCTGGTTGCCAGGCCACCCGAGGGAACCACGACGGCTGAGCTACTGCCAGGTTGCCCAAGTCTAGACAGGAGCAGTCGAGATGCCTGGGTTGGGTTCGAACCACGATCCCTCCGGCCAGTAAGTTCGTGCCTTAACCACTGAACTATCTCATCACATTTAAATATAACAGATTTACATTTTCCGCGCGAACAACTCGTAGCAAAATTTAGTATGAGCATTCCTGAATGAATCTTCCGAATTTTGAACAAAGGTGCCTACCTAGTCCACAGTCTTGCTGGCAAAGCAGTGGGCTGTAGTTGCATGAGTGTGAACGATGTGCATTCGTATAATTATTAGGTTTCTGCTCCACAAAAATGAGTGATGACGCGGCTTTCGCAACTCATCGACTGAAATTTTGAAGTTAGTTTCCCTTGTCATGCTTACCGTATGCTGCGTTCGGTGCGCTTCCCATCAGCTAGTTTCTGGACATGTACATGACCTGATGATGGCAGTATAAATAGTTTTTTGTAGTGTTTAGCCGAAAACAGGTCACCAATTCTTCTTCCATCCTAGGCCATCTTCCGGTCGGGGTATTCCAAGTACTGTTATCCTTTCCAGCGTTTGTCACTATGATTGTAGTCACATGTGATTCACTGATTTTGAAATCAGTTTGAAGACTTGCTTGTTTCACGTTTCAGTGGTGATGGATCACTCAACATTGATGTCAACTGCACCGGTCCAGTACGTGACTGGTTGTGGAGTACTCTGTTTATTATCAGACACTAAACGCCGATTGTGGATTTCTACAGTACTGGGTATTGTGGTTTTGTTTGATACTGATACCTGTAACTAGACAGTTGCAGTTGGTTATGGCTCCGAAAAACGTCTATAGGTAGCTAACTTTGGACAGGTAATTCTGTTCTTTTTTTATTTTCTTAGTCAATCTGAGCCCTCCAGTCCGCTCACATTCTGATTGCGTTTCTGTGCCAGTCGCGTCCAAAGCCGCACTTCATACATTTTCAATCCGAGCGATCTTCTCCAGCTTACTTCGGCAGTGTCGCTCCTAGTGTAATTGCGGAAAGTTTTAATCTCAGTTCGTCCTATGTGAAGCGGAAATGTCTTTTTTTCATTCAACGAATGCCAAGAGCCTTATATGGCGATTAGTTGCACGTCAAGCAAATCTTGCAAAATTGCGGGAAGTCTGAAGGACTTCCTTTTCCTAATCCTGTCCGAACAGACCTGTGGTTTGTCTTGCTTGAGAGTTCCGTGCTTTATTGAATGATGTAAAAGTTTTGATTGAATTGTCGCTAGCATTCACTGAGAACCGGATAGTCATTGGGATGTGGGCTTAGAATATTGCCTGATCCATCTGTAAGAAGTATTCACTTACAGCCACTGTCTTTATACATCAAAACCATGCCTCACTTCTCGTTCAAAGAACACGGCTGTAAAAACCTGTCGGTGGGCGCCTAGTTGACAGCTTAAAGTTGTGTACCACGAGGTCACACATCTGATCCTTCAACGTTTGCTGAGATTGTGTTACCTTTGAAGTTTTACGAAGGTGTTGCCCAAATCCAAATGTAAGTGATCAGGATAACCTCCAATCTGTTGTGAAAGGTGCTACGGACAAATCATGACTTGATCCCCTGTGGTTCCTGAGAGGTATTTTGTTGTACAGCCTATCTTTCTGTTGGCAACCGAGTCTCTATTCCGTTGTTTCTTGATGTCTCTGCTTTGACTGGGTACTGTAAACGACAATGGCTCAGGATGTATTATGATTCAATCATTCGTCCGCTCTAGCTGGCTCTGGCAAAATCTGAAGCTTTTTGGAACGAGAAAGATAGTTTCGTAAAATATCCACCACAGCAACTACCTTTATGTCTGAATACATGTTTAACAAGTTTTTTTGAGCTGCGTGCAGCCAAAAACTGGCGGTCACCCGTCGTGCCTTGGTTTGTTTCATGTAAGTTGCGGGGTTTTCAGCATTCCTATTCACAGCACCCTCGTTTGGGCAATCCTCCTCTTATTCTGGCGAAATCGTCCTGGTTAGTTCACACCATGCAGGGGAGGCACTGGATTCGAGTTCCGGTCCTAATATAGTTCAGCAGTGGAAAACAAACCCATCCCTCAAGCGTGCAGATTCAGGTGCATTCAGCGTGTGCTGGTACAGCAGTGCTTACATGTTCGCCTTCTATCTCGTGCATTGCTGATGAGCCCCAATAAGATCAAAACTCGAGTCCAGTGTTTCCGATGAGTGGACTTCAGTAAGTTTCGCTGGTTAACAAAATAAGGCCAACGTCGCCGGTGGAACTTTTATCTCTTGATTCGTTTGTTTCGTTTCTACGAGAATGTTGTTCCGTGGACGTAAAGTGTTTTCTGCGTGATCGTCGGGAGACATTCATTGGGAAGTTTATTTTGCGAAAGGTGTAACCCATAGAAATTATTGCATTCGCAGCGTTTTCTCGGTGAGGGTTTCGCATAAAGAGGGACCGCTCTACTCATACTGTGCTGTATACAGCTGGTATAGACCTCTACGTTAACCGGTAAAACACCATACGGAAGTGAAGTGACGCACATGGTTGCATATCATCGCAAGTGGTCGAATTGGAAGACGAAGCCCATCCTCCTTTTCTCTGTTCGTAAAAGCAAGAAATAACCAGTGTTGTTCTGACTTATCTTAAGTTTTCCTCATGCTTGATTCTGTAGCTTACCTACTTGTGTTGTATTTTAGGCTTGTAACAGTAGCAGTAGTAGCAGACGTGTCCGAACTGAATTCTGCCAGGTTTTGCACCGCAAACATTCAACGCAGAAATGGCAAAAAGTCTACTCATGGGCGGGAACTAACGGACAAATGCAGAATTCATAGTGTAAGGGTTTCTCACAAAGTCATAGGCCAAAAGCGGGATAATAAGTGAATCGATACGAATGCGCGGATCGCACAGGTCAGTAGCAGGCCATTCGTATTCGCGCGTCGTCAGCCGCTGAGTTACCAAGCCAACGAGTATGTTTGATCGAGAGTTGCTTAATCTGAAGAGGTCACAGAAGCGATGTAGCTTGGGATTGGTTGGGGATCGCGTAGGCTAGAGGCCTCTTGGCTGTGAGAAAAGGACCAACGAGTTCTCTTAATTGTGTTCCCGTTCTAATAAATTTACCCTGCGACAGAAATTTAGGACCATGTCATTTTTTATGCTAATTATCTTGTGGAAGTTGTTGGCTGTCTCATACTTGAAAGGAACTAAGATAATTTCAGCTTAGGTCGAAAGAAAAGTGAGGAAGTACACAAAAACGCAAAAAACACCGTGTTAATCCCTCCGGCCACCAACCCAATACTCGTTCAGCCTAGGTGGTAAAGTGACAACGTGTCAGTGGACAGCCTGAAACGGCATTCTCATATCAGTTCTTAAGGTTGTTGATTATGACAGTTTGATGCGCATAAGATATTGACCCATCTTGTACTTGCTCTATTGATTTGTTTGCTTTGCTAACTATTTTACTGTTCCGCAGCATTGGCTTTGTCGGTGTTGTCGGTTTTAATTGTGAGTGTAATGCTCCTTCGCTGGTGCAAGCAAAGTCGTATTAGCCTTGACTCATCAAAGCTACACGAACACTATCAAACCCAGGTTCGGCAGTAACAGACGACCTCAGTCGTTCGACAGAGAATAGGGGGAGATCTCAGCCTTCCACGTTGTGTAAGCCATACCGTAAGGCTTTTGAAACGAGGAAATTATCTCCAGACAGAAAGTGTAACTGCTTTGAAGTAAGCCAAAATAGGTCCCGCAACACTGCGGTGGCCAGCTTGCGACCTGGATCTTAATCCTGTTGAGAGCGTCTGGAGTATACGAGCAGGATAAATGTACAGATGTGTAAACTTGTTTGACCCGAGGACTGAGTTAGTAGATGTCCCAAAACTGGAATAAAGACACGCCGATCAGACACGCTTGCAAAGCATATTACAGCGTGCTATGAATGTTTTGACACAGACTGATGAAAGCATACTATTGCACTGGCAGGATTGTAACAAAAACTGGCTGCCCTTTCCTTCTTTGTATAATATCTTATGAGCGGAGATGAATCCGTTTTTCGACCATTTTCGAAACCTGCTGGTCGAAAAATGTGCCATTCAATGTACTGTGAAAAAAACGGGCGATACTATGTTCCGCGATGTACAAACATATATGAGACAGGGCTTAAAACCCACTTGACCAGATTCAAACCCATGATTACCTTGCTCCTCAGCAAATGTGGTTAGCGCTTTCCATCAACCTACCAATTATTCAGGGCATAATAGACAATGCGCAACAGCAAATGAATCGTCTAAATTGGTGTTCAACGCAGTAGTTGTTCGGTCTCATATTATTTGGTAAAAATCTCATTAGTTGGTTCGAGACTACGCAAAAAAATCTTGTTATGTGATCTATCATCCTCAGTGACAGCATCACTAGGGCTGAAGGTGTAGAGCTTGCCTGCGATGCAAATGGACTAGAAAGAATAATCGACATAATCATAGTGAGAAACTTAGTGATATCCGTAAATATTTTTGCTACCGATTCATCAATGTGATTGGGCTTACGAAATCCATTACCATTCGAGAGTGTATTAAACGGAAAAAGTCTGGAATCAACCTGAATACGGACGAAAGGCTTTTGGGGATCCGACCACTTTGCTCCTCTCTGTGCTCTTCACTTCGAAGTAATAACACTGAAGACAACACTTGGTGCCTCTCAGTTTTGAAAGGCGACGAAAACAGACTTGTTAGAAGGAGACTTGGTGATCATGTGCTTACAGAAGGGTGAGGACCGGTTAGTTGTTTTTTCCTATCTGCTGGTTATCTCTGTCGCCATTCCCTTGTTTAGCATACACGTTCAGCTGAGTTGACTCGTGGAAGACCTCTTTTCTTCCCATGTCTACCCCTTTCACTTACCTTCCGTATCGGCCACCGAACTCGATCGGTATTCAGTGTATTGCACTCAGCCCAGTGTGTGTCCGTGTTGAGTAGAGACCTATACTTTCCAAAACAACTGTTCCCTATATCTGTTAACTGGTAGATGACAGTAGCATCATTTACGCAAGTGTCCTTGCGTGGTAGACATCCATTTCTTCTGGCCACAGGTGGTTAGTTCTTCGACGTGCATGATGGAAATGAGATGCCTCGTTATTTTTAACCGCTTAGTCTAACTTCCATGTGCACTGGATTAAATTTGCCAGTGCGCCGAACTTGCTAACGCATGGCCGAGTTATGTCCTTTCCTATATTTGCCACGACTTTCATTGAAGCTACGCACCTCTACCCTATTGATGGCACATAGCATGCATATTCACGCCATAATTGCTTGCAGCGTGTTAGAATATTTTATCCACTGAACGTTCAACGCAACCCTGGAGATCTGACCATTTATTTGTTATGGGTTGGATGTATTCTATGCACAGGCTTGTACCTAGTCGTCGTACCAAAAATTGAAGATGGTGCTTTTTGAAACGCACACGTACAACCACCTACATCCTGTTTTCGATTTGAGAGCTACAAACGGATGTTGCCGGCTATCTTTAGTGTCGTTCTGACAAGCTTTTTCTGCTGGACGCTAGTGAGCTAGTGAATGGTTAGATGGAATACTGTTAGCCACACGGTATGTGTTCATTTGACATTCTCCAACTCCATGTGGTTTTTCCCTACTCGGATAAGTTTTAAGCCTTCCTCTCCCTTTTACTGACCCGTGGCACCTTGTTTCCCTGTTTCTTCCACCATTCAGGAAAGCATGCTCAATGGGCGAATTCACCCGGTCGGACAAGTGGAAGGGTTCACGCTTGAGTTGGGTGCAAGTGGTTCTTTCTTCCCTGCACACGAACGAATCCCCATGAAGGCCTATTTCTTTGATTTGTCTGATGATAACAAGCCATCACCGTACCTGGGCTACGCTGATTTGTGTCAGCTGCGAAACGGTAAAGGCTACCATCTTCCGATGAAAGGTTCCGTGCAAGTACGTTTGATTTCATATTGTGTCCGCTTGGTCGCGCAGCCTTTCTCGAGTGTGCCATAGTTCACCGCATTTAACTTTCCTTTCAGCTTACGCTTTTCAACCCCAACAAAGTGGTGGTCAAAATGTTCGTCATCGGCTACGACTTTGAAGATATGCCCCGCAATTCACAGACGTTCCTTCGGCAGCGCACGGTTTATATGCCTATTCAGAAAACGTCCACACAACAAGATCCTGCTTGGATTCAAGATAAGCCAAGTGAAGATCGGGGCGATACAAAAGACGACCTTCCCTCGGAGGACCAAATGCTTGCCGCTGATTCTTTTGGGACCACTGCCAAGCAAACCGAGGCCTTGCCACCGTCCTCATCTGTGTCTTCTTGCTCCTGTTCTTCCCTCTCATCCATATCATCCGGCTGTTCTCTGACTTCGCTATCTTCTAACCTGACGGTTAACTCCATGCGATCGGAACAGCACGCTTTTTTGCGGTACCTGGTCCATTTGAGGTGCGTTTTCACAAACGAACAAGGGTCGAAACCTAGCAATGGCTTATTTTGAAGAAAGTAGTTCAAATTTGCAGTCCTACTCTGATTTTGACCCACTCAAATCGACTGAATAGGCAGGACGAGTTTTACCCGTTGGTCTCTGTACTCACACCTATTTCTAAACTGCGATTTTTGTATTGCAGCCATCTTACTCTAGTACGCCGTTTCAGCTTGCATCAGACCCGTTAAGGACAAGTTAGAATAAGAAAAATACATGCGAGGAAGATTCCGACAGGATGAAGGGTTCGATGGTAAAGTTGATGGCAATGTTTTACGTCAAGCTTTCACGGAAAACCGGTTGTCACCTCGCCTTGTGGCTGTTTGTATCACCGGCAGAAGTACAGTTGAAAACTGCAGGTGAACAAGTGCTGTGGTGCATACGTACCGCAGTAATCTACCCGAAATAGATATGGGTAGTCTCATTGGGTTATAGCTTATGGAATGCATGGTCTTGGACACTCCCTACCAAAAGGAGTGGCCTCTCTCTCCAGCATATAACTGATAAGGCGGCTGTGTAAATGGCCTGTACTGATGCTCTTCGGGAGCAATATGAGATTTGTTGTGGATCTTGTTCGTCGTTCGTGGAGGCACACCTCAGCTCTACGCAACCAACTGGGATCTCACGAACAACAGAGAGTTTCGGACCCGCAACCCTCTTGCCAACCAAACGGTTAAGTAACCTTTTGGTCACGAATGGCTCATCAGTGGTGTGATTAGCTCGTACTTAGCCTACTCATCCCTCAATGACGGGAACGATACATCACGTGGTCATGTATTGACAAGTTCCTCCAGTGACTTCTCAGAAGGAATTTTCACCCATCAATTGAAATCGTCCTTCCTCGGAACAGTTTAGTGATCCATGGTAATGTGAGAGGATTTGGTAATATTTAACAGAGATTTCGCCCCATCAGTGAAACCCATTTATGCTGAAAAGCTGGGAATCGCTGTATGGCTATCTCATCCTTATTAGGAATCATCATCAGTGCTCATCTCACGAAGCTCAAACAGTTCTGAACCCGCAACCTTCTGGCCACTGGTTGAACACAAACGTTTAGCCATGGGCGGCTGGTCAACAGTCTTATTAGCTTTCACCGGATGCGTGAAACTTCCTTTTGAGAAGTCGTTACTCAAGGAGCCAGTCAATACGTGGCCACGTGATGTGGCTTTCCGTCATTGAGGAATGAGTAGCACTGTGTCCTGTCAAAGTGAGCGCAAATCACACTGCCGAGCAGCCACTCGTGGTCAAACGCTTGAGTGTTCAACCACCGGCTGGAGGTTGCGTGTTCGAAACTACCTAAATTTCGTGAAAAGCGCATTCCTGATGGTTCCCAACAAGGGGAAACAGTTGTACAGTACTCCTCGGCTTTTTATTGTAGATTAACTTCAATGACATGAGATCTCAGTTGAATATTACCAAATTTCCTCACATTAACACGGGCCAGCTGGGATCTGCAGGCAATGGGGAAATGTGGACAGCTGTTAATCAGAACCACCATTTGTTATCCTTGGTCTCAACGGTGCCTTCATCTGATTCATTGTGTTTGTTTTAATGTTCCGGTGATTCTCGTCATCCGATCTCTTTCTTCCGTATCGATAATTCATTGAATTTTTATTAGAAGCACCGAATGGTACACAGTACGTTGCCTTCACCATTGGCTGTTTTATACCAACCATAATGTAGGTTATACGACGGCGAAGCATCAGTGCTGAACACTACCGTCCAGATGATGATAAGGTTCAGCTAAGAGAACGATAGTACCTGAATATAACCGAGGTTTATGGGTATATGCAGGCTGTTGATTGGCAACAATCCGACAAAAAAATTCACGTTTATGTGCTTCAGAAGAACAACTAATCGTGGTTACTTATGGAATTGGATGCACAACTGTTACAGATGTTTTGCTTCATAACATTCCCGTAGACTCCAACTCTAGGCTTCCTCACCGACAGGGGGTTAGTTCAGGGCTTTTTTTCCTAGAAAAGCACCAGCCTGGTACCACATGAGTCTTCCTTTCAGCGAAGACGATCATGACCCGAAATCGGATGATGACAGGGACTAGGAAAGATCGAAGTTAGGGACCTGGAAAGTAATATATGCTGGACTTGAGGTACCTAAAGTGCTGAAAAAAGTGGTTTCCAACATGATTTCCATCGGCTTGTATGGTTATAGTTAGCTCGAGATAGCTCACTGGTTAAGGCGTGAACTTACTGACCGGAAGGTCCGTGGTTCCAACCCAGGCATCTCGACTGCTCCTGTCTAGACTTGGGCAACCTGTGGTATCTCAGCCCTCGTGCTTTCCTCGGGTGGTGTGGTGATTGGACACCGGACGCGTGTTACGGATGGGCTTCTCCCACCAAACTTATCGAATAAAATGAACAACCACATTTACTCTCAACAGTCGGCATTGGTCTTCCGAAACTATTCATTCCTCAGAACTATGGCTAGGGATATTTTTCATTATATTAAATGTGTGAACCCATTACATACAACTATCATTTCCAAACCCTTATAAAATTACCGGCTACAGGATATCCTTAAGCCACCATCTCCTGAGTCAAGGCGTTGAACTTTTTTTCTTTTGTATGTTTGCTGGTTAGGTGCTTGGACGTGTTCGATCTTATCAGCACTTATACTAATAGGTGCTACGTTCAGCGTGGGTTGAAGGTTTTTTATCTTGTAGCCGGCAGGGCGAATTCACCAGCATATTCTGACCTTGCTTCCACTGTAATGCCTGCTGACGCTACCACTCGATTGTGAAGCCGATAACAATGGACAACCTTGCCATACACCGGACACAATGTTGAATTCGCAAGATTCTTCCTCATATACTCGGGTGCGAGCTTCCACTGATTAGTCGCGCGTCTTGTTAAAATTACTTGCTTTGCGGGTAAACCAGCCAGGGGGATTGTTCGCAGCGATTCTTGGAATCGAGTGGGGCATGAATGTTGACGAAGCATGCCGTAGCAGATTGTTGGAATTTATATCAGTGCTCTGCGATCCGACCTAGGGCCACTATCTTGTACAAAGAAACTGATTCAGCACGGAGGCCGCCTTGGTTTGGTCTTTTGTGTTTATCCCGTGCTTGTGACGATGAAGCCGAGAAAAACACCAAATGAATGCATACATACGGAAAGCTGGTGCAATAAATTGTAAGACCCAGAGGAACAAACATAAACAGAGATACTGCGATAAAACTTGTGCGTGACCTACTGAGAAACCACATCGTTATCGCATCTCCCACCCTGCACGACATACTTTAAAACTTACGATAACACATAATGGTCATCTTCAATTAGATCGCGACCTTCACTCTGTGTAGATTCAACATGACCTTGCTACCGGTTTCTCGCATACTTGCATAGATACGCGCCGTATTTCCACCCATATAACGTGTTTATCCTGTGTTTTTTACACTCCTGTTATGAACCAAAAAATCGGTCTACATCAACTGCTTGTTTGGATACAGACTTGTCCGATTACGTCATGCGTTACGCGGTCTGTCATGAACCTATGTTTGTCAGATTACAGTAACAGATCGATCACTCTCAAGTTCCATCAGTCTGACTGTCCTTGTCGGATTGGTTGGTTAATGCATCAGTAGCACTTCATCCAAACAGCATTGATGGTCTCTTGCAGTAAGATTGAATGAAACGGGTGAATTGTAGTGGATACAATCAACCGAAATGCCTGTCGTTGGACCGACTAACGATGAGACCCTCAGTCTCACGGTCCGCAGACGCCCTCAAAAGTTGTGTTGTCTGGCAAGTGGAATGAGTAGAAATATCCATGTGCTAAAAGAGGTAATTTGTACCGTTTCATAGCCTGCGTTACCCTCCGGAGCAGAGACCATTATCTGTTCCATAGGGGCAATGAAATGTTCCATCAAAGGGGTCTACTCCTCACCACATTAGATTTCCACGCCAGACACTACTATGGGACCTCCCAAGGGGGAGCCAAGAAGACCTATGTCCTCAATATAATCCCTTTTGTAGTTATAGCCTCATTTGGTTCCATACTATAAGCTCTGTATTTGGATTAAAAACAGCTGAATTAAGAAACATACCAACAACGCATCGGCCTTCTGTTATTGTTTTTAGGGAATCTTACGCTCGAATTTTCAGCTGAAACCACCAACCCATGCATACTGAAAGCTACTCAGAAGAGCTAACTAGGCCAGGAAATCGAACTGGTGGCATTAGATTACGCTGGTTGAGTCATGTGATTTGCATATCATCGGTCTTTCTGCTTCACTGCTGTTTTCGGCCGACAGGATTGCGTCTCAGTTGGAATGTCCAGATTGCTTCCCGAACTTCCGTGCTGGTCACTTTTCGACGAATATAGTTAGACGGCGCTTCCTCACTTATAGTCTAGTCAAACTAGTGGCACCACCCACCTAAAAAAAATGCCTTAATTAGCAAATGCATTTTAATTGAAACTTGTGTTTCTCCAATTTAAACAAGTGAGGATATCGTAAGTAATTGGGTGTTGTTCCAAAAGGTTCTAATCAACCATCAATCATGCCTGGGGAAATAAAGGTGTTCTCGCAAGAGAAACTCGTATTTTTTCTATAAAAAACATCTGTGTCCTGCGTATCCGCTCCGATGCAGTTGCACTGTATGTCCGAATCGGCTTCATACGCACATGTGTGCAAAAGGCTGTATGACGTTGGGAGTGTCTCCTGAATACACGTGGCAGGGTGATCCCGATTATAAGGCTGTCTGTCTCCTCTATAGTCTCACGGAAATTTGGCAGATCTGAAGTGTACGGAGCGCAATAAACTGACATGGAATTTAACAGCTGTATAACGGAGCATTTCATCCACTTAGAGTTGCTCGCGAAATGCACGATTGATCTTTTTTTAGTGATATGGTTACCAATCGGATCTAGGCGACTGTCAAGTGGATGCATTCCTAATCATTTTTACCTATGTACCTTTGGACGCATGCCTACATTTTCCGGCAAATTAACGCCCTTTCTCTGTGTTCTGTACGATTCGTAGATTTCATACAACGCGTTCAGGCAGACTGTATCTACATACAGACATCCGGCTTATTTTTGCTCGTGACAAATTTGAGTTCGATCCGCGTGTGGCCAACTACGAGTTGCGCTCATTCATCGATGCGCCGACAAACCCGCGCTACTCGCCTAAAAAATGGACCAAGCGACCACGAACTTCTGTGCCATTCGTACCTCGAATAACCTCGCCGTGACGGCCAGTACTCCACTGGCTCTGTTCATCTAGTCGTTAGCTGCGTTGCGTATGCCACACACCTTTCCGGTCCCTGTTCGTTCTGCAGCTTCAAAACCAACACTTCCTACTCTATAAATTCATATTTTCGACTCTCGTTAATATGCCATTTCGGTACAGAGCGCACTCCCCCATCCCCACGATCATTGCCCCGTCATTCACGACGCCAAACATTAGTCTCAGCCGCCATCAAAATATCATCCACCTTCGCCAAACTTCTATTTTCTTATCATTTTTAAAAGTGCACTCGTTTGTCTTGTTTTCCTGTTTTTGTTTCTTGGCTGTTTTTTTGTTTGGTTTCTGTGATATCTCCTCACTTGAACTGGTCGTTTTCTACTCACTCCCGGCTGATGGAATTCACTCTGTTGAACTTACGCAAAGGATCTCCACTCGATTTCGGTTCGGCCCGGTTACGCACCTATACTGTAAGTGCACAAGCGCATACTGGACAGTGTGGACCTCGATTGCTCCTTAACATTTCCATTGTCTTTCCAGTCATACTTGGCACAATTTCCACCCTTTGAGGTCTCGATTCTCCACCGATTCTTCTTTGGCATGTACACGGTGCGCAGGTGCATTGTTCGGCTGTGTGCATGATTGATTGGTGTTCATGATGGTTTGTTTTCAAGTTGGCTGTCGCTGTTGCGTAGTTGGACGTGGCGCTGCACAGCCTTATTTTCAAAGTTAGCTGATAGATGAATCTGCCACCCGCCTATTTCCCGGATACATGCCCCCGCGCCCTTCAGCCTAATAACAGTTCGCCCGCTCTGTTCACGAGAGCTTGTCATTTGATTTTTGCTCTTGTTCGTTAGACCTAATCTGTCATTATTGCTCTTTTCTCTCTGAACAAACAACAATGCAATGTTAGTCAAAGACGTGCGATTTTGTTTTGCCCCACTCCCCGTACTTGTTCGTTTCCTAAGTGTTGTGGCAAGAGGCTGGGTCGTTTCGGAGCAGCCTGTACCAATGGTTGGTTTGAAGGCGAGAGTGATTAATGTATTTACTACGATGAGGGTCATACGTTAGCCAGTGCTTACGGTTATTTTCACTTCATCGATTTCCCTGCCTTGGTGGGTCCGCAGCGTTGCATAAACTAACCTTGTTAGGTTTCTCATGACCAAAATATCAGCGATGTAGGAACCTCAACAAAGTCCCGTTCTCAATGATACAACGTGAGTTGGGCCTGCAGTGCGGAGGCCATATAAGAATGTGCCGGACCTAATCACTTGTTTTTCCCCTGTCAATCTGGGATGAGGTTCAAAATATGGTGCATTAAACTTGAGGCTTTGAATTATGTCAGCGACCACAGTTTGCAGCCGGGTTTTCTACCTAGGTGTAGCAAGATGGATTACACTGTGATCACCGATGGTCTGAACTATCCCACATGATCAACTCAGTCTTTCGATTCGAAATGGATGTCTGATTCCTCGACGTTCGGTTCCATGCGGAGGCCTGGTTAGCCAACAGACCGATCGGTCTGGAGGTCTTACAAAAATGCAGAACTGGTCTTTTCTGGAATGACTGCGAAAAAATCCTCAACGGACCAACAAAAACGTCTTCTGATGGTTGCCCATTTAGAGGTTAAAAACCTGTACTAGCAATGCGTTGTTTCTTGTGAATCTCTTAAATGCCACAGAATCCCTGGTGGTGTGTCTTATAAGAGGTTATGTGATGACGTACACATTAGTACAGTTACTGACACAAGATCCCAAGGTTTGTATGCTCCTTCCCAGAAATCTGCTCAACATAGACATCCGTGGGTCCTTTGACGTTGTATGAACATTCAATTGAGATGACCTGGTTTCTACGGAGATTA
Source organism: Clonorchis sinensis (assembly GCA_003604175.2). NCBI lineage: Eukaryota > Metazoa > Platyhelminthes > Trematoda > Opisthorchiida > Opisthorchiidae > Clonorchis > Clonorchis sinensis. The sequence goes on from CM030369.1 coordinate 202,409,154, forward strand.
ACGATTTCGATACCTAATGCGGATTTCATAGAGAATCGCGTTATGAGACGCAAACGACCAGCTACCAATCTTGTTTGTAGTATGCTATATGGGACAGTGTGCAGTATTTGTATGCCCTTGGGTGGGAAATTCGTACTTGGGGAGCTCAGGATCGATCTCTCAAAATTGCCATTCCACAGCGGATCCACGGAGGTGCTCAAAATTGGGAATCCATCTTAAGGACAGCTTTCTAGTGTATAGTTGGTATTTTAAACTCGAGTGTGAGGAAATGAAATTCCTACAGAGAATCTCAGTCAAGTCTTTAGATTTGTGTTGGCGCTCTTTTTACTTCCGTCGCGTTTTTTCCTAAGTTTGAGTGGTGGAATAGCGAATAAATTCCTGTAATCGGGAGTATGGGTGATTTGGTTGAAAGCGGAAGCAATTAGGACTTGATACCCGGGCGTTTTTCCGCTGCACTTAAGCTTGAGGTGGAGGAAACCAGTTGTTTATGACCTCGGACTATAAAGCTTCAGTTAACGGAGAAAATAAAAGAACCAATTTAAGGTGGATAGACGACGACTTAAGAAACGGTTAATAGGTCCGAGGTAAAAGGATGTGAGTATCCTGATCAACTTGGCTTGATGAATAGAAGCGGATGTTGCAATCCGGCAAGGTGGGCGCCATTTTCGGAGAGCGTTTGCCGGTTCTTTATCCTTTCGTTGGGTGGGGAAATTGGTAGAAAGCATTTTATTGTACAAGCATAACCTTATTCATTGACTGTATCCGCGACGTACCGCTGCTGCACCATGCACTGGTGATGCCACTTCAACAATCGTTCAGCTGTCACACCCTTTCGGTGCCTAACTGCCATGCCACCCGAAGGAAGCACGAGGGCTGGGATACTACCAGGTTGCCCAAGCCTAGACAAGGTCGGGTTCGAAGCACAGACCTTCTGGTCGGTAAATTCGTGCTCCAACTGCTGAGCCGTCTCGCCCTTCAGTTGCCACTTCTGTTGGTGATGAAACGTTTCCAACCAAATCACTCAGCTCAGCGAACAAACAGACAGCCATCTGTATGGCCTGAGCTACCAACGTTCTCAAGAGCACAGCGTTTGCCGTTACAATGAGAGTGGGGTAAAGCCAGTACCACGTTCCGGTAAGAGCTAAGGATTATGGGTTGCCGGCTACCAAGTGAGAAAAGGAAGATCTGTCCTCTGACCAGGGCACACCGGAAGTGTGGAGAATTGGGGTCTCATACGACGGAGTAAGATAACTCCGCGATCTAGAAAGCCAATGATCACTCCTAACGAGGAATATGACTTGTGCATCTTGGTGGGATTGTATACTGTCGGCAGAAAGGAAAGTCGGAAAGCACAGCAGCAGTCCTTGGGACTGATAGGTCTTACAAAGGGTGGACTAAAGCAGTTCGTAAGAGTTGAATATAGATAATAGACTACGTCCAACGATTTAGGCCAGTTCAGCGTCGTAGCCGCTGATGGCCTGCACGCTGTCGTGGTATCAGAAGTGGCCATTCGCGTATGCTGAGTAAAACATGCCATTGGTATGAAGCAAGCTTAGCGTCCGATCCTCTACGCCCATTTGGTGAGTGTCAATAAATACCAATGCGCTCATGTGACTGGGGTCTCCCAAATCCGACCGCACCTCTACCTCAAAGTTTCCGTGAATAGTAGAACGGATCTCCGAAGGACATGTGTATAAATCTTATGGCTGCTTAGAACATCTGCATGCAAGCACGATTCTCAAAGAGGGCGCTCATTCAGTTAGATTTAACTGCAAACCGTGTAGGGAAAATGTAACTAGGTCAGAATGACATTTTGGCCAATCGAGTTCCGGGCAGATGATCCGATGAACGAAATGTGTATCTCTCTTTGTAACTTGCATTTGAACCCGTGTTGGTGACCTCCTTGATGTAGGAGGTTCACTTTGCAGTGATTGGGTTATGGAACTTTTGATAGGACAAAGGGAATATTTAGGACTGCAAAATTAAGAGGACAGATTGCGAAGAAAAAGAGGTGAAGTTCAATAATCTTAAATTAAAGTTTAACGGACAAGATTCGAACCGCGGACCTCGAAATTCCAAGAATTTGTGGAATATTTCCGGTGCTGATCTGTGCAACAGAAGCAGAGTGAGGCTGCGAAACAAGTCAGTCGAACGGAAGGATGTTTCTAGCAGCAGTTGTCAAAGAAGCCAGCTTTTTCTTTTGGATGGGATTTAGAGGGAAAGATGAGGGTGCGAGCGAACTGGTACTGTTTGAACCGCACGGTTATTTGGATCCAAGTAGCATAGGAGGATTGGCGATTGATCAAATGGTCGTTGATCTCTCCGCGATTAGCTTGTAAGTTATTCATCACCAATCAAGGTGACATCATCAGTGCGCGGTTGGGTGAGCACTTCCTTACTTGCTCGCACCAAACCGCTCACCGATGATGTCATTTCGACTGTTGACAAAAGTCTGTAAACTAATTAACAAGATCGGGGAGCAGATCAAAAGTCTGATAAAGCACCCAAACCACCAGTAGTACAATACAGCATAGGAAGATGCTTCGTCGTTCGTTGTGCGAGATCGCTTTGGGGTCGCAAGTTTTTGTGTTAGGTGCACTAGATGCTAGGTTGTCAGATAATGATTATTCTTTTCTGTGACCCATCAGAACATAGTGTGTTATGTATATCAGTTTGATGAAAATTCCTGAGCAACTATCCGCCGATTTCTCCCCTTTTTTTGGGGGGGGGGTAGAAACAGTACCTGAATTTCAATTGGTCTTATTTCGTACGTAAACTTATCTGCATGTACAATTTAAGGTGGTAATAACGGGGAATTCAAATGGATATCAGAAGAATACGAACGAGGGATCCTGTGGGGTCCCTCAGGAGCACCGTCATCTTTTGTCAGAGGCTGTTTCTCAACAGGTAGTGTTCGTTAGCTGAACAGCTTCGTGATCAGCATTTTAATTCCACAGATTGTTTGTCCTGAATTCCCCAGTTATTAACGTTTCTCGCTTAACTAACGCACAGAAAAAACACACGGGTTGCGTGTGGGATAGTTTTACACAGTTCGATCAGTTGGTTGAAGTTCGGCAATTCGTATCCCACATCTTATGTCGCCTAAATTGTGTGCGGATATTATCGGTGAACCCTTTGTAGATATTTACACAGTTCTAAGAGTATGAAGGCACTTGTGCAGTTGGAGACTAACCAGGGAATTTCGACTGATCACTTTCGATCGACAGTGTTAACTAATACCAGACGAGCACCTGTAGATACACATCAGCCCGCTTACCGATAATCCTACGCTGAATCGAACGCCCTGACGCCCCGGGTGCACTCTTTTTATTCAACCATGTTTGGCTTGTCGAACTATTGGCAAAACGAATTCATCTGTTGGTGTTCAGTCTGTTTGCGGAACAGCTGCCTACACACACGAACAGAGTGGCAACCAAATGCCATGACGTGTGCTTATCACTCACCGGTCGAACGTGGCCTACTTTGGAAACAGCTTCTCATAGATGCATGTGCTGAGCAAAGTCTTCACAACCCTTGTTCACGACTGCATCAATAATCAAACCTTTTCGGGCCTCTGGCTGACCGCTAGTATAGATGCGAATTTTGCAAAACATCACTGTTTTTACCCACTTTTTGCCCTCTATTTCTCGTCCTGATTTCTTTCACCGATTTGGTCATGCTGATGGTTATAACTACCGCACTTTGAAGGTTCATATAGACCTACAACCCAGGCATACAGGACTGATCAGTCGGTCGCGCGAAAGTACCTTTACCCTTGATTTTCCGGAATTTCGCCTTTACATCAGCTTAGCGGTGGTCAACATAACTTTGTTCCGTTGCAACAAAAACAGAGTTTGTCCAGATGTGTGACCTAGATGACAATGAAGATGCGTTCTTCCCAGTGCCTATAAAAGGAAGCGAAATGTTCGGAACACATATTTACGCACAATGGATGTCTAGATCTGCTAATACTCAAAACTGTAGTCTATGAGGCTGAGAAATAAACAATGCTCATTTGAGAAAAAGCCTGTCTATTTTTGTCTTCCATTCAAAGAGGACACGGTTGACAATCATGTGCATTTATGATGTATTATCAAAGACGACCAATTACAGGAAACAAATTCTTACTCGGTACCTTCGTTCTTATGATAATGTGGAATACATTGTATGATCCATTTCAACAGAATGGTTTGTTTAGCCTCTCCATACAAACTCCGTCGACTTTCGCTCTCTTCTCTCATATTTCCAAGCCACTCATTTTCGGCATTTTTTCTGCTACGTACCACCTTTCCATTGTCTTTTCACATTCTCTGCTCCCTCTGGAAACGGCTGCAGAGCATATAACCAGGTCCCCGTAACACAAGCGCGATGAACTTCATCGAGGTTGTGGTTAACCGGTACTTTATTTGTTATGATTAGTATACAGTGTCGCATCGGGAATCCCACGCCTATTTTGGCATCTTTTATCGAAGTTCAAATCAGAGTCCTGCACTATTCTAATCCGCTGGAACTACCACTAGATAGTTGGCCCTGAATTTGTCCAACCCCGATTTCTTGGTTGATGCACTCCTGTTGTGCTCTTTCATTTAATTTTGTTTGTTATAAAACTATTTCTAACATTTCAACATCCATATCACCATTTTCCAACAAGGGAAGACCTGGCGTCAGGAGAGAAATCAGTCGGCCTAAAAACACTGGTTCCCATAGCGCGTCAATAAATGTCCAACAGAACTTAACTTTTGGATTGTGACAGTAATGAAAAAATACCGAGTTATTTAGGATGATTGGCGTGTGAAGATGGAAGACAATCGATTAAGCGATATATATATATATATATATATATAGGATCAGACGAACTTTTTGTGGGCAAGTGGATTTGACAGTGTAGCTCAAGTGTTGCTATCCACACGACAATGAGTTGCATTTGCGAACGGGTATTCTCACCAACATCTATATTACATGTAACATATATATCCACGAAAAAGATGTCCCCTATGCGGGCACGGCCTTGATCATTTGTTTATGATGGCCTCTAAATGAAGCACTTTCTTACACGCGAGCTTCAGAAAACGATGCGATGAGTACCCATCCATTCAGTTCGCACTCTCTTCATCTATAAGTTAGATTGCAGAGGCGTGTGAGTGTACAACTCCTAACAGTTTTCTGTCGAACCACTCTACGAGGCAAGTAGCGACCACATAAAGCAACAAATGATATAATGATTGTTTGAGCGTCATTTAGTATCCTTTAAACGGATAGGGTTCGATTGAAAATGGACAGCCATGCTAGAAAATATATTAGTCACCAGACTAATGGTGATAATATGGTCTTAATAATAGCCCCATAAATCCATCGATTTTGAAAATGGAACTGTTTGGTATACCTTGATTTTTACCGGTATCTGATAAATATGCGAGGTGAGGAATGGCATTTTGTCACAACTTCAGAGGGGAGAAGTCGAGTCAAATAAGCTGGGAACTGATGACGTTATCTATTACGAGTTTGGTCCTGGGTTCCGTCCCTTTGGGTGCAAATGTCCATGTTTGGCGTCACTAAACATAGTCAACCACATGCTAGAGCCAAACAAGACGTTGAAAAATTCAATACAACTTGCTACCGGATAGCTAGGAATACTGACACCAGTCTGATATCCATAAAGCCATCCTGGCTCGTTTGCATAATTCTCATGGTTTCACAGTCTCCTAAAACGTTTCTCTACTCTTTTTGAATTGGATCGACTGTGATTCACTCATCTGGATCAACACAAATCTGCTGGATAAGATGAAAAACCTAGTAGGCCTAATCCGCTACCACAACTGTGTTTCTACAATTCATGTGCTTGTGGATGTCGATGGTTGTCCATTATGTTATCCGTTTTTTGTGTGGTCCTCTTAAATAGATCTGTAAGTGTTGTACGACTAACTTCATTTGATCGATCACTCCATGTTACTTTGCCGATAAAAGTCAAGTGCAAATCTGATAAGCAAGATGAAACAATACACCTCGCGTACATCAGAAGCTCTTTTCTTGGCATAACACACGGTAGTTGAAAACTCTTCAAGAGCATACCAGTGGTTTCACCCTTTTCGAATTTCATCAGGTAGTCCCCATGAAGAGCTTTCTCCAGTTCGTACATTCCCTTTACTTTTCTTAATGGTTGCTCTGTTTGGATCCACGTTCGCACTTTGGTTGTGCCACAAAAAGGCTAAATATCGTGCCAGCTGAAACACGAGGCGTCGTTTATGCAGCACATTCGGTTGAAGAATATCATAAACGAGAGATACAGCTGGGATTCCGTTTAGTCCCCGTGACAACCAAATATTTATACAGACGAGTGTAGTTCGCAGCTTTCTCCAATTTCGTTTCAAACAGAAACTCGGGGACTGCGCCTACCTGATGAGCCTGGGGAAGGACGAAACCGGGTTGTCGAAGAGTTTCCAGCAAATTTATGATTAGCGTCCTTCCATCCAACCTCCAATTTATGGAACTTTGGAGGTTTATACAGCAAACATACCGTTTCGACTAGCGCATGTGTTTTTGGCGTCTCAGATTGGCTGATTAATTTCTGACCGAAATGTAACGGATTCCGGCGCTTGTGGTTTGGCATTATAAATTAGTTTTGTATGGTTTGACGAAGGTTCGTTTTTTTCAGTTACGAGATTTTATATGCAACTTCGAACACCCGATTATTTGACATTTGCAACCTTCCTCGGTTCACCTTGTTTCGTACGCACAGTGAACAGAACAAAGTAATGTTGGCCATGAGAAAGTGTGGGAACGATGTGAGGAGTCATCAAAACCAGTGGGAGGATTTAACACTGCTTAACGTCTAGATAAAATGTGACTGGTGTTCGCCAGGCTTTCGGTTAACCGCCATGAATCGACTTTATGTCAATTATGAGACAGTTGGTAGTTCAGTTACCCAAGTAGCACGTCTAACGTCACATGATATGTGGCACGGGCAACATAGCTCGAAAACGCTGATTCGGGACAGTGTTAAGCTTTTGATGGAAAAAACATTCACTCGCTTTTGGACGTTTTAGATGGGATTACCAAGACGTGTTTGACCGTACACAGCCGGTTATTAGCGGTGAGGTTAGACGAAGCGGAATTTGCGCTCTTACAGAACTACCAATACGCAAACTCGGAACTGCGTATCGGATCCCTTAGAGGCGGATCTATCTTTCGAGTCAGACCATGGTTCGTGTTGAATGAGCACCGGTCGGTGAATTCTTGAACGCCGATGTGAACGAAAGGTCATTATGCGAAAGTTCATTCGAACACATCTATTTGGGATGTGCAGTTATCCACCGTCTGTTATTTCAGGAATTGGAGCTAAGCCCTTTATCTGCATTGTGTAATTTATTACGCTTGCATGTCACACATATGCAACCTATGGGAACAACCAACGACAACAGCAACCCACAGAATCAATTTGGTGAATAAACTTGTGGTTGTACAGCAGTTCTGGATGCCGGTTTATCGCCGTTCTTCGGTCCGTGTGCTTTACTGTACGACCACTGATGATTTGTTGCATGGTCACACACCAATGACAACAAAAGTTGTTGATCATCAAGAGCTTTCTACTGGATGTATCATACGTGTCTGATTGAGCTGAGGACACTTACGCACAAAAGAGCTCAGTTGTGGCTTAGGTACCTGTTAAGTACGTGGCGTAATTATTTATGTTTCCCTATTCCCTTCCGGTGACTGCTGAAGTTTCAATACCAGGCTATTCTATTTTATACAAAGTCGATTCTATATTAACCGTTTTCATGACTCGATTTATTCACATTCATTTCTGAGTTTGTTGTTGAACATTTTCTCCAACTGCGCAACATTTTTCCCCTTTAATTTGTCCGGTAGCAGGCTGCCTTTTCTGTGCCATTCTGCATTGCTAACTGCCCGAGGTTCAATCCTTTAATTCTGCTCAGTATTTACTGTTAATTTATTATAGAAACACGGTCTACCTATCTATACTGTCTGCCCACGTCTAATTCAATATATTGTTTGCTGCCCAGCTGCGACTACTGAACAAACGCAGGTGAAGTTCGTAGAGTTCGATTTCGCCGCGATCACTACTGACCGTCCATCGTTGAAGTAGACTGCAACTTACCTGTCAGATAGGATACGTAGATCGTGCGTTTAGGCTAATTAGCCAATCCCCTGCTTTGAGATCACGGCCTTAGCACAGGGTCGTACAGTACCTTCCAAGACGGGCATGTGAGCGCAGCTTACTGAGCGGTAACAAGCGAAGTATAGTACTACATCTGTTAACATGGATTTCAGTGTATTTCTCCTTGCATTTAACGAGTGCCATCTTATCAACTTTGCATACCGCGATACTAAACTGCATCCGCAATTGAATAACTGATGAACCCAAAACTTTTCAGTCGGATTTGTTCTTTTATGCCGTTCTTTTCTGTATCCGCAGACGATTAGAAGTGATGTACAACGTCGAAGGGAAATGTGACGTTAATTTTTTCGAATTCGTGCATACATTTTCCACTTATAGGAACTCGAATTCCAAGGGGATTATCCGAATCCTGTGTGTTTCTTGAGCGGCTTCTTGCGATTTGTTTTTCTGTGACAAGGACAGCTTTTTCGTTTTTTGGTTTTCTATGGCGCTACAGTTGTTCTTCAAAATTACGTGCGGGATTAAATAGAGAGCTAACTCTCCGATGATTTGAAATAATCCATTCTCATCAGCTCTTCTTAAGTACCGTTTGAGTTGCATGTTGGATTATACAAGATCCAAAGAAGGAACCACTCTGACTTATACGTGCTCGCTGGAGCGTTGTATGATGCAGAATTTCTGGTGAATGGGTCAGTCTTGACTTGTAACGGTTTGAGATACCTTTTATCTTTAACAGGCCGCACGTATGGTCCTTGTGAATCGGGTTGATGCGATAACTGACTGCTTTACAAGTAAGCGTAACACTTGACCCTGAGCCTGTTTTATTCCTGATCGCTCGTTTTCGGATTAGCACGAACAGTGATCGTCCCAGAGAGGCTTCCCATAGATGTTCTCATTGAGATTTTAGATTTTTTTCAGAAACCAACCTTCAAATCCCATAACCAGTTACATTTTACACGACAGATTGACTGTTTGCCCCCAAGAAAGAAATGTGTCTGTGTATTTATGTGCAGATATTATTCATCAGGGGAACCTAAGAGAGTTCATGGATGAGAAGTCGATCCCTTCGTCAAGATGTTTGTTGGACATTTACATCCCCATCGGTGCTTACACACCTTCCTCCTAACAACTACCTGACTGTGCTGGGCACAGTAGGCTCTTCGTCCATCCAAATGTCGTCCACCTCGCTAATGCGACGGAACCAGCTTGGCCTTTTCGAACTTGGTAATTGAAATTGCGTGCTTCCTCGTGCTTCCTACGGGTTGCCTGCACCTGAATGAATTCAACAGATGGAGCATTGATTTAATTTGAATCTGCGACTGCAGAACAGCTCAGAATTCTAAGATTGTCTGAATGATAACCGAGTTGAGCGTATCAAGTCTGCTGATACCTCTTAACCAGCAAATTAAATTTTTTCGATGTCAGTTGAGCCCATCGCATAACTAACTTCTGTCTCTTAGTTTCATGAGCTCATATTTCGTCTACTGCCGGCTCAGACACCATAATGAAGAAGATAACGCTGGAAGTTTAGCGAATCGGAAGTGAGTTTGGGCAAAGCGTCCAACAAACAAACGGCCAATCAAAATGCAGGCAAACAACATTTCAAAAATGTGACACTGGATTGTAGAGTTAATGATGTGGTGGGATTATAGTTAAATGAAGCCGATCGCACGCCTTCTGTTCATATTACGATGGACAAAAGTATCAAAGGATGTTCCTGATTTCGTGCCCCATCTTTTCAGAGATCACAGCTTCCAAAACTTTTGAGGAACCGCAGAGTTTCTCGAAGGCAAGTGTAGGGTAAACGATATGTTGTGCGACATCGAGAAATAGTGCTAGATTCGCTGAATCCCCGCCTAAATTACACTACGCAGTTCACAGAAGTTCATCAAGGACCACGCCACTTAAGAAGTGACTGCTTTTTTAAATTATGCTAGTGAAGAGTCACTGTTGATAACTGACGTTCCGCTGTCGATGATGATGTTTTTCGACAGCAAGTTCTCGTTTAGATTTGCAAAACTGCTCTTTGAGTCGAATGACTGTGCTGGTGACTCGTAACTGCGCAGCCGGTGCTTTTACCACCAAAGAATACCCTCTCGTTGTATGAATCTGTACGGTAGCTTGTCGATATAATGTATTGCACAGTATCAACCGATGATGGCAACAGTTTGGGGTTCCTTACCACAAATTTTATTATGATTCACAAGTTTACGCGAAGGATTCGTATGTGCGTAAACGGAGCTCAGTAGGCCCACGTCTAAGTGCATTAACGCACGAAAATGACGCGCGCAGTAGCTTGTGTCAATGGTTGTCTGCATTGTAGACACTAAACCAACCGGTCGGAAACGTGTGTGACGTCCTGGCTGACGTGTCACGTGACACGGCTAAGTGCGCGATGAGGTACAATCCGAGGCATGGTGACGGAAGCAAACACCTAGTTACTTCTGTCACATAAATTTTGCGATTTTCCCGTTTTGTTTCCAATGTCTGAAGTGTTTCCCTTACTGATAAACCCTTGTCAGTATAACCAGTAGAAGCAGTGGTAAATGATTCCGTACAAAATCTCAAATGATTGTTCTAGTGCTTCATTCTCAAAATGCTACTAACCAGCTAATGGGGAGTGGCGAAAGACCTGTGGCAGCACAGTCCAAAGTCTTCGGAGGATGAACTAGTACCATGCGTGAGAGGTTTTAGCTTGATGTGTAATATGAGTCACCTAAGGAAAATACAGATCTTGCACGTATTTCAAATAAATTACACCCGATCTCCGGAAAGCACTTTCGTGAAATACAGGCTCACCTTTGCGACGGCGTCTTCCCTCTGTGAAAACTTAAATAAGAGGCTCCGTTAACTTCAACTTGTATTTCAGCTGTGACGTGCTCTGACAAATTATGCTGTTTCAGTACGAATAGCGGCCAGCGGTTCCAGCGGACATGTACTCTGTTTCGTTGTTCGTATCTGCACCATTTAACGTGGCAGTTGACCAGAGACTATAGGTCGACGGTTAAGGGAATTTCCTTCGTAGTGTTCCCTTTTAGGTAGCCAACTGATTCTCTGATGGACCGGAACCTGTTTCCTCTTTGCTTAACAGGAGTGGTTATTTTTTCGAGATGAACTGCAATGAAAAAAGTTTAGTGTCGCCAACATTATCTCCTAGACTGAAGATTTTCCACTTGAGGGATCTTTGTTGGTGAAGTGGAAGTACTGCGTCAAAAGAAAAACGTTACCATGATTCGTTACTTGATACAAATTGAATAATGGCGCTATGATTATTTTTTTTCTTTTGGCTCCCGTAGCGCATACGTCATACCCTAAATTCCAAGTCTAGCGCAATCAAATTATGCCCGGAATAGTTCGCTGGTCAGTGGATAAAGGTACAACGTCACTTAAGGCAGCTTCTTTTTGCCTGACGACCGCCTGATAGCTACAGAGTGAGGACGCCGTGTACTGTCACTACTTGGCGCAAGGTAAATTAGCCATCTGGTGAACCTGGAATGTCTACTGGATGGTCCTGAGATGTTATCCTGGTGAAGAAATCAGTTCTGTAAAATAGTTAATAATATCATTATTAGTTGAAGTTACTCCACAAAGGCGATCTACTGGCAGACAGTCAGTTGCCACTTGTTTCGATCCCTACAGTACATGTTCCCGGCTGTAACTCTGCGTTCTTTGTTTGCAACCCATGCTTTAAGTAAACCCCAAAGACAAGATGGCAGTCCTCATCCAGAATATGGTTGCAGGTCCTTCTCTTGCAGTTGTTCAGCAGAATATGTTGGGCGCCCGACACGGCAATTTGCCGAGCATCTCCTGCCGGAATATCAGTAGACCCAATGGCAGGACACAAGCTCGATGACGTCACATATTACTGACACCGGTCACGTGATCGATCCAAACCAATCCTTTCACGCTATCTACAGATTACCCAATAGACTTCCGGTACCGATCCCATGGTCTTGCTTGACCACAACCAAAGCAGTGACAAGGCGATTGAGAAATCTGGTACTGTGTTGTCAAAAAATATCCATACGAGGTCTGATTCTGCCAGTGTCATGTGACACGAAGTGATCGACTCAGTTGCTCTACATCACCTTAAGGCATCCAATTAAATGGGACTTGGGCTCCAATGGTAACCAACACATTATCCTTTTCCGCGTTTTCAATTTTGCAACCAATCTTAGCTAGTATTTCATTATTTTTCCCTTTGGATATGTACGACGAGACCCAAAAAACATTATTATCAGTCATGGGAACAGAACTTAGCAAGGAGCTCGCAGAAAATCATGTACCCTAGTTTGATGGAACTTGTTCCTAGACGAAGTACCGTGATTATTCATTTTCCGTTCCAAATAGGAGCTATTCAACATGTTCTACATGTTTTTTACATGTTCCAGACGTTACCTCTAAGTACGTTTTACGGTAGAACTCTGAATTTGATGGTATATAGCACTATTCATCAAAATATACATCCATCATAAGTATATAAACGAATATAGGCTCTTACAGAGATTTGAAAGTATACCTGCTTCATTTGTCTACTTCGTTGAAGTCCTTCTATGGACTTACCACGACAGGCAACTTAGTGTTTTAAGTTACTGACACCGAAACACGCCAAAAGTCCATCATCATCATCTACTCCAATCGATTGTTCGAACTGCATTCTTTCGCAACTTGCCGCCTAAATGCGCTATTTTATTTCAGGTCATTACGTAGAAAGATGCCTAACGAGTAAGTTCTCGAGCAAAAGCGTATCAATCTGTTTTCGGATGGTCCTCTGAACAATATCACGAGCTGAGATGGGATATCTGGTTACCTTGGCCAGCTTTGTTGCTGAATCAAATTGAGTGGACTGGATTATATGCCTATCTCCTCTCCAAGAGCATTTGCTTCTAGACTTTTTTAAAAAACACTGGAACATAAATAGCCCTGAACTCAATCAATGACAACTATGTTACCCTTGGCCTACTTTACTCACGGCAGATCGATTAATACAGCTTTTACGCTCGATAATGCAGGTAGCTGCACTGAGTTGTAGATTGCATTGAGTCGATACATAGCAGCTATATGAGCCTGGGACGTGTCCGTTTTTAAGTGCAAGTTGTCTGACTTGTCAAAATCTCAGAAAGAGGTATAAAAGAGAAGCAAATATCCATAGATATGTCCAAATCGCCATACGAATTTGCGAGCCATCTTCGTGTGCTTACCAATGACGGAGAAATTATGTCCGATTTCGGATTCCTCATGAACCAAAACACTGGAGACCCGTCGAATCAGTGATTCGGGAGTTTCAGGATGGATTTCAGACCAATGGGAACACATGTTTTGAAACGTGGAATTCGAATGCGGAGTTCAATTAATAATACAACAAAATTTGGATTATTCACTTTATTAACACACCACCATTAGCCAAGCCGATAGAAAAACTTTAGTTGGTCAGATGGCTGTTGATCTAGTTGCCGACGTTGGCAATGGAGTTGCAGACGTTTTGTCAACATCGTCGACGCACTGTCGGATGGGTAGTTGTTCTTTTCGTGCCTGCACTTTCACGGTTTTCAAAGAACAGCTTTAAGCCCTTTCCTGGTTGGCTGTCCATAAATCTCACCTGGGGTCTGATTGATCCGTTCGTGGTCTGTATTGAGTTGTGGTCTGCGGTTCTTGCGTTCGACTATATATATATATATATATATATATATATATACTCTAGGTGAGATATAATAATCATGCCTCTTGGGTCTTCCATGTCATAAGTCCTGCCTCTGGTCTGATTACATACTAGGCTAACGGATGGCCATGGTCCCTCCATGGAGCACACTTTCAAGTATCCTTTTCGGGGAATTATCCTATACAAGTGCTTCTGGATCGTTCTCTCCTCACTTCCCTCCACCACAGTGTATCGAAAATGGCTAACTCGACTGAGTGAAACGCTAGAGTAAAACAGAATTCTGACTACATGAAAAGCAACTTTAAGCGTCCATCCAACATGAAATTTGCCGCTGTTTCTTATTTACCAGTTTTCGACACATGGAAGAACATTAGTTAAGGATAAACAATGGATTCTTTCTTTAGAATCCTGCTCCGTTGCTTTGTTTGCATTTTCAACCGTATTCTCATCGATAGGTTTAGGCGTGCATGTATGACTCCGCGATAATATTGTCCACACATAAACCTATACAACTTGCATAAGAAACTACCCATGGAGATGGTAAAAACAAACCAACACCCCCTTAACAGTTCCTCCTGTATAAAGCTTATCAGGTAGGTCTAGGCCCTGAATTTCCAACATTTTTCCATCGTCCTGGTGACCAGTCAGTCTGAATCACTGTGTGTGGTTAAGCGCTTCATTCTTCAGTCATCTTTGAACTTTATCGACCGCGTTTGAAATGCTTGACGTACTGACCTGATTGTCAGAAAGAGCTGGACGCGAACGTACTCAGAGACACTGATTTCCGTTGTAACGTTCGAATTCCGTTTGATTCTATCGGTTTCATGTGCAAAACAAGTTCGCAACTTTGTGTTAACATACACATGGCAGCATGGTTAGTCATGATACCAGAATATTTGTTGACCTTTGTGTTCACAGTCTTTGCGAGAACCCGTGCCCTATTATCGAGGCGGGAAAAAGGCTCTTTGTTCGGTTTTCATGTGGAACTTTCCAAGGAAATCCTTTTTCACCATGTTTGATCAAAACAACTTTTTAAAAGATCGGAGACACGAAAATGTGATCGCGGTTAATTTACCCTGTTAGCCAGACGGCAAATCTCAAGAGCTTCCCAGTTCGTAGCAGTATGCTTCGACAATAATCACCATTCAGCAGAGATTTAGTGCCTCTAACTGCAGCATACTCATCGCGTTCTTCAAAATTCAACCCTCGTGGCTTGTCAAAAAAAGAGCCACCAGTAAAGACTGGTGGCTATCTGAAATGAACATAACTTTGACGTGCGATTTGTGTGACGTAGCCGGCAACAGGGCAGGGAGAATGAGTGGTGTGTGATTCTTGACACAATACTACTTAAAAGACTAATGAGTGTGTTATACTTATTGATCCGATGTGCAATAATAAGGCATCTGCGATGCCCAGAAATGAGCCTGACCTTTAGGTATTGATAAAAGGACAGTTAGGACCTACTGGTTGTTAATCTATTCGCCGAGCTTGGCAATTAACATGCAAACGTTCAGTTACTAAACGAGGAGAAAACATCATTGCGAGGTTGGGTTTGTAAGTTCCTCTCATTGGCATTCTCTTCCGTTAAAAAAACTATTCGTACTTAAAACCGACGGACATAAACCGATTTCATCAGTTGTTTTTTAAGAATAACTGCAATTAGATAATCTACTGTACTTTTCTTCATGGGAGTTTGGTGAATATCACAAGGGTAAACGTCTAACTGGCTTGTTTACCCTCCGTGGCAAACCAAGTGCTTATTTAATGAGCTAGCTGCAACAGCAAAAATACGGCAACCCGGGCCTACCTCGTGAACATCACACACCAGTTGATGTCCAACGACCGAAATTTCCAATCATAAATATTGCACGAATAGGATAAGTAAATTGTCGTTGAAGTCGACCAATGAATGTGTGTGTTTGCTCACCACGCGTTTCTCTCCCTGATGACAGCAATCCTCCAAGTGATATTCCATAAATAGAGCACATTCTGTAGAGCAGTCCACAGAATCCACTCACGAGGCTTGTGGACACTCAGCTGCAGCAGTTCCTTCAAAACTACCCCCGAAGGGAGGCTACTTTACAGTAGAGTTAAGAGTAAGCATTCCCCGATGGACCTTTATAGACCGCTGGCTTCACTGAGCGATTTCGTGTGTACCAGTGGGGAAATTGTCACCGACGGGAATCGAGCAGTAATAAATACTGGTTCTTAGTCGCCATACAACAACGAGAAGAAAAAGTCTGGCAAAAACGGGATGCTTTTACCCTTAAACAATACTATAATAAGCCAATTGTGACACCATATCAGAGCTAGGTACCATCAGTGTCCTTTGTAAACTTTACCTGACACAGGCCCAGCATTCAACGGCTAACAAGTTTTAGCTCAGCGCAGTGGCCAGGATCTGAGAGCCAATGAGATTGTGACCTGCTGTATCATGTGGCATTTCAAACCAAACAGAATTACGCAACAACCAGACAGGAAGGTGGGAATATTTCACAATGGGCGACTGACGTTAATCTCTTGCATTTAGCATTACCGTTTCACGGCCAGTTCCGCCATTGGTGGGCGGCCGTTGACCGGGCATTGTAAACTTTCCATTCATGTTAGTCTTATGGCACTTAAATGCTGTTGCCGAGTATTGGCTTACGTGCAATGTTATTGCGGACGTCGCGTAACCAGATTCCCCCTGTTATGCTATCAATTTATCGGTGATCGAATGTCTAAAGATATTACGATAGACTTCAGGTTCGCCTCTTTTCTGACACTGCAACTAAGGTTCATCCCAGGAAATGGTAGAGCCTGTGTTTTAAACTAACATTATTTTGTGATCTGGGAACTAATATGACATAGAACAGAAGCTAATTCTCGAACGTCACCTATTTTTACGGTGTTTTTTTTGGATGAGCCAGCAAGCTTGTGGGACTTCGTTACTAATCGACATCGATTATCGGTTAGCACGTTGGTTGTACTGGGATAAGCTATGGATATGAAGAGAGATCCCGATGAATATGATTAAGGAAAGAGGATTAAGATGAGCAAGAAACCATCGTGACGTAAAAGAAACCTATTTGATTCACCCGGGAACTCGAGCAGCAATACGAGATTCGTTTAAAATTGGATATATTCAGTATTCGCTTCAGAGGACAAAATAGGTAAAAGACTTTTGAATATTTTACTGGAAATGTTTCGAAATCTCTTGAATTTCTGGCAATTTACTTCACAAGCCACTAAAATGAAGTTGAATTCTAAACATTGCCCCGAAAGACAACGCATTCCCTTAGAAAGGTCAAAAAACCTGCTTCTGTGCATCTGCAACTGAAAGTAATCGTAAATCACATGCAGGGCTATGTGTATAAACAAAATTTAAAACTCAACGAGAACAACAAACAATTGTGGCTCGAATTAAGCTGTGGTGAGGCCGAGGTTTGCGTCAAATGACGTGCGCAGCCTTTTAATATCCACCCACGTGCTGCATCAAATCATACGCAGATACAGGTCTAAGAGCGGAAGGTGACGAAACTGGGTTCTTTATTCTTCCGATATAGTGGTTCCCAGACTTTTTGTGTCTCCGCGCCCAATGTGCAGTGACCTCCGCTAATTTGCCGTCCAGAGTATGTGCACGAGGACGTTGATGATTTTGCACAGCTGTGAAAGGTTGAATAAACGAAAGAGACGATTCGCGAACTACACTAATTTGGTTTTAACGGGAGACTCAGCTGAATCCCGGCGGAATCTCTTGTTTGTGGTATTCTTGAACTAAATGTTCTGCACAAAGGCCCCCTAAGGCTTTAGTTGATAAGATATTCGAGATGTCGCAATGCATGAGGTTTTTGAAAACTCTTTGACAGTCCAGCACCGGTTTCGACCCTCTTGGGACTCATCGGGTGGGCGCTGTTAAAGAGTTTCCAGCAACCCTGTGAATCGTTTCATTCAAGAAAAGCGATATTCTTTTTTCCACTTTAAAAACTAATCTATTTGCAATGGATGGAAAACAGGTGTGAGAAACTTCCTATGCCGAAATGGATCAACGCTGTGTACATGAGTTCCATGTCTCAAGCTATCAAGCCAGAAAAATAGACGATAGATTATTTGTAAAAGTATAAACAATTTAGGTTCTCGTGCGATTTGAACACATGAGTGTGGTTTCAACCGACCACCTTCGCATCAATAAATCCGCACGGTTGAACTTGACAACAGTTTCAAATCCCCTTTGACCGTCCCGTCGGGCCACCAAAAGATTGGAATTTACATCATATGGGATCCATATTAGATAGGTTTTGCTCTGACAATTACTTCCGTGTCCGGAAAATCAGCCCCGATGGGTGTGATAGAATTTTGACGAACGCCACTGTTGTACTGTTGTACAAATTCGACTGCGTGGTCTCGCTTCACCAGTTACCACCGTCGAAAATACAATGTCGGAAAAAGATGGCGAGTAAAGTGACGAACTTGAATAACAGTGAGGTTAGGTATAGCTGGGTAACAAGACTGATGGGTTGAGCGAAACAGGACCCGGTTTGTCGTTCTGGTAATTCGGAGATTTATCATTTATTTCATGAGCAAAACCTAATGTGTCCCAATTCGTGAAACGCTGGGTTAGACTAAAAAACCTGATCCTTCCGGCTGGAGGTGGATAGTGTCTATTATCTCCTCATTAAGTTTGCCGTATACACTGCTTCCTTGAGGCTAGGCGGTTGGACCAAACTCTAGCTGATAAATCTTCTCCTTCCGCTGTTAAACGCTGTTAGACGTTGCCGCTGTTAGACGAGAGTCGATTAAACCAATAAAACTAATCTTATGTCGCACCCTCTTTACTTGTTACTTGTTTCATACTTGTTTCATACTCGAAGAAGAAGAAATGAGGCTGTGCTACTACTAATTTGGTCCATTTTTTGTCAGTAGCATCTCCACATCCTCTCCCACATCCAGATTCATGAAAATTATGCACTGGTCATTATTGTCGATGTATCTTTCCATAGGTGTTGAAGGCAGGAACAATGTACCCACTTACTTCATAGTTCGATCAGATCACAAATATACAGGCGAATTTCCTCTCAGGGAGATTTGCTAAAGAATCTCCAAGTTCCCAGGATATCCGCAATTTTGATTCACTTACCTCGCGTAAAATCTTGTCACACCCAGTTGAATTTAAGTGGTTATTTGCAATTTTAGCAGCTTCAATTCAACTGCTCGTGACTGGTCTTGGAATCTCGTAACATAGGTCCCTTTCTCTTCAGTTATTAACAGATTTGTGTGAGGTTTAAGCTTCGTCCTGAAAAAAATGGACTCGAAAGAAGCATCATTTTCTTTCCCGTAATACCGGTAAAACACGTCACGAGCGCGTGTTCCTATTGCAGTCAGGGGTGCAAAGTACGTCATTCTATCATCCACAAATATTATTTACAACTTCTCTTTAGACAACCAGCTCAGTCATGCGCAATGTAGAACAGCATGACGGATACTCACATCTGCGGGGAGTCCTTAAACTTGATAACTATTGAGTTGCCTCAGATATTTGGCAACAAACTCAAGTAACTCATGCAGAGCAGTTGAAATATGCTATACGAGCAAACAACAATGGCCTCCCTCATGAAGTGAGTTAATTTATTACTTTGTGAATGCCCACATATCGGCAGGCCTGTCAGGACCCGGTGCATACAAATGGTTTTCGTTTGCTATTGATCCGTTTCACATAAAACTAGGTTTAAACAGGAAAACCACTGCGACCCCGCAAACTAACTCCCTCTTCAAAATGTTCGTGATGCCCAAGGTACGGGAGTCATTGGCCACAGTAACTTTGTCTTCCCCTTCCCCTGGAAAGTCATGGAGCTCACCCGACCACGTACAATTCATGATTCATATTTGACTGCACCCTTACTAAGTGAGATAGAGAACACAAGTGCCTGAAACGTCTTTTCATGAATTCAGACTGAATTGAGTTCACAGTAGTCTGTCCCACCAACCCACTGGAAAATGAACACTCCACTGAAGGAATTTCAACCAATCTACACAGTTTTTGGACACGTAAATTATAAGAATAAAAAAAAGGAAGGCAGACGAAAAACAGACTGCCCAAAATAACTCCTCTTTTTCAATGTCCTGAAACTGTTGCCTATTTACATTCGGATTTAATGTGGAACGGAATATCATTGGTTTAGTCATTTCCCAGCTTAAGTCGTTTCCCCCGATATCCTTTGTTTGACATGATAAAACGATGTGGATACACCATTGGTCAGACAGACGGATGGGGTGAAAACTGAGTGAAGAGTGTTATTGTAAGTTCGCCTTCACCCAACCAAGGATTCTGTTGGAAAACCAGTCCACATGTCTTGAAGATGACGTGTGCCTAGGGTATTTCTAGATCAGAAACAAGTTACATGAAGATCCGGATAATTTGCTGTTGACGAGGACGCTGGTATCTTTGGAACCACAGGTAGATAGTGGTTTGTTTAGCAGAATCACAATGTGCAAAAAAGCACTTCAGTGGAATTTTTCCATCGATTTTGTGTAGAGATCCCTAGACAATAAGTGCTAACTAGGTCGAGTAAAACAGTTAAGCCAGAAGTTTTGCTGTAGAAGTTGTTTCCATTAAATAAAGAGGTATTTGTAAAGACATCATTTGTATTAATAATTTTGCTACTTCACCAAGATATCAGGTGTAATATTAATA
This sequence comes from Clonorchis sinensis, assembly GCA_003604175.2. NCBI lineage: Eukaryota > Metazoa > Platyhelminthes > Trematoda > Opisthorchiida > Opisthorchiidae > Clonorchis > Clonorchis sinensis. The sequence continues at coordinate 202,429,620 of CM030369.1, forward strand.
ATTTGGGTTTACTCACAATTTATAAATAAGACCAAAGTTGTCAAAGAATTTCCACCCATTTTTTTCACTGGAGAGATGGCCGCTCGGTCTAGAAGAGCGGCGGAAGGAATTTTAGCCTGACTGGTCGGTGGAAAGTGGTCGTGAAGTCAGCCGCCTGAAACTGCTTAGTACAGTACATGTTGCTGATGTCATCAGTGTCCAGCTGATTGGTCGCAACAAATAGGAAAGCCTCCTGTGGCCGAGCTTCCCGGGACCAGACGCAGTCATCCGAGTCGCATGATTGCCACAGAGAAGTGTTTCTAACAAGCGAAAACCGAATTTGTCTTGAGACGCCTAGTAAGCGCTTAGTTGTTTTTTGCATCACTTCAGAAACTTTTAAATATCGTAAGTTTTACAGTCCCTTACTACGTGCCTACAACACAGGGAATTCAAACAAGTGTGCTTTTTTGCTGACCAGCGGGTAAATGGCCTGTCGGTCGAACAGAACAACAAATTTCCATAGGAATATATGTAATTTTTGGTCGCCCGTGCACCAACACTAAGCAGAGAACCCTTTGTCGTTTAATGCGCTCGCCGGGCGAACGGTACCAATTGGCAAGCTGGAAATGAATAAAAATGTCAGTTGCATCTATGTAGCCACTTGGATAGACCAGTACTCACAAAGTTTGTTCCACCGATCTAGCGAAAAGACCAAGTTGAACATTGAACTGGAGACACCAAACGACCCTACGCAAACCACATATAGTGGAGTAATTGATTTTCTAACGGATAACAGGTATGACAGTATTTGTCTAATCGAAAAGTATTACTCTGCAATAACGGATCTATTTGAGTGGTTAGTCAATACGCGTGAAATCTGGTTACTCATTTCCCACTGGATTTATCCTATAGTTGTGGGTTCCTTGGTACTCCTTTTATTCCTGGCTACACCATAGGCAGGCGGTCACTGCGTGCCATCGCACCTCGAAAGCAGACCGAACACCATCCTTATGTTCACGGCAGTTAGGCATCAGTGTGAATAGGGGTTTACTGCTGTCAATGATGGTGATGATGGTGACGTCCGTTTCCAAGTGCTGGGCATATGTCATTTGAGGTTAGTCAAAACGTCCATCCTGGGTGAACAATGCTAGTGCTCTGCTCGGATGATGAACTGACTGGAAAAGGCTGCCTGAATGAACTGTCACCTGACCTGTTTGGTTAACAGGCTAAGTGAGGGATAGTCGCGCCTGCGTGAAAGTGTGTGCTTCAAGTGGTTCTTGTCGGAAGAGCAAAATAGCTTCGTGGTATACGGAGCTACCTTCACACTTATTCTCTGTTGGAGCATGTTTAGAGTGCACATTGGAGCAGTCAGTTTACCGAATCACTTGAGGGTCCGCACATTGAAGCTTCTGGCAAAAACGGGAGATTGAGGTTTGAAAAACAAAAACGAGGCAATGTACATGAGCACTGGCCTTTTACTAGACGCCACCTTGGGTGTTCGGGTGACGTACCTGCAGTTGGATCTAGGTAAATGTGACCATTAAGTGGGGGGGGACAAGAGCGTTATCAGACGGTAATAAGGAAGACTGGAAGGTCAATGCGGTACCTCGTTTTTGCCCACTCAGCATACTGCAGCAAAGAAGGAGGCCCGACTAACAGCATGACGAAAAGGCCGATGTGTGGCGAAATTATCATTCTTCCATTCATGGGGGGTGAGGCCTAAACAGAAAGAGGACTGAAGAGCGTAACTGATTTGTAAGCATTTTTCTAAACACTACGCGGACAGCTTAAGATACTGGTAGAAAATTTTGGGTAATAAAAGGAGGTTTTGAAATTTTTAATTAAGATTTCCTCCCGTAAGCGAAGTCGATCTATGCTGAATAGCCGAAAAGTATTGTATACCTCTTTCGCTCTCATTGGGTACCGAGCAGTTAGTCAACACATGACTGAAAGATGGGTGGCGTTATTTTCTGTTTGAGTCGAGCTAATCATATTGCTAATCAGCCGCTCGTGGACGAACTGTAAAGTGTTCAAACTACTAGTGAAAAGGTCGTGAGTTCGAAAATCCCTGAACTTTCGTGATATGCACACTGCTGATGATTCCCAATGCGGATCAGACAATTGTGCTGTGCTTCTGAGCTTTTCAACCTTCAACTACAGGACAAGATCCCAACCGAAATACTGTATCTACACCTTTGAATACTTTGTACGTTCATTTTTTCTGACGAGCCTCGGGTGTGGGATGTGTCCATTTCATAGGCTAATCTGTGCTGCAGTTAGCATCCTGAAAGGCAGTCGTATACTTAGCTTGCAAACTACCAAAAACCTGATACGCATGTGAATGTTGTTGGCCAAAACTATCGTTATCCAATGAGTATATGCTGTCTAGTATTCACGAGCTCATCAAATTGGTAAACATTGATGACCATCACGCCGGGGCTTCTGTGTTCTGTATGCCACATTGGTGCATGTGTGCAGTTAACGTGGTTTAGCTCCGTCCTACCGGTAAAGAGTTTGAGCGTTGGCAAAAATGTACTATGTACCGTTGGCCGGTAAAGCTTCTCTGTGTAGTGCGCACTGCCATAAAGTGTCCACAGCGATAAACTCTTGCTTCAGTGACGATTAATTGGACTGTGATAAATTGGTCTGCGATACAATAACCCGCGATAAATTGACCTACGACGAACTGGTCACGATGCACTGGTGGAGGTCTCTCCGCCTACAATTATTGACTCTCTGGATGTACATTCCCGCAGGGTGAACTTTCGGCTAGCTAAAATTGAGTGTAACGTTCAGTATGCTCTAAGTTTGATGTGACTAAATGAAACTTTTAATATGACTGGCTTAGACGTGTTAACCACTAGGGTGTGCGGCTTGAAGCACGCAAGGCAAAATGCGTTACTATGGTAGCAATCGCGAACCTGGTAGCAGATAAAGAACGTTTCGTGGTCTGTGATTTAGATGTATTTTTTTGGAACACCAGGTTTAACGAGACAAGTATCGTACTTAGGGAGAGGAAATTTGACCTTTCTGGTGTTCAGCAATGCAGATGCTGTGAGAAGTACGTTAGGTGGCAACAAGAAGGGGAGCATATCTACCGCCAACCTCATACAGCAAACAAGTCTCATGTAGAAGAAAGCGGACCGCATTTGAATGGAAGCATTTTCCGGTCTTCTAAGATATATATATATATATATATATGAGATACTCTTATCTGTACTACGCTTTTACTGACGTGCTTTTGCTCTTTGATTGTTAGTTTATGGTTTGACGAAGCTAGGTGCCATGACAGATATGTTTAGAACTCAGCAACCGATTTAAGTGGACCACCGAAAAAGCATTACACAGATCTCGAAAACGTCAGTGTCGGAGAATACATTCTATGTTAAATGAACAGCTTCCTGAGTTATACGGTAATGTTTTTCACCATAATGAGTAAACGAAATAAGATGGCCTTTGAACTGACATTCTATGGGATACGTGCCACTGTTGCGCTATCCAACTCTGAAGGAGAGACTGTGACTCCGACGGAAGACATCCTACACAGTGAACAAAAAACGTGATGGTTGACAAGTGATGCTCTTCTACCCAACTGGTGTACAATTGACTATCTTGTAAACCACTTGTTGGCAAGGTTACGAAAAAGGGCAACGAGTGCTAACAGGTGTAAAGTGGAAGGCTGAAAGATAACGGACAGATGAGTGATTTGCATAGAAACAGCACGCTACTCATAAGGTTACTGAAAACCCTACGACAGCCCACGACCGGTTTCGGCCTTCTTGGAGCTCCTAAGATAGGCGCAAACTCCAAGTTTCTGTTCACCTTACGCTCTACTTGAACGAAAATTGCAGCACATTCAGTTGAAGAAGAACATCGTAGACGAAAGATTCAGTTAGGATGCAGGTGCGTCTCTCGTGAAAACCAAATCCGTTTGCAAGTGAATGAATTTATCGGATTTTATGAAAATTGAGCTCAAGTAGGACATAAGGTTGACGTAAACTCGGGTACCACATTTACCTGATGAGCCCCAAGAAGGACGAAACCAGTCCTGGGTGGTCGAAGAGTTATCAGCAACCTTATGTCCAATGTGTTACGTCTTTACAATGTATTGCGATATGTCGAATGAAACAAGAAGCGGCCTGATGCAAAAAATTTAGTTAGAGAACATCATGATAAACTTGAGATTCAGCTAGGATCCAGACGAGTCTACCGCGATAACCAAACTGGTATGCAAATGTGTGCATCTGTCGAACGTGGGTGATTCGTTCATAGATGTTTCACGGTTCCTACCTACTTTTGGGGTAAATGAGCCTCTTCGCAATACAAGTTGATTCTTCGCATTAAAGGTATAACACGTTCAAGCAAGAACAAAACACTGACATTTTGTAATGGAACGATATCTAGTTTCGACTGTCTAGGCAAAATATTTCATTCTCTCAGTTGCAGACGCAAATGTCGGTAATGGTCATTTTGCAGCTGTTTACAATCTTCTGTAAACGTTGTGCTTACTGTTCACAGATCTAATTACACTAGCGATAAGGTGCGACATGAGTTGTTGAAGCTTTAGGTTACCTGTTGGTGGATTATTATTAACTAGTAGTATGAGTATGCCACCTTTACAATACCATACCCAAAGCAAAGATCACCCTAAGCCAGTTCCAGTGGCAACACCACTACATCTTCTTGAGCCCTTTAGAGACAGGTCTTACCATCGATTAGCCGATATACGAAGAAATTGGCACAGAAGATGTTCCGGACCAATGTTGTCTGAGTATCAGAGAAGATGGCTCAGCCATTAGAGCGCGAGTTTACTGACCGGAAGGTCCGTGGTTCGAACCAGACCTCTACCTCTCGACTGCCCTTGTCTAGGCCTGAGCAACTTGGCCGTATCCCAGCCCTCGAGCTTCCTGTGGATTGCATGGCACCTAGGTACCGAAAGGGTGCTACAGCCGAACGCTTCTCTGAGTATCACGCTGCCTTTGTTGTGGATGTTTCAAACTTTTAGCTTTAGCAGAACCATCTCCTTACCCTTTCCTCTTTGTGTCTACATACTATCTTATTTCCTGCCTACCGGGGTGAAATTATGTTAGTTCACTGACTGAAATAAATGAATCTCCGACTCACTAGTTTCCGCACAGGGATAGGAATGCCAAATTTCACGGATGTGGTATACGTTAAGAAATATCCTGGTTCCAGACGATAACTTTCCTGTATCCTATCTAATTGATTCAGCAGAATAATCCATCCAATGTGATCAGCATAAACGATTTGGTGAGTGCTCCATCTTAATAGGTATAACTGAACGAGTAAGGAAAGGGAATCACCTCCAGGGTTCCTCTTACTGAATTTCCTTTGAATGGCGTTCAGGTACCAAACAGTGCTTAGTACTCCGTCTATAGAAACAAACGTACGATGTGAAGAAATTATGGTGAAATTTACACCTGCTGATGTCAATGACTGCTTCGATATACAGTTGCTTTTTGTCCAGCTTTTCAGTTACTCAGTTCATGGTCATGAGATTCAGAATGATCTAAAAACTGGTGGTCGTGTATGAAAAAATCATCTAAACAGATAAAAATACCTGTGTAGCATCATTAGACGTGAAAACATACAGTGCACCAGCACGATTCTTATACTGAGAGGGCTTATGTGGATAGGCCCCAAAAAGGGCAAAACCGGTCGTGGGCTGTCGAAAAATTTTCAGCAACCTTATGAGTAGTGCATTACGTATATAAGTGTATCGCGATGTCTCGAATATCGTAGCAACTGGAATATGAGGCGGTCTGGTGCAGCAAATTCAGCTGCCTGGAAACATCACAAACGGGAGACTCAGCTGGGTTCCAGGTGAGTCTCTCGCAAAAACCAAATTTGTTTGCAAATGAGTGTATTTCGCTAAGTTAGTTTGTACTTCTTGGGGCCCAAACGACGTAACGAATGTAAACCAAAACACTCACGTCCTCTGAATTTCTTGGTTTAACAGTCCATCAAGATTTCTGAGCAAAGCTGAGGGCGTTGAAATAACAGTTACCCCTACCGATACGAACAAGTACATTTAACCACTTGATACGAGAACCATTTTATAGTAGGAATGCTCTATAGATAACTGGCCATAGTATTACTTCATAAACTCAGGTGCTTGATCAGTCGGTCACGCTTTAGTTAATCATAACCTTACAATGAAGATCCAGATCCATAAAGATATCTCAGATGTATGGATCTGAGATCTTGATTAAATACAACTGGGAATTTTATGCTTATGCAGCAAAAATAAAAAAGTACCACCCACTGTGTTCGTATATACATATCTATATTCGAACCGCTTTCCTGCCACGCTAGTGATCCAAGCGAAGCATGACGTAAAATATTAGGCTGTTTTCTTCAATAGGAACAAGTAAACTTTTTCGCTCAGTGAAATTAACTACAGCGTACATCTACAGTGCACTGAAGGAACATGCAGAAAACATTTGCTATATAAACCGTCGACGCGCACACGTAGTACGCGCGTCCGTAAATTAGGAACTAAGTGGAACCATTAAAAAAACGATATGACCAAGTTTTCTATAAAAAAAATGACGATGACATCATAAGTAAGTGGAATTTATTATCGAAATTATAATACCATCAATCAATAAGCAGATCAGAGGAAGAATAATTTCACTAGATGTATGAGAACTGATCACTCGAGGAGCAAGTCACTACGTAACCACGTGATGTGGCTTCTGTCATTGAGAGATGCGCGGCGCAGTGCCTAACTGAGAGCTAATCAAACTGCCGATCGGCGGCTCGTCGTCGAACGGTTAAGTGTTGAATCGCTGGCCGCGGGTTCGAAACTCCCTAAGCTTCGTGAGATGCGCACTGCTGATGGTTCCCAACAAGGCTTTCCAGCGAAGATTGGCTTCACGCAGTCGTAATGCGTGCTCGCGCTGGACGTCCGACTGAACAGTTAATAGATTTTACGCAATGGTGCCGTGACCAAAAGTGTCCAGAAGAATCTACTGTCTCAACCTTATTGAATATGATAGAAAAATTTGATAGACGACTAAAATTGATGATTTTGCTGAAACACGCTACTCATAAGGTTTCTGAAAACTTTCCGAAAATAACCTCATGGTTAGTGTTCCGTCAAGTAAGTATATGGCAATATCTCGAATATCGTACCAAGTGAGACATGAAATGGCTGTCATGCAATATATTCATTTGAAGAATATCCTAAGCGGGGGCTTCATCTGGGATTCAGCTGAGCCTCTCGTTAGAACCAAGTTGGTGTGCAAATGAGTGCATCCCGTGATTCCCATAGAGGGACACATTGTGTATCTTTAAAAAAGGGCATCAACTTTAATTATACAGACCACGTCAACCTGACTTAAACTGGTTTATGTTATGTACTTTGAATGAGAGCAGAACAACTGGGAGTGTAGCCCACCTGGAATAAATTCGCCCATTACTAGTGACCACCTATAACGTTACTAGAATGTTACTATGAAGGTTATCCCCAATAACCTAAGGAACAAAACTTTGGAATGTTTGTTTATCGCGACGACAGGCGGCCCTGATGAATTTGAGCCAATCAAAATTAAATGCTTCTCCAATTTTACCACAAAAAATTGCTCATCAATCCCAGGTGAACGTCTTATTAAATCCATGGAGGACATTCCAATTAAAGCGAAGTACTTTACAGCGACTATTCTTTCATCCAAATCATTCAGGACTACTTCATCAGATCCCGGTCAGAATGACAACCAGAAAGAGTGTCAGTAATTCACGAACTGTACTCATTTGCACCTGCCTGCGTATGGCCTGCGTAATCTGTCAACGTCTAACAGAGTTCAATCAGAACTCACATTGACGTTTGCCTCAACCGGACAGGTGTTCTACAACAAAGAAGTCGTCAGACAAGTGGATGTACCAACACTCACAGGACGATTTGGCGTGTTGGCTGAACATGTCCCTACAATAGCTTGCCTGATGCCGGGACTTGTGTCGGTTACCGAATCGGACGGTACAGTGAAATCCTATTTTGTGAGCAGTGGGACTGTCACAGTTAACAGCGATTCCAGCATGCAGGTTCTTGCCGAGGAAGCTGCCACTCTGGATCAGCTTGACGTGCACGCAGTCAAGGAGGGCTTAACACGAGCTCAGGCAGAGCTCTTATCAGCACAAACAGATGCATCAAAAGCAGAAGCCCAGATAGCTGTTGAAGTCTACGAAGAATTAGCACATCGCTCCGATCGCCGACTCCGCAGCGAAGGCCTTCTTCCTTTCATTTGGACACTTTCATTTGCACACCAGCTTGGATTTAACGAGAACACCAACTTAATCCCAGCTGAATCGCCCGTTTACGCTATCCTTCAACTGAAGGATAGCCGCACATAGGCCGTTTGATGTTTCAGTTGATATGGTATTTTGTATACGCAGTAAACATTATTGGAGAGTTTTCAGCAACCTTATGAGTAGTTCCTTCAAAATTTTCAGTAATTTCTAATGGATATGTATACTCTTATTTGGGAAAGTTTTGTTGTCTATGACAGCGTGGAATGGGTATGGCGTGGACAAAAGTAAGCCACAAATTCAGGTAGTAATGATCTACATAAGCCATCACGCTCAAGCAGGACGATCACGCTTGTTGGACTGATTGGATTGGACACAAAACAAACCTGTTTGAATGAAAATGAATGGGTGGCTTCCCACAGATCAATCACTATTCAACAATGTGTTAATTTTTTTCGAAAAACAGCATTCTTTGTACGCACTATCTTCCACAATGGTTGGTTTCAGTTTCATACGAAATGAACTCTTTACTCATTTATTTCCACAAACAAGAAACCTCATCATTTCTTCTTGTGGTACAGCTATTTGAATGTGAACAGAAAAAACAAGTCATTCGGCTAAATCTTGCTTTCTGCGCACAGATGCGTTACAACCGATAGGGATAGGTGGGTTGATACAATGCAGAATTTTTTAAACGGTGACAGAAGCACTCTTCCGGAGGTTTAGCAACAGAACGGACAACAGGGAAAAGCCCGCTCCCCCCCTGAGGAAGTCGCAGATTAAGTCTTGCTTTCAGAAACCGAGTTGTTGTGAACACTGCACGAGAGTAGGGCCTCTTCGGAGATGTCTCCCTCTAAAGATGACTGTATTATTAAAAGGAACTATTATTCTTGCTGTAGTAAGCTACGCGTTTTCACCAGCTAGCCTAGTAAGATGTCGCGGGTGTTATCACGCGAATCCAAATCCACAAGGCCCGATCAGCTATGATTTTATCACTTCCCACAAGTTTTACAGTGGGCTAGGATGCTATTAAGAGGTTTTCTACAGTAGTTGTGCTCAGGCACTTTGAATGAACTACCCCTTATCAGCAGCTTGTCTAATTACCCCACGTTTGTATCCATTATTTATGAGTTTGACTGCATAGATGAGAAACATAGATCACTCAATTCGATTTACTCTGAACCATACTTCTCCCTTCTTTGCAATTAATCTGCCTGGTATCAAGTTTTTAGGTGAGTAATTTACTCAACATATGTAAAATCTGGTGTTCAAGTTAGGAATGCTTCTGACGAAACCCTGCGCCTACCTGATAAGCTAAAACTTGGCAAAGGTGGAAGACGGCCACCGTCGAGTTTCCACAGGTAGTATATACACAGCGTTACTTGTATGTGACTACCTGTTTTTCGAGCACAAATTTGGTGAACCTGATCCCTCAGATACTAGAACCCCAATATAGGGAGTGAAGACAGGTTCAATGAAGCCCTGTTTGTTTGCCTATTCCTTTTAGTGTTTTACGAATAATGTTACACTCCTAAATACGTGGCACCTGCTTCGATTCGTTCGTTAGGTCTAAAATTCGATCATATTGATGCATATATTCCAGCCAACATTAGCTTAGTAGTTAACCAGATCCCTGGCTGCCAACACATGCTCAATAGCCTATCATTCTGTAGACAGAAGTTCACCAAACCCCACAGCTGCCCACAAGGCTGTGAAGTAACTAACTTATTCGCAAACCTATTTAGCGAATGACATTCTTCAGGTACCGTACTTTTTGCATGCTTCGTTGGGAAGCCGTCAAAAATGGTGAAAAACTCTTCGATTTGTACAAGCTAGGATGGTTACGTCTTGGAGCCTCTTGAATTTGTCACCTAGCTAAGTTAAAAGCAGTAAGGGGACTTAATAACGCGAAAAATAACATGAAAATACCAACCCACGCTAACACATACATACACAACTATGCAGTTGCCTTATATTTCTATCCGAGCATGTCCCTGAATTACAAGCTCAGTGGGAACCAAGACATACTGACCAAATAGGCAAACTGATCATGACACACTAGAAGTTATCATCAGTGCAATGATCAGACGCCATTTAGAGTGTTATTAGTAGCCCTGTTCCAGATAAGAAATAGCCTGAAGAAGAAAAACAAGGACAAAGTAGGAGTGAATTGATTGCCTCAATACGCAATCACCCCATTAGTTTGGTGTGATTCTTGTGTCATACAAAATGAAAGTTTATAAAAAAAGCCATTAGGCGGAGCTGCTAGTTAGTTGAGAAGTAAGACTCTTTCGATCATGGCGGTGGCTTGGTTTGTGCCATTCACTGTTATGCAGTCATCGACATCAGAATTTTTGTAATCGAAAATCTCAGTCATATTAAACTTTTCGCTTTCATAGGATTTCATCAACTTAACCCAAGAAGGTAAGCTGTTGATTTTACAGCTTAACTAACAAAGGAGTGCATAACTCAATATACGTTTGATTTGTCGTACAAGCGCCAGGTAGGGCTGATTAGAATCCGGGGGCTACGTTTACCTGAGTATCTCCAAAATGGCAACTTTATAGATAACGTCTTTCAAAGAAATATTCCACTAAGTTCTAAACCCATGGTCCTCCATGAGGATTTGATGCCCCTCAAGTCATGGGCTTGAAACTGTTTGTATGTGCATGCATGTGTGTAAAATGATCAGTTTTCTGTCATCAGTTTTGGCGTTCGGTTTACGGAAACAGAGTAATTCAGGAAAAGACGTGTGAAGTAAGTATTCCAAGACACGTAAACTTTCCCACCAGGCAGAAGGCCACTCGCATGTGAAGCGCGGTCCGAACGCGACGTTTATGCTGTTAACAAACCTTAACTAAGTAGTTCCTAACTAAGTAGTAGTAACTAAGTAGTTCACTAAGTAGTCCCGTTTGTTTCCTCACAGTGCTATCAGAACAGCAGGGCTTCGCGTTATGTTGGTTCGGGCACCTGTATCGCGATTCCCATGAGGGTAAAACTGATAGACGCGTCTAATCTCTTAATCACGTGTCCCGACAAATCATTTTTAGTCAGGTGGATTTCTCCCACCAGTGAGAGCTGAGGTTTAGCCTTAGCGAGCATAAGGACGTCAGGTAGCCTCAATGGACGATAAAACCGACTACTTATGTCTCGTTTGCTCCGGTTTTTGTCCATAAATGATCAATTTTTTCATGTCTAAGTCGCTTTGTTATTGTGCTGTCCACACAACAACCCGTCTACTGACTGAGCATCTCACGCTTTGTTAAAAGAATATGAGTAGGGTATTTAGACTTCTGTTTACAGGTGAGTGCTCTTCTTTGAGATGAGCGAGGTTCAGCGTCATGGCTCCATTGGTTCACACATTTCACGCTTTGCTTCGAATTTCTCGGTTTCCGGAAATTCAGTGGTAAAACAAATACTGCAGCAACGTACCAACAGTTATTCAATACACGTATGCATACAATCGCTACAGGTGCAGTAGTTATAAAACTGCACGCGAGAAATCAATACATACGTTGGAATTCCATTTGTCTGACTGTTGGACTGTTGGTGGCACGACTTCGAATGAGACGCTTCTCTCTTTTTATCAAATATTCTCATGTAACCCTTCCACATTCATCTCCTGCATTTACTTTTTATGTCTATGACCATGCTCTTCAAAAATAAACACTAGTAGTAGTCTTGGGATGAAGGTTGCTGAGAGGACACAGCTCCGGGATGTAGTGTTGCTTGACCTATTGTCCAGTGGATGTAGTGCACCAGAAGGTAGTCCTTCCTCAATGTGTTGTTTCGAGGATGTGGTATCCTGGGATATACTCTGTCGGCGGTTTCGTGTCCTGACATGTGGTATCCTAGGCCGCATAGTCGCTATAATGTGTTGTCGCGAGATGTAGTGTCTCCAGCTGTAGTTTATCCAGACGAAGTAAACGGTTACAAACCAAAAATTCAGTGACCACTGAAAGGCTGAAATAGATAAATGCAAGGAACACCAAATATTCTATTGAACAGTTTAGAAAACATGCCTTGACAAGCCTAGTTATGCGGTAGAATAGGTAGTTACTCTCCGCACATTCTTGACATGCAAAAAGATTTTTACTAACAGAATCTTTCTCTTTATTTCCATCAAGACTAGCTTAAAGCATTTGAAAAAATCTTCATCCTGACGTCCTCTTGAAGTGTATTTTGTTTAGCTGGGACGTGCTAGAAATGTCAGGATGGGCTGGACGGATAGAAAGGAATCAACTTATTAATACCACTCAGAAATCCCCAAATCATAAAACTGGGAACTTGGAATGAAGCTTGTTAGGTGCATTCCCCCCTCCTATGTACGGCGATGGAAGCGCAGTCAGCAAACTATTTACTTTTTTGTACAGTTAGAGATAACGTATACAGTTTTCTTCTGCTACTAGAAGCCTTCATAAGCACATAGATTTTTACACTGCTGCTGTTAAACATGATGTGCTATTCTGGTGAGCTTTTGCTGTTCAGATTACACTCTTATAGTACATACAGCAGCCGACAAGATCCTATCAGTGCCTTTACCGCGCAAACAAACGCGTTACTCAGATCTACCCAGCCGACAAATGCTGACTACCGAGAAAACGTTGCTGATGCTAGAGGGCCTATTGTTAGACTGGTTCACACTCGATCTCCGAAGTTTGCAGGGGTTACGTTGCAAGAACACCCGCGAATCGCCGGAGCTCAGATTCAAACTAACCTCATCACATTCCTCTAAACAAGAAAGTAAATATTAAGTGGCATACTGTAAGCCACACCGCTTGCAATACTAGAATATAAAACACTGGCTTAAGCCCAGTACGTACTTTGCTGTAATTCATTTTATGGTGTTTTCTTTGCTATGCGCTTGTGGTGTTTAGTTGGCATCTTGATGCGTGACGAAATGAAAAAAAAATCTAAAATCGGCAAAACACTCGTAACAACACTTGAGATGATTAAGTACGACAAAACAAAATTTGCGGAGAAGTTGAACAGTGCCTCCTAAAGACGAGTCCACGAGCAAGAGCTAAATATGAGCGAGAAGAATTACCCTAGCTATCGGATTTTCTGTTCTCAGCCACCTCAAGTGTGTGCCGCCATGCTAAACCCCCTACGGTTACTTAGTTTTCCCTTTGTGTTTTCACCTGGCTTTAAGTTTATAGTCGTTACAAAATTACCGAGTCACACTGTCCCAAATAATCCAGTGTTACAAGGCAAGAAGAATTTAATGTTATCAAGAGAAAACCTATGAATTTATCTCACGGAGTACCCTCAGATCCTTAAGAGAGCGGTTTCTAAGGAAAACGCCGCAAACGACTGAAGAGGTCAGTTCAGAACCTCGAATTTGTGGCATTTAACCAACGGTATTTCGTTAACAATACGAGTAAGTCCGAAGTGAATGAGTTTAGACCACAACCACACCCAAGAACTTCCATCTGCTGATCCACTGTGATAAGGTAAGCTACACATGAACAATCTCTTGTTTTATGTTGTGGCGCGTGGCCACTCAACTCAACATTTCCTATACAAAATGATCATACTAATTGATCACGAAGACGTGTGACGGCGAACACCCGCCATTACTCACCTATCCAACGTCCATCCACCATTCTATCACCACGTGTCACCTGAGAAGCCGAACTATTCCCATATGATTTCTTCGCCATGCGTGAAGAGACTTCTAGTGACCAACATCGCTGAGGAATATTTCTAAACACGTAGTGACAGTTAAAAATACAATTAGCCACGAATGGTTTCGAGGGCCTGATCACAGCGTATGTGTGGATACTGCAATCCGTTCGTTGACCGCAGCCGAACTCTCTGAAAGACTGGTACAATTATGGCGCTTTATACCCCCATCTAGCAAATAGAAAGAAACATACACGAAGCCTCACTGTCACCGATGCTGCAGCAGACAGCCCGCTGTGTCATTGTTCGAACTGATAGTTGTTCTAGCCGTGTATGAACAAAGTGAAGATAAGATTGTTGGAAATATTGGGTATAATTTACCGTCACAAGAGAGGCAAGTTTTAATCCGAATCTCCCGGTCTTTTTTGAAACTCACGACCTGGATTTGGAGTTCGAAAATTCACTCAAGGAATTCTCTATATTCCCCACTTTAATAGGTAACTAGTGCAAACGCACTTTCGATTTTTAACGGAATTTTATTACTGAGTAAATATCATCCAACGAGAAGCGCGATTCAGCAGTCCGTTGTATGCTGTATGGGGTGTTCAAACTCACTCCGCTTCATTCGAGGGCAAACGTGGCAAACTTCACGTGACGAGAACGTGACCCGAAACTGAAGCGAAAAGTGGTATGAGCAACAATTGACCGAAAAAATGGGTCCTCTAACCCAGAACCTGATATGGACAAGACTACTGCTCCAAATAGCCTTGACCTCAGCCAGAATAGCACAAAATGTATCATGTTTGTCCCATGATCCCAACACTCACGGGCGTTTTCCGGTGCAGCCGTTTGTCATGTGATGCTACTGGATGATAGCGAGGCCAGGGCCGGAGTCTAGGCCAGATTTTTTACGTGCTGGGCACGTAGCCATTTTCCAGGGCACAAAGCCGATGAATTCAGAATGAGTGTCGGCGCAGCCACAAATAACGCCGGAAGCAATAGAATGGATACCGTAATGGGAAGGAATAATCAATACTAATACAAGCTGAGTCACTCAACCCTCAAATGAGAAAGATGGTTTGGCTTAGAGATAACAGTTTCCTCATCCTCGGGTTGAATGAGCATTTTCTATGGTGAGAAGCAGTGCATGAATCTCAGTGGTTCATCCATGAGCAGTAGAAATATTTCAAAAAAATACTTCAGCTGTAGCACCCTTTCGGTGCCTAACTGCCATGCCACCAGAAGGAAGCACGAGGGCTGGGATGCTGCCAGGTTGCTCAAGCCTAGATGTGAAGTCGAGAGGCAGAGGTCGGGTTCGAACCATGGTCAGTAAATTCACGCTCTAGCCACTGAGCCATCTCGCCCATGAACAGTAGAGATTTGAGATGAATGTTGCTATGGCAGCAAACTCATTTCGGACCGCTCCACTGTAATCTGAAGTGTGACCATGGGGGAAAAGGCCGTGCCTAGTGTGTCTCGGGGATGTTGCACAACACGGAGGATCCGACAAGGAGCGCCACTTTTGGTCTTTCCAGGAGACTGTCCATTTTTGGGGACATATCCACAGTGGATTACTGTAGTATAGTTGTGAAATTCGTTCAAAGATCTTTTTTCCTTTCACGCACACCACGGCGATACTTCACTCAAAATTCTTCAACAGAATAGCATACACTAGTAAAGACAGTGACAATCAAGTGGTCGGCTCAAGTTGTATGTGACCAACTCAGTTCACGAATGTTTTTGTGATGTTACCCGATAAAGTGATAGGT
This sequence comes from Clonorchis sinensis, assembly GCA_003604175.2. Lineage (NCBI taxonomy): Eukaryota > Metazoa > Platyhelminthes > Trematoda > Opisthorchiida > Opisthorchiidae > Clonorchis > Clonorchis sinensis. The sequence goes on from CM030369.1 coordinate 202,445,261, forward strand.
TTATTAGAACCTGTATTCTTCCTCTAAGCATCTTGTGCTGGCCTACTTTAGCCGCCTTCCTAAACCACAATATAAGAGGCAGATCATACTGGAAATGCGTTGATTTAATTTCCGGAAGATTACTATCCCACTCGCTCACATATTTTTGTTGAAATGGTGGGCTAAAATGGCGGGATAAAATCATCTGACAATTCGACGTAGCCGTCCACCTGTTCCTTAATTACAGTTTTTTGTTTATTCCTTTGTAATGCTTTGTGGCGATTTGAGGTTGTGTAAAATATTGCTAAAATATTGCTATGCTACTATAAACGAAAGCTTCAGATGACGATCGGTCGGGTTTCCAGTCCATATGAACATAAGTTGCAAACGAGTGCTTATCACAACATATGTACATTTTGGGGTTCAAGGAGAAAATACGGTTTGTGTAGTTTCTGTGACTAGACCTACCTAATGAGACCGAAGAAGGTCGAGACCCGCATTGGGCAGTCCATGGTTTTAATTAACCAGACGAGTAGTACTGAACTAAGAATTGGTCTTTGCTAAAAGTGCCTTACGAGTGAACCGATGAATCGATTGTAGGTAGATGCATTTTTCCAAATATGTGCCTGTCACCAAACTTAAAAGAATTGTGTATGAAGAAAATACCACCTGTTTCAGAAGAGCTTGGTAAACAGTCGGTAGTTTTTATTGGGGCAACATTTCGCTTTTGACACAAAAGCTTCATGAGGCCAAGTAAACAGGTCATCAAGTTGGCCAGGTTATAAGGCAGACGGGGCACCAATCAGGAAGTCCTCTTCAGTTTATCACAATCGGTCAGTGATAAGTGTCAATTAATGGCTCTTGTCGGCTATTGTGGTTGCCAAAATCTTGAATTGGTGGGTTGGAGGAGTTTAAAATTAGTTCCGATCAGTTCTTGTTCCTTGATCTTCCACTTCAGGGTGCTTCAGTTGATTATTCACCTCGGGCGCAACTGGTAGATTTTTCTTGGTCTTCGTGGGCTTGTGATTCCTGTGGCAATTTAGTTGGGGGGGGGGGGAGGTCAAGTGGAATTTAGATGATGACTACTCCTCCTTCTGGTGACCGCACACCAACACGTGTCAGCTCGACTGATCCAAGACCGTTCTCCACACTCTTGCCAGTTCCACGCCTTCTATTCTATTAACACTAGGATGCTTGGCGATTTCTACCGTCTCAGCCATCAGTCTCTGTGATGTGGACCGTAGTCCTCGTCTCAAAACCTCAACATTTTCTAAATCTATTTTGTGCCCCGTATCCAGTGCATGTTCTGCAATTGCCGAGTCTTTTAATAACGCTCGATATTCATCTGCGTTTCTCGGCGGCTTGTTTATTTTTCTCTTATGCTCCACGATTCTGGTGTGAAGCTCCCTGGCCGTCTGTCCTATATAGACCTTAATGCAGTCGCTACACTTGTTTTGTAGACACAGTCCCTAGTTCTGCTTGCCGGGAGGCAATCCTTCAATTGCACCAGTGAGAGCGCAGTGTTTCCCCTCTGGAAACCTACTCTCATGTTGGTCGTGTTTAGAATCCTTCGAATGATCTCCGATGTCCCTGGTTTATATGGAATAACACCCGTTTACTGCGAAAACCGCTCATCATTAGCGGCTATGTCAAAAACGGTACTGAATGACTATCTCTTGACCCTTGGTATTGTGGTTTTTGGAATTTCGTTGGAGATTTCGTCCTGCAAGTGAAACCAATCCATGCTGAAAAACTAAGAGACTTTGTACAGCGGTTTCATCCTTACTGCGAACCATCAGCAGTGAGCATTTCATGAAACTCCAAGGAGCCTCGAACCCGTGACCGTCCGACGAGTCGTATGAACAGTTGGCCGTTTGGCGATGAGCGGTTTATCAGCAGTCTGATTAACTCATTCAGACAGAATGAACCGCCATTCTTCTTCAATCAATGGGTTCACTGTTGTGTAATTTGTCTCTGACCAATCGATACGGTTGCATATTCGTTTATTCAAACCATCAACTTCAAAGCGCCCCTACCTAAAGTCCTTCGCCTTAGGACCACTTGATGTATGGTAAACTGATAGACTCCATACGTGGTATATGTCTGCGGTGTGGTGGACACATTACACAGTTTTTGTACTAGTATACTAAACCACCTAAGTCAACGAGCGTCACTGGTAGAAATCATACCCTTCAGAGGTAGGATTAACAGTTACACTTACTTCCTTCTGCAACAAGGAACTTCAGAATCTCAAGGTCCTTTAATGCCTTTACAGAGTTCGCCATACGCCTTCAGTATCATTTGATTTTACCAGGCCACCTTACTCCGCTCTAGAAAGTACTGTAGATGGAAAAACTGAATTCCGCATTAAATGAGCCGATTTTTCTGTATAGTTGACCGAGGGGATTACTGACGCTGCGATCTCCACACCCATCTCTGAAGCGCACTTTGATGTGGCCGCACAGTTGACCAAACTATTACGTGCGCTTTTAATTTACCGCACATAAACTTTCTCCTTCCAATTAATTTGAGACCTTCTGTACGTACACACGGATGCATACCAAACAGCACGTGATATTTTGATGGCTGACTCGAGTGTAAATCTCCGCATGCGTTGATTTTTCCGCCATAAGAGTGCACTTGAATCATAGAAATGAAAGCTTTCTATGAAAAGTTATGGTACAGCAGAAGAAAAGTACCCCGTCGTTGCGTTACAAACAGCAGCGTTGTGTAAGCATTACCAGGTTAATTTGGTAAAAAAAATGTGAAATGTGAATGATACCCTCTACCATAAACAAGGTTAGTTCAGCGCATAAAAACTGAATGGTACGCTAAATGTGAGATGTAGCACTGTGAAGAATCAAGATGGATCCAGTTGTACGCTCGCAGGGCTGTGTCGTATTACCAGGTTGCTAGGTTGACTGGCTTGAGGGTTATGCGGAAAAAGACAGTCATTGGTTGATAACCATTACTGTCAGAGAGATTTACGAAGTCTAGCGCCATCTATCTGACCATGATAACATAACCAGATTATGCGCTTAGTGTGTCAGAAACAAACAGCGTCATTCGTGTCGGTGCCTAAAAAATAATGAAATAAAATGTCTGAAACTGCAAACCTAAGTGCTTGGAATGATGAAAAACGAACAAATAAATCTAATTGCGGAAATTCCAGGTCCAGACATACTTGACAGTTCGAGGCGAGTGACTCAAAATCCTAGAAGTTGATGCTGAGTTTGCTTGTCTACAAGAGATGACTTCAAAGCCGGTATCTATTGTTTACAGGAATGCAACTTTGTTGTGCTCAGCTCAACAGACTCGGTCATCTCGGGCGTAGAGAAGTAACCAATGATCGGACTTTTAGTCAACAACCGGCAACGAATCCGTTCAACACTGCTACCTGCTTTTCGACTACACCACTTGAGCTCCTTTATGCTTGAGCACTCAAAACACGTGTGAGGTTTGAATCGTTCATCAACCATACTATACCACACATAAATGACGCTTACTGTTGTTTGTCAGTCACACTCCAGTTGCCCACAAAATGTGGTTATTTTCTATCGTTGCCCTCTTGGTACCATAGAGGTCACTAAATCCACAATGCTTCTCAGTTGTCGAAGTCACAATTCCACGTACAGATACGTAGCACGAACGTAAGCAATCCTGAATCTCCCTTATAAAAATTTGGAGAATTTTCATGAGTTAACGACTAATTTATTGTCTGTTTGATTCGGACAACTGTCTTTTTCATTGGGGAACTTAGACTATTGCTCACTTATCGATTCGTCTTTTTTCCAAAGGATTACAGCATCATGATTGAGTGGCAACGGACTGAACATCTACCTAGTTGTCGTGCTGGAAACGTTTTAGGACAAATAGCGCCCGAATACGCTGAAAGTACTTGAGACCTGCTGGTCTTGGTAACTTAAACGTAGCATGAACTGTTTAATATTTTTATGTAATCTTCGTTTTGTAAGTGGATTTGTTTACGACAATCGTCGTCCAGGTTACAGTGAGCCAGAACATTTGCAAATATTTACCCATTTATTTATTTACTCCATAGCTAGAGTAAGACTGATCATTTCGATAGGTAAGTTGGTCTTGATCTGCGGGCTGTGAATGAATTTTCGGTTCACTGCTGGTACCAGGTTGAACCAAATTACACCCAGTTTATCGATGGATGAAATTTTATTGATCGTCTGCACAAATCAAAAAACCGTTAACACACGGAGGAACTCATTTGGAGATGCACTAGATTTTTTCTCATTATAGTAACTTTACATCTGTTTACATATTTCAAGTCAAATAATCCAAAATGCATGCCGCTCAAGCCGGTGAATTTCCAGTGTCTCAAATGCAAAACTAACAAAAAGAAACGCCACTATGGAAGATCGGAATTGCTTATTTTACCAGAAAAGACAGTAAGTTAGGATTCACAAGCATGCTTTCTATATATGATATAGTGGGTGGATGTTTGACTTTGTGATGACCTTTGATAGTATGTCAGATACAGGGCTAGAAGCATCCCGAGAAATTTTGCTGAAAAACTGGTGCGGACCACAAAATACTTGCGAATATCGAGTTACATAAAAACGGTGCTTGTCAGACCATTGCACTCGGAAAACATTTTGAGATATCGGGCAGTCAAATCGGGGTCTGTTTCCTTGAGGCCGAGAGAAAAGAACGAACAACAACACCGGTGTAAAATAGGGTTTTCATTTTTAAACAATAAGCAGATAGTCATTTCACTCCGTTGAAGACTGATTCGGTGTGGCTGAGCCGGAATGGTTATCATATCCAAGGTTATGAGCAACTGACTGCAAAATATTCCGGGGGGGGGGGGTTAGCATGCTCATCAGCAGCAGTGCTTTGAATACCATCGTGTAAAGACCGATAAAAATGTCTTATAACCTTCATAAAACTGATCGGTTTAAGAGGGTGGTAAAGACAGTTCGGCGGAGGATGTTTGATATACCTGGAAATGAATAAACTAAGCGGCGCACCTTTTTAAAGGACAGCGCAATTGGTCCAAAAAATGGAAAAGCGTCAAATCCCACGTAACAGGCAAATCACATATCCCAAAAAGATTGTCTGCAACATTTCGGAGGTATTAGATTATGGTTTCTTTTCGAGGAAATTTTCAGCAAACAAATGTCAAGGTGTCAAGCGCAATGTGTCATTGACATACCTGAATTTGTCCAAATTTAGCGCTGCCTCCATTTCTTTCCAAAAATATCATGTTGAAGAACTAACTAGGCAAGATGTACACATACACAGATAAGCTGCGAGTAACGGTTCCCAGAAAGACGTGATTATCAAATACCTACCTGATTCATCCACCTATATAAGTGGAACAAATAGACAACAGAGGAGATGATGGACTCTAAATGCTTTCGAGACCATCCGGGGCAGAATAGCACACTAATAAACGAGGACTTTAGAGGCCAAAACTAGGCTTCTGTGGATGCCCTTGGGCTAAACACACCATTTTTTATGAAAGTAACCAGGGGTGACGTGTACTCCAAGTTGCATGAAAATGTCCCTCACTAAATTAGAGCAACAGACTAAAACAAATTGCGATTACCATGAGCCTTCTATATCCCTTTCACCTGTAGACGTTTACGAATAACTTGAGTACTCATAATTACCGGTAGTCTCAATAGAAATCGTTTTGTGTTTAGCCCGGTAACAATAACAAAAGCTGAGTTTTTAATCCCCTGCTCCCTTTGTTCTGCTGACTACCACAACATTTAGTACGTTTTAGCTGCACCATATCTTTGCATAGGGTCAAATAGCGCGTCCATTGATTAGGACCACAGGTAATGGGTTTCTAGAATAGGTCTATGATACAAGTGAAGGTAATCCTGATTTAACTTCTGGATATCGGCGCTCACACTAGTTTGGTTGTATCAGAAGCGTTTCAGAGGGACCCACACTGCGCAGAAAATTTTGTTTTCCTGGGTGACTTCAAATCACGCGTACGTTAAACGTCCAACCTCGAGTTCAGTAGGTGTTGTTAGAAATTTGACACCAACCCACCATTCAACTTTGTAAGCCTTTTTTTCGCCGCTTGAATAGCTTTAGGTGGTGTATTAACATCAGGTAAAATAGACCCTATTAGAAAGTAACATCCAAATGGAAGTGATGTGTTCACAATACAATGAGAAGTTTTAGTTGACCATCAGCAATGCCCGTACTGTAGAAGTTCACCCAATCCCCCGGTATGCAAGTTCTCTTTCGAACCAAATTTGAAGAACGGCCTGATTAGCTCAATTAGTCGTTCTTTTAGGAAACTTCGAAGTGTAGGATCATGACTCAATCGCCTAGTTTACTAGGACTGACCATCTTTTGAATGAAAGTATAGCTGAATCGTTAGTAACAACCTTTTTTAAGTGGGAAGCCAAAAAGAACTTAAAAAGTTACCAAGCAGCGTTAGCCAAACGAGGCCAGAAAACAGTATCAAATTTGTTGGAATCAGTTGCCGTCAGACTTAAGGAAGAGGCCAGATTTTTCAAATTTATAGACAGAAAATCACTGAACAGTATGATCTCCGCCACGAAACACTGGATGAAAAGCAGGTGGTAACCGGCACAAAGGATCGAAAGTTTGGCAACTTGTGACTTGCACTGAAAGACCACAGAGTCTGTGGGGCCACTGTTGGAAATCTTTAGGATCCTCGTGAACAGACGGAAACTAACTGGGCGATCCTCTTTGGCTAAATTGTACAATTCTGGGTTTGTTGTAGTATTCCAATCGTATTAGTCATAGGCTGCTCCTATTATAGTCATCTCTTTTCATGTGTTACTATGCAGCTTCGCTCCTTACGCACAAATCGTACCATCTTTGGTAACCGTATTTTGCTTCCCATCAATATAAGATCCATCGAAATTTCAATGACATTTTTTATTTTCCGTGATTTTCGCATAATAGGTGGGAGCAAGAGTAACTTCGAACTTCCAGTTAACTCTGTGATATAACGCAAGCGTAGCGTCTCGGCAAATTGAATCTGAAACTTTGAATCTGTATTGGGAGAATTTCTTGCTAGGTATGAGGCGATACAGCCTGTCTACTTTGCCACACTTGTTTGATCGTCAACCACAGAATGCTAGTGGAGCAATTTCAGGTTGTCTCCGAACAGGTGTGACGTACCGCATCCTTAAAGTGAGCCAGTCGTGAACACCGTCGTTATAAACACTTGTGTGTTTCGAGGTTTTCCATCTGTGTATCAGTTGTTTAATTTCCGAAAGATCTCTTTGATGCAGTTGGACCTCGGTCGTCAAAACGTCAGACCACACATATGTATCCACTCAATTTTAAATACTTTTTACCAGGTGCTTTCACGCGTGATTTCATGTCCATAACTCTTAGGTCAGGTCCAACATCCCCTCACGGGAAATAAGAAGAAACGTATGCATCAAATTTGGTAGGAGAGGAGAAATTTGGTTACGAGGAGAAATAAATTTTTGATATCAATAACGGTAGAAATTATCAGCCCAGTGCGCTTACCTCTACTGAAATCCCAGTCCCTTTCATCTTGCGCTCTCCTAAGTTAAAGCGACCGTAGCGACTGCAGCGACCACGGAAAGATGAATGGCTCTGTATCTCGCCTGAGTGCGAGTTAGTCACACTGCTGATCAGTGACTCGCAGCGGAACGGTCTGCTATTCAACTACTAGTAGGGAGGTCTCAGGTACAATCCCCTCTGGAGATGTGTAAAATGCTCACTGATGATAATTCCCAGTAAAGATAAAATAGCTGCACAATGCTTTTCGGCTTTTCGGCCTCGTGATGGGCCTGAATTGCACCAAGCTCATAAGACTAGGTTTTGAAGTTGTTACTTATAGAATCAAAGGGTTGTCAGCCCTGAAGGGTGATTCACCCGCGTTTCTTTTTGCCTGAGTGCTATCAAATGGAGAACATGTCGCCTTAGTTAACAGTCTGTGCCATTAAGCGTAACCATTCTTGCTTGTTTAGGCCGTGTATGTGGACCGCAAGAAATCGGAGATATCCAAACTTCATCCAATTTATCCAAGCTCCTAAATCATCCAAAACAATGAGGAAATAACTTCATTTTATGCCACTTGAGTGACCTTCTTACGGTGCGTCTAACTACGAAGAACAAATGGCAATAAACAGATCCTTTTGCATCCAACTCAAGAGTCTTACTTAGAATGAAACGCTCCTGAGGACTAAGTATGCTCTATCTGTACGGAGCAGAACCTTCTTACTTCTGGAAGCCAACTTTAGGTCTCATTCTTCTCCTCTTCCTTTCCTTACTCTTCCAGCAACATATTCCGCTCAAATTTTCTGGAATGCACGTTTTCTAATCGTGATTCTCACCCCCGAAGTCATCGATAACGTAAAAGACTGGGTCGCCCCCATGTATATTTTACCTCATCATACTCGGACACGAACCGTGAGCCCAACACATACGTTGATGAAATTCCAAACTAAATGCTACGATTTTAATACATATAAATTAGCATATCAAGTTGCTTGGGTATCGTATTTTTTTCACATGGTAATAGAAACAAAAGGAAGAATGTAGTGATCGACTGTGTTACTATGTGAATCTGATTTCTGTTTGAAAACTATGTTGTCAAATGTCGACCCGTTCCCTCAAACTTGCTTTTCAACCAAGCAAAAACCTACCTTGATAACTCCGACACACGAGAAGAAGTTATCCTAGGGTCATGTCATTAGTAGGTCAGGTCATCTATATCATTAGGACAGCAATTTTCCACACTGAATACCATTTTCTTGTTCACTATTCAAAATGCCGTTTTCTTCCACTCCCGCATTCAGGGTATGTTCGGTAACGAAACATCCTTCGCCTTCACTTACTTCAAACAGCGAATATGTTGTTAAGCACATCCGTCCGATGAATGGAACGCCTAAAAGACTACTTTTCCTCAGGACTCACCGCGCCCGTTCTGTTCAAACTTCACCCGCTTCATTCTTATCGTAGAAATGTGGAAAATTTAGGAAAAACAAGCAGTCAGGTTGATCTGATCCGAGCTGCTCAGTAAGTTTAGCTCAGCTGAAGTTTCCTACAACGCTCCCGACCTAAAGCTGCCACCTTGACGTGATGGTCGGGCTTGAGTGCTGCAATGATCCCGCGGGCTACACTGGCTGGAACGTCGTTCCCAAGGCACCAACCATCCCCCCCACTTAACAGTCCATTGACAGCGGTGTATTTACGCACCAATTTATCAGCTCCTGGCTCCAATGCGCAGCTACCTACCTCACCTCCCCAAATCACCGGTGAACGAAACTGTGGCAGCTACCACAAGCTAACCACTGTACGACAAGTACACGGTTCTTACAGCTGACGATGATGATGATGATTCCTACACCACTGTAAACGCTATTGCAATTTGGCCTTTAGGGTTCTCCGTGAGACTGAACTTTTCGACAATTCTGGCATCGCTACGAGTCAGTATGGAAATCTAACAAGCTCAATCGGCTTGTGGGATCCACGAAAATGGTAGGATTCAGTTGGATACAATAGTTTTTTTCAAATTTTCTATATAAAAAACTGTGTTTCTCAATCATTTGAGCAGTAAAAAGGTTAAATAAAGCTATGTAGCTGGTGAGAGGGTATGTGGTAGCAAAATGTTAACGTAGTAGCGCAGATGATTTCAAGTTTTCTTACCTACAATAGTTGATGGCTAGGGGTCATTCTTACAAGAATCAGACACCAAACCGAGCATACAAAGCAATAGTACACTATATGACTACACTATGCATGTTGCTTATTAGTGGACGAGAGACCAAGAGACAGTGTGTTTCCCGTACACCTTTGGAGTTTGGCACCCGGTAGATGTAATCTGCCCAAGTACAGGCATACAATCAGCAACGGAAGCAAACTGGTTGATTTGGCACGTGACTTTCACCTTGATGCACCATCTGTTCATCGATCAACACCAGAAAGTCAGATCGGTGCAACATGAATAACAACTTACGTGTTTTCAAATGCAGCGTGTGTAGCAGTGGTGAACTAGTGATCCCAAGTTGGATGTAAACATCACACTCTCATCCTCCCATCTTGAGAACTGGCTTTTAAAGGATTATATCATCTTTACAAGCTTTGAACTGATATTGAAGCTTGGTGCACAGTACTATCACAGCCACTAACACGCGTACACAAGGAAATCGCACAAAATCTTTTTTTGACGTAGACTCGTCCTCTTCGAGGGGACGAATAGCAAGAATTACCGCCTATTGCATCAGCATCTGCTCATCATAATTTCATATGTTTGGGATGTTTAGATTGGCTGCTTTTAGAAAGCAAATGTGTTGACTATCCAGTACGCATGTATCAAGCAAGTGTGCAATAGACTAATGCATTGTTATGATCAGTCTGCACAATGGTCATCAACTTCGTCTCCCGGATATTACGAACGGGTGATTTTCGTGCTGTCTAGACTGATCGGATAAGAAAACATACAATATGTACAATAATGCGGTAACAGGCCAAGGCAGTGGGGACTAGCCTCCTCTAATCACGTGCTACCACCCCCCTTTTTAGATGCCAGCTTGCGTCATACTGTAAGGCCCTTTCGGGGCCTAGCTACCGTGCCACCCGAAGGGGGATAAGGGCTGTAATACTGCCAGGTTGCTCAAGCCTAGACAGGAGAACTGAGTTGGGTCCGAACCACGGACTTTCTGGTCTGTAAGTTCGCGCTCTAACCACTGAGGTATATCGAGCTGGTTTAGACACCAGAGTTTCCCTCACCCTACCTAACGTGGCTGAATGAATCGTAGTACGGAAATTGATGACCAATGCACAGCGTGCCAAACTAATCGGACAGTAGGCCTTAAAAAGATGCAACATCACATTTACCCATCTATAGCGGCCCTCCTAACAAGCACTTCAAAAATACTTGACCTCTTTACAAGTGTCACTCTGTTTTATACCGGTAAGCACTAGATAAAGAAGACAGTCAACCGTTTGCCTGTCAACTGGGTTTTCATGGTAGACTCAACCGAATCACTCGTTTATGGTATTCTTCAACTGAAGAAATTATACAAGTCACCTGAGAAATGATGAAGCGTTACAACAATGGTTATGTGCTCACTGTCACGCGGTGGATGCATGCAAACTAGCAAAACACCCTAGTATTCTCATTGTCAGATGGACGCCAGTTACAACGACAGGCCACTATCAACCGGAAAAGTGACCGTAAAATTTTCCCTGAGCCTCGCTATTTTATGGAATCAGTGATATAACCGTCGAATTGACGGAATCCAGTTGCACTCAATGCCGTCTTCGTTTCGCGCCTCCGCTCCGATTTTACTATATCTGCTTAAGCAGATTTTAGACGTTCGACCAAAGTGCCCAGAGAGCGAAACCTTCACCTTCCGTGTTTCCGATAACCAAGTGGCGAATCACTTGTTCAGCGATCACATTAATCCACCCGAAAACTAAAGATTATTGCCTTAAGTCAAGGATTATTATTATGATTGTTAGTTGTTAGCAGAATAGTCGGAGACCCATGTTAAAAAAACCCTAACCATATTCTCAGAAATTTCTTGAGCTCACAATGATGTTCAACTGAAAGCACTTGCTTGGATCCACGGTTTGTTCAGTTTTCCTCATCAGTCAGTTGATTGAACAAAGATTCGTCACAAAACAGGAGTTGTGAATTTAGTAGCGTGCTTTCCATCACGGCCACTAACCCGGAAAATGGACACGGTGTGTTCACGTGTCCTCACCACGTGACCGAATCAGCTGGTCATGTGGCGTTTGCCGTAGTCAAGGCCGCTGCGGGACAGATCACCTCGACGAGCTGGTAAATGACACGTGTGCCGCCCTGCCACTTGTCACGTGGACGTGGACTACTGCAACAGGTTGATTATTCTGTCAAGAGAATTAGCGGAAGTGAACCAACGAAACAGGACTGCGGGACAAGCAGAATTGACACTGCTTGTAATTCATTGTCAATGACTACAAACGAGATGTACACTACTAAAATATCCAAGGTAAAAAATGCCTATTCCCTATCTGAATCCACCGGTGACTGGTTTTGACGGAACAGTTCATGTTGAGTGTGTGATAAATACAGGGCTGAACTTGCTGCAGCCAGCTTGCTGTGGATCGCTGGCTTCAAGCGCATGAGTGAACATTTTGAAACTCAAAACTCGAGTAACCTCGCATCCAGTGTTTTTCACTAGAATTACCACTCTTACAGGGCCATGTTCTATTGCATGCAATTCATTTCGTGTAACTCTATCGTGATCTCATAAGTAAGACTGCTCAATAGGTGCCGTTTTTGAGAAGGGGGCCAGAGCAATTCGCAGGTGTGGTTGACGTTTTCAGCACCAGGACCTCGTAATGGTGCCAAATCCACTGAACACGGTTTCAAGGGAAATAGTTCGATAGAAATCCGCGACAAGCCAACGGTCATTAGTTCATTGTCCAATGGAATAAGAATTTACTTCCTGAGGCTTGTATTCCGGTTCGTTCAGACAAACTGGAAATATTTAGACTCTAAATATAAGCTTACTGGAGCTCATCTGGATTTTATACGCTTTATCGTAACTCCCGTCTGCCTACATCCGAGGCAAGTGGTTTTACCGTTATTCCTTTAGTGTATGCCTTTAGCACCTGAAAGACCACATACGGCACAGGATATGTAACACAGAGGCACTGTGCTCAGAGAAAAAATCTAGTCGATGCTTAGCTCGCAACGGGATACAAGCAATTCACTCAAATATGAGTTATCCCGTTAAGAAGTGAGCACTTCCCACTGCTACCTAAAGATATTTGTTGTTAAAAACTGACGTTTTTGTGGCGTAAAGAATCCTTGGCATTGTATTTTTTTGTTTGCTCTCTTTTCGATTTATGCGGTTGGACAGATACATTATGAATACTAGCAATCCAAGCTATTCCGCGTCATCGTAAATGGAGTTACAATTGGCTTACTTTATCAAGGCTAGTTGTTTTATGAATGTATAGAGTGTAGGTAACAAGCACTGCTAAACCAGTGGATATCCGCTAACGGTATTTGTCTCCCTCGTTTCAATAATCTGGTCTCTAGAATTAGTCACACCGGTAACCTGAGATTACTCACACGGCTCTATCATCCTCCGCAAATAGACATTTACTGCTAATGTTTTCTTCCTTTCTCTTGGTACCCACCTTTTTTTACCTCTATCCGGTTTTTCCTACTCTTATCTTGCTTGACCTCAGGGGGTTAGGACCAACCATCCTAATGAGATTACGTGGCTTACATGCCTAAATTGAAAACTCTCAAACTGTTTCTGAGACACTGGGCTTCGGTAAACCCTTGTAACTTTTCTGTCTGATGTCGTGTGCTCATTTGCTTACAACTTTGTACTCAAGCACTTCATCCTTTATGTCAAGCAGTCAAGTGGTTTGCGTGTTGTGTGAACTAGCTTCACCCTTGTGCGATGGGGATTCCAACTGGAGCCTAGGATACAAGCCATGCAAGCCACTGAACCAGAGTCCAGTAGATTGGTTGATTTGACTGTATGCAGCCTACTCACCAGGGCCCGGACCTTGAAAGACCAGCCACGTCTTACGCTCGACTTGCAGAGGCGGACGTATCAGCTGACGGGTAGGGCGGGTTGCTTACCTGACAACGTACCGTATTAGGGTGTCTCAACAATAAGCTTGCGAAGTCAAGTGCAATGAATGCGTTGGATGTGAAGCATTCGCATATGCATGTAGCCTATTGTGATAACTGGCACCTGAGCTGGTCGCTTTTGGAAACGCCGGTGCATCTCAGGCTTCAGCGGATTTACGCATGGGCTAACGCATCAGCAGCAAGTAAGGAAGCTTAAAATATGAAGTATTCGTTTTGCTTGGTGCGATTGGGTAACGGAAGGCCAAACCCAGCAATTAGGGTGTCTCAACAATAAGCTTGCGAAGTCAAGTGCAATGAATGCGTTGGATGTGAAGCATTCGCATATGCATGTAGCCTATTGTGATAACTGGCACCTGAGCTGGTCGCTTTTGGAAACGCCGGTGCATCTCAGGCTTCAGCGGATTTACGCATGGGCTAACGCATCAGCAGCAAGTAAGGAAGCTTAAAATATGAAGTATTCGTTTTGCTTGGTGCGATTGGGTAACGGAAGGCCAAACCCAGCAACCTGGCAGGCCACCGAATTCACCCGGAGTTGAAAAACCCTGCACTGGAATACTCACCGCGTTGAATGTACACACCACTCATCGATGACAAACTTTTACGCAATATGCTGCAGCGCAGCAATGGTGGCACTTCGTGACTTCCAGTGTTTGGATTAATGGCACGTTGATTTTGCGGGATGAGTCACTGTCCATTTTTTGTGAACTGACGATGTTGTTGCAAAAACGTTTCGCACTGATGCCAAAAGGTCAATTTTCCTCCATCAAATGGTTCGATGATAAAAACGCACCTTTAGTTTGGAAATCCGCGATCTATTTGCTCTTATTGGTGGGTTACACGAATTTTTCGCAGTTAACTGTCTAGATGTTTACTTGCCTGACTTCTCTTTGACCGTTTACAAACGAACCATGTCTTTGAAGTCGCACCGTCAGCAAAGTCAGTCCTGTATGTCGAATAAACCGAATCATTTCGGCCTTACACATTAATTTCGTCCTATTTGATATATCAACAACTATTCGCATTTTTTTAACAGTCAATCAGCAGCTTTGTCGGAGCAATCAACTGGGATATCGTCAATAACCGTCGTGCAGTTCAGTGTCTCGTTTTTGATAGCACGGCTGGATTGGCGTTTGGTACTGAGAAACATGCTCAACATATTCAGCTGGGTAGAGGCGTGGTACCTTTGAAACTATTCGATTCCCACTCAGTTTGTCCAGTGTTCTTTCGTGGTAAGCTTGAGCAAATCAGAATGTCCATACAAGATGTGGCAGATTTAGGGGTGTTTTCATTCCTCAAGCTTTTTCTCACGAGGTGATTGCTTTTGGCGATATATGTGGAGGACTAACGACGCTACCAAATAATACGCATGGAATACCTTTCCTTCCAGTATTTCAGCTTGTTTTGTCAAAAAAAACTTATTTTATATCTTGGTGACCGAGCTAGGGCTTGCGTTTTGTTCTGTAGATTGGGGAGTGTGATAAAAGTATGCACCTAATCCGTTTGAGCTTAGCGTGCGCTTTCAGCATCATTCATGAGTTGTGTTCACTCTGGTTAGATTAGTACTTTTTTTCCTGTAGCTCCGGTGTTAAGTGTATTTTCATCTACCTTGTTCGCTTCCTTTTGTTTAGAGACGAACTCGTTTCTTCACTCCTGACATTCAATACTAACGGGATTTGCAAGATAGAATCAAAAACTGCAACGTCAAATATCCGGCTACTCACAAGATCTAAGTGATACGCCTAGGGCACGAAGGTACTTAGGCCTTTCTATGAGAGGTCGTCACTGCTCTGTGACGGATGAGTGGGACCCAATCGTGCAATCCATTCACAATGCTTATCAGCAGTCCATAGCTCAAAGATAGTGTTAAACTCTTATTCGAAAATTTTGCCTTTGAGGTGTAGATCGCTGATAATTCCCGGTAGGGATGAATCAGCCGTGCGGAACTTCTTGGATCTTCAATCCAAGTTTACCTAACTCTGCAGAATAGGTAAGTTAGAAACTAGCATTAATGGGATGCCTTTTTGATTCCTACCTTTGTTGTCCTTTGAGGGATCACCGTCTGATGATATAAGATACCTCTCAGAGGAAGGCCTTTCTTTGTGAGAAGAGAGACAGCTAAAAGTCACATCGTTTGCTGTTGCCATCGAATTAATAAAATACTGATTCCAAGTAGCTTTTTTGCCTGTTTAGTGGGTCGTAACGCTTTGTTTGGAGAAAACGTTTCACATATACGGTACTTATCCTTTCCCGTGATATAGATGCACTATGAAGTGTTGGACTTCATTCACGATGTCACTGAGGCCAATACCGATTAATGGGTTCTATGCCATTGATAAAACTCTGATAAGAAGTGTAAGACAAGACAATTTGCTAGACTTTGGACAACCATGGTAATTATTAATAACTCGTGACATGAGTTTTACTCAACTGCATGAATAGTAAAGTTTTGCGAGCACACATTGTAGATTACACGAGGAACTTTGACTCCGTCAACCGGGAAGTATTGTGGGCAGTCCTTTCCCGATACGACTGTCCGGCAACTTTCGTCAATCCCATCTAAAGCCCATCCACATGATGGAATGAGAGTGAAGGGGCAAATGAATGGTTCGACTCCAGTTTGTTTCAAAATTCTCACTGGCGAAAAAAAAGGAGTGGAGCCCTGTTTCCAGTCTCCTCAATCTTTACTTAACCGTTATCGTTGATGCGACCTTCGCGAACGGCGATGCCGATGTACAGTTCACATACAGGATTGATGGATGTCAACTCAACGTTGAACGTTTGAGTGTGTGGAGTCTGACCTTCCAGAACAAAGTCAGCATTCTCGTGTTTGCGGACGACTGTATATTGTTCGCGTCTTCACATGACAAACTGCAGCATCTACCTGAAGATTGTGAGACTGATGCTGTGCATTTTGTTCTGAGCATCAACGCAAAGATTTCTGTTGTGCTCCCCCCGATGGAGTTCCCTACACTCTTCTATGCATCAAGACTAGCAAAGATTGTTTGTTTTTCTGTTCCGGAACTACATGTACTCCACAATATCTCCAGACTGGAACAGAGACTGTGAGCGGATTTCCACTACATCGAAAACACATTGTCAGAGGACTAGGGTGTCGAGTCACCTGTGATTCTATATTGTCAAGGTTACGTTGGTTTTGAAAATCCGAGAAATGAGTGTGGAGGAACCGGAGCCTGCGAACTTAGACCAGGTTGCATGTCTGCACGTCGATGTTTCAGTCTGTCCTTGAAGCACTGATCATGTATCAGCACAAGCTGCAATATTGGACCACTTTTTACATGCATTGTTTGTTTACTGAACCGGGCGAGTGCCGGAGATGGAGATCCTCCGACGGGTGCTTTGTAATTGGATGGGGGCTGCAATCATATTTGCCTGTCTACGATGTCTGGGGCCTGTTTGCCGAATTCATGGGGAAAAGTGTGAAATTTTCTGACGTAGATGTAGTGAAATCGGAGCGGAGGTGAAAAAATAAAACGGCATTGAGTGAAACGGTGAAATTGGATCTCCTCAATTCGATGGTCACCAGCTTCTATTCAATGAGCTTAAGTGTGTAAGACTCCAAGTTACCCTCGAAACCGTTGGGTTTGTGGACAAAACAATCTGGATTTTCAGTCACATCGCTTGTGTCTGTGCTGACCGCACTGGACTTGTTGGACACCAGGGAAAATACAACGACCTGCCAGCGAAACGTTGGTAGGTTTATCAGATCCTAGTTAGCTTGCTAAAGTTTTAAGACAGCTAAATCTGTGATAGGGCAAGAAGTGAAATTCTGTGATCACTCTCGTAGTGAACAAAACCGACCACATTGCGTTTGCACATCCAACGTCGCTAAGCTTGTGATGGTGCTGGAGTGGACTTTCGCTGGTCACCATCGTATAGATCATGTAAGTTCAAACCAGGGCTAACTATGTAACGCCATGCGGGTTATTCTGTGTTCGGCTTATTGGTAATGCACACCTCCAGTTTGTCTGAAGCGGACGTCGCTGAGTTCAACCAATGTGTTGTTACCACTTGAGGGGGTGTAAAACACGCCCTGGACATTCCGGATTGTTAAGCTTACAACGGTGATGGAGGTGACTGTCTGTGAGTAATAGCTATCGGTAGCTGTCCGTATGTATATCTTGGGTGTGCCATCCGAGTAGTGCAGACTCCCAGGTCAGCTTTCGAATACATTGTGAGTGTCAGCTGTCCAGTTGTCCCCCACCGGCTGAACAACCATGAGCTACCATTTGGGCATGCTGATGTTACAACTCTCCTCTTCTGCTAGTCCTGGGGTCTTATTCCATGGGACTTGCACCGAGTACAGAGTGTCAAGCTGACTGTATACATGACTCAGCGCAAACCGCACATGGCATCGCCTATTTTGTCTGGGGTCCTACGACGCTCTTCAATGTGACGTGGGAATCTGCATACCAAGCTATCGCATGTGTATATGTCGTAAGCTGAATATCCGACTGAGACGGTTCAAATCCCGTCGCGAACGATACACTTCTACGGCATGTTAGTAAGTTGTTTAAAGCAATAGTTTCCGCAATCACAGCTTCATACTGCATGAGGTCAGATAAGTGAGAACTAGAGGACAACTGGGTTTTCCGTTTGAAGCATCGGTTAGATATCTCATGAGGATTGGAAAATCAGTGTGTTTCCAGCGGTTGCCAAGTATCGTTTTTTCATCCCAACTAGTAACTTTACGCAAACCCAATCAGTTGACGCATCTAGACCCAGTGATGAAGTGCGGAATTTCTAGTAAATCGTTGAGTTTGTGTGATGAATGAGTAATTTTCAAACTGCTTTTGCCTTAACTGTATTTTTTAACTGATTGGCCTCCACCAGGAATATGAGATGGAATAAATGCGCAGAAAAATTTGAATCTGTTCCTCAAAAATATGGTATAGGAGAACCTACAAGAACAGACAGTTTCTGTCAAAGGGGACCACTTTCCTGGCATGCAAAATTGCATCTACCGCAACCCTGTTAAGGAAATGAGCTAAAAAAAATAAGCGGAAAATGAGACTTTTGAGTCCTGAAAATTGTCGATTTACTTCTCAAAGGAGAAATATCCTAGTTTATCAGTCCGTCAGTGTTTCTCATTCGCATTTCAATCAACCTGAGGATAAATGATCACTATGTTTTATTGTATGACGAATCGCAGAATACGGTGAGGAAACATTTGGACAACCGAGTTTGGTGATACATTATTCTCCTGTCCTGCTGCAGAGGAACGTATGGTTGCTCATTTTGGAAAGATTATGTCGAAGCTGCCAGATTTTGATGGGGAAAACTCTAATCACTTATTCAACTCAATACAAGGTCTTTCCTTAATCGCGATTCAGACAGTTTTTGCTACGGCGGGAGGGGGTTGAAATGCCTTGCATCATTTCGACGACACCCATTTGTCAGAATTACGTAGCAGTGACATCACTCACACCTTTCACGTAAGGGCGTCAGATGCGTACATCCAAAGAAACCAAAAAGTACATCACGGCAGTTGGGTCAAATGAATTATCATGCGCAACCTAGCTAAGATAGAGTTAGATATTCGATGTGAACTTGTCTATCTGTTCAGCAAGGTTGACTCAATCACTAGTGTTCGATCACCGTTGAAAGCGCAAACGGAATATCCATTTGGTTTGGTATTCCGTTTGCAGTAAGCAGTGTACAAACGAGTGATTTGTTCAATGTCAATGGCTGACTAATCCACTACCGCGTTACAAGGGTTGGGCATGAAACGCTTTCTTCACCAGCTAAGACAAAGAGTAGGAGCCATAGGCAGCCGACTGGTGACGTGACAGTGAGCACTCCCACCAGTTGAAATCACGCATTATAGGCAGTAAATAGGGAATGCAATTTTCGTTAATCAGAACAAGGTTGTAGGGTCACAATCAGCCATACACGTCGGTGGTCGGCGGTCTCAAAACCAAACACGCTTGGAATGCACGTAGTACGGGCACTGGGTAAGGAATTCATTTTCCACCTTATAAATCGACGGTAATGCCAGTCAAGCAGTGTGTCGACATGCAAACACGCTAAGGTAAGGAAAGCAGTCGATGAAAAACTCTTGAATGCCTCAAGTAAAAAGGTCATGTCATATTCAATTCACCTATTCAGTCAACCACTGCGCAGAAAGTAAGTGGACAGTGCCCCGCGAGATGATCGTTGTCGTCCGGAAAATGATTACTCAAACCATTGCCCGCAGTTAATGGTCGGAGCCTGTGTGTCTGGTTGATTCCGTTCCTACGGGCAATTTACAGAGGTGTGTTAATCGCCCATACCAGTAGCACATTCCTAGTTCATTGTGTTTCTTCTCTGCAGGTTCGCTTAGACAGATGGTACTTATTAATTTCCACTTTGCCAGAAACCTATTGGTAATAGTATGAAGAATTTCATGTCAAGAGTAAATTAACCTTATGAATCATTTTTTGTTGCTTTCTGGGAGGCCTTTGATTGTCAGGTGGCGTCCCATATTGGCATCTTTCCGTTTGCTAGAATCATCAACTCCAGAAGAGTTGCTCCATGTTAGTAGGTCGCCTTTTAGGATGGGACTAGTGTATCCCATACTCTTTTAGACAGTGGATCTCGTTAATGCAAGGACTTACTCCATTCTCAAGTAACTTTGAGTCGTTCGTGTGCTGCTTTGCCGTAGCACCTCACGTGTTCCAGTTGAAATATGAGGTTTTTTATACGAGTGTACCCTTTTTGGCTGCATGCACGAACTATGAGATTAACACAAATCTACCTATGTCCATTGTAGTAATTGGGTCAGTCTTCTTTCTAATGGGTTTGCCTGGATGATCAAATGATCTGTTTCCGATACCGACGTTCCTAATTCCCTTGGAGCAGAATAGACACTGTCTTCTCAGTCCGTCAACTCATTTCTTTATTGTCAGTCAGACAAGCCTGGCGTAGTGTTTCTTACTCGGACCTACTGGTTCTCTCGCCGTTTCTACAGAACACTACAGACGGTACTTTGGAGACAACCATGCCTCTTTACTAGTTAGTCGCTTCGATCCAATCCTGAGTGGTCAAGAGGGAAAAACCATTCTTTTGACCCAAAGAGATGTCGAGAAAATGTCTAACTTAGGCCTTGTGTTTATGTCGCAACAAACAAAACGCGTGTGGGATAATGGAGATCTTTCCGCTTCATGCTACGTTCCCCTCAGTCGATTAGTCAATTAGTCAGCAATGTCGTCAGTGTTTTGTCATTCACTACATCAGATAAACAATAGTAGCAAGAAATTTTTTCAACGCCCCATTAATTTAAAAAACACCAGCTAAACGAGATTTTCAATTTCTTTCCCACTTTGTTTTCGCGTTATAATTAAGCTGTGCGATCAGAGATAACCTACGATAACCTAAAGTGGAACAGGTCGGAAAATCATAAGTTGGCAACCGGTAAAAACGAAGTTTTTCAAGACGTATGGAAAGAAAGATCATGGTCATCGTGTAAGATAGGGTGGGAGCGGATTTCTCATAAGAATTAGCAAAACAACATAAAATTTCAGTTCTGGCGAAATCCGAGTCCCGTCAGAATCTTTTCTGTATCTGTATATGACATTTGACTATTGGTTGAAGTGATGAAAGCGGGACTACATATGGTCACCCATAGCGGTAGCAAAATATGGGTCAGACAATGCACAAAGCGCGTGTGACCGGCTCTGCTTTCAGTCGGCTTACGATCAAACGGGTTCTATTGCGTTTCAACACAACAGCACACCAATACATCATATGAACTATGCACGAGGGAAACCGCGTAGTGAAGTGTTGTTTTTTGTCAACTTAGCAGGTGTGCACCAGTTCTTTTTTAAATGGCTGGCGGTTAACATGATGGGTGGCATCCCCCACATCGTGGTATGTATGATTTAAGAAATGTCATTCCTCCAGGTGAAAGTCACTTTAGGCATTTGCACGGTCTGTTGGAATTCATGCTACAATACGACTGAAACTCTGAACGGATTCCTGATATTAAGCACCTCGATCCATGTTCGGTGCCTCAGGACGTTACTCTGACTCTGAGAGGAGAGCCGTAATCCAACAGACCTAAGTTCCAACAGCCAGAATCTAGTTCTCTTCCGGTTGGAAATCGAAAAATGGGGAGGATGTTCCTACCCATGGTATCAAAGTCACCAAAATTTTCGTCCCAGTGAGATTCTTAGTCGGCTTCTTTTTCGGAGTGCTCAATTTGGTAAATAAACCGTTCAGTTTAACTGCTCCGCAAATTGCTGTCAACACCTTTTGTCCAAACTATACGCAAAAGAACGAAAAACTAGCGAAATACACTCATTTACACACCAGTTTGGTTGTAACGGGAGACCCACCTGAGTCTCAGCTGGATCTCTAGGTAACGGTATTCTTCAATTGAATGTGTTGAATACGAACTGTCCCACGTTCCAGTTGGTACGGCATTCGAGATATTGCAATATATTTTCTTGCACAAAACAACTCACAAGGTTGCTGAAAACTGACGAAGACGGATTGACCCGGAGAAGATCGAAACCGGTCATAGGCTATTGAGGAGGTTTCAGCAACCCTGGAGTAGTTTCGTTCAAGATTACGAAGAACTAACTTCCCAGTTTTCGGACGTCGGCTTGGGTCAGCTGCCCTGAAAGGGGCCGAGGTGAAGCCCGATTCAGATAAAATAACTGATGCAATAAGAAAACCGTTCTTGTATTGTGGATATCAATGCACATCCTATCTCAGCTCAGGTCATGTTCACGCTCATGAGCAAGCCGTCGTTCAGTGCCGTGAGACGAGGTCAAGTCGTTTGGAGCATCTTTTGCGTTAGCCCAGTGGCTTGCATGCATTTGTTGCTTAAAAGCCATGTTTCATCAGTTCCTCGACGAATTGAACCCATTCCTTTCCACGGCTCAAAAATTAATACTGATTTAAGATGAATGCAGTCCCAATCTGTGATGAACTGTTCTGTCTGGAGGAAAATGCCTCTCGGGACTGTGTGATAATCCGTTGTTCAGTTCACTTGGAAGTCTTCAGATTCCATGGGAATTTCGGTGACAGGTTTACGGAGGATTTATCAGCTGTTTCTGTAAGTGAAATCTTTATTCGCCAGCGATCCAGCGGCTTTGTCGCTGTACTGCCCGGTAGGCAGCGACTTTCTCCTATCCTCTCGAATCTCTATGTGGGTTTAACTTTTGATTTCCATCATCCTCTTATTATCCTCCGCCCATACGTTTGGATCAGTCACTACGATGTAACTGGTTTCATGCGTGTTTATCGTGATAGCATCTGACGGACTTCTGAATATCTGTGTGCATGAGTATTAGATAACAACATTCCCATGCTACTTTTGCCTATGAACTCGAGGCACTCGCAGAAATAATCAATGTTAGTTCATCTCTATATAGCTTTTTATTTGGTATTTTTTGTCATTTGGAAGGGTAGTTAAATGCCAACATTTATAATTGTTTGGTATTTTTTGTCATTTGGAAGGGTAGCTAAATGCCAACATTTATAATTTTGTACCAAGTGTTTCCATGACTTACGCCAACTTGGCTCCCGGCTGTGTATGAAAACAAGGCTATTCTACCAGACTGAGCTTTCCGAAGTTGCTTTGTGATCAAAACCGCTCCAGCAAGGGGAACAGCTCGAGGAAATTTGCTCACTTTCTGGCTTTGGCAGAATGTTACTCCTCGCTGAACAAGTTTCGGCACGTGTGTGAAAATCACCCACTGATTTATCCAGGCGATCGACTGCTTGCTGACAAACGGTCCAATCGCCCAAGCTCACTTGAGGAGGACGAGACCGAATGTGTGGGTGTTTTTTGGGTGCCGACCACACCTTAACTGTAGATATTTCCCTAGCCCTGGGTACGGGTCAATTCAAGTGTGGAAAACCACGTTAGCATTGTTTGATTTCCACTCCGCGACATAGTCGATCCGCGACCTTCAGTAACTGCCTTAAGGAGGACCACGGCTTAAACGGTTTCTGATCTGTTTACTTGATGCAACAAGTACAGCGCACTGATGAGTCACCTTTCCAAACATACCAGTGTGTCTGTGATAGTTGGAGAAAACAACCACAGCATACGATACAGTAGAACTGTTACACAAAGGACCTCCTGGACCGGAGAGGTTAAACAAAGACAAAGATAGTCAAAACAGATGACCTGAAATTCGGGCAGCTTATAGTCGGAGTGGCATGTACCCATTTCTGATTGGTTCACGGGATGTGTTAATAGGCTTGTAGGAATGTGTACAGACTCGGGTATGTACTGTATCTGTGTCGTTTTAGAAAGTTATTTACCCCATCGACGAGATACGATTTATGAAGAACAGTTTACGCTAGGCACAGCAAAACATACTGACGAGACAACTGTGATGTTGGGCTGTTAATGATCACGTTTAGTTCGTTTTCTTTCAACTGGCATCTTCCTTTATGGATAAATGACCCACGAAACAGATTGAAAAAAATGTCGCTCAACAGAACAGACAGTTTTTACCCTGAAAAAAAAAAGAAATATAACACACTACAAGGTTAGCTTTGATCAGAGGGCTTTCGGTCCTATAAAAACCATAAGAGGAAGTGGTAGACGAGGTGTGAACATTTCTTTCACTCTTACCAACCATCTACATCTGTAGGCTTACAACTTGTCAACTACATTTTTAAAAAAAAGCAAATGAACATAATTCCGAGGGGAGGGGGTGGTCGGTGGTTAGCGCCAAGGTAGACAGATGTTCTGCAAATGTTTCGCCCACATAGAACCGGCTGTCAGATTAATCATCATTGCCTCGCCGAAAGCTATCATCCAGGCTGCTTGGTTGCGCATCAGAGCAGCGAATGTTCAGCTCTAGTCAGCAGAATCACCTGTGACCGGCAGATAGATGCCTTGCATTGGATGATACTGGGTTCGGGTTACAGACTGACCTTTAGCTGACTGTCCTCTCAAAGGGAGCATCGGATATTTTGATATTTGTTCTGAGATTCTCTGAGAGCGACGGCGGGCTGTTCTGCCAGTATAGAGGTCAGCACAACTGCAGGTGATATGGTAGACGACACGGGCTGCAAGAAGATCACTGGATGAGATTTGGAAATCCAAACTCGGTGCCTGCTCGAAGGCAGTAACAGTGATCTAGTAGCTGACATTTCTACCGTATTTCGAGTCTCACGAAACATAACACACTAGTGTCCAGCCAAACTGAGGTTTCCGACAAGGAGATCGTCATTTAGTCCAGACTCTGTCTAGTAAGTAGAGCCAATGTATGTCGAAAAGCCGAGAAGCACTATGCATATGTTTTATCCTTATTAGGAACCCTCAGCAGTTCAGATTTCGAGAATTTCCAGAGATGTGAATCTGTGAGCTCCCGCCTGTAGGTGAAGGCCAAGCCGTTCGGCTACTGGAATGATAAACCTAAAGCAATCCTAGTGATCAAACAGCTTAATGAGCATATTTTTACCAGACTTATTGAGACATTCAATTGTTTGGATGTGCAACTTACTTTTACGTGAATATCAGTGCAAATGAAAGTTTGTGAATACCACAAATCGTTGGAGAAATTGGGCCGAAATTGGCTAAACTAAAAGGATTTGTTCTCCTCATACGTAACGCCTAACGCTTCATGATTGATGAGATTTAACTACGGACGTTGGGATTTCGTGTCGAGGTTGTCGTAGAAGGGGTGCGTTTTTCACCCGCATAATCATTCGGAAGTAATTCATGTTTTCCATTCATCCATAGACTCAGCGTGTGATATAGGTTTCTCACAGCAATTCCCACATTATATGAAGTGTACACGCTTTTGTGGGTCACTTGTGTGCTAAGCACAGGTTGCGCTGGTTAATTCGTTGAGTAATTCGTTAGTAAGAATGTGTAGACCTGTGTGCATCTTTAAAGCCACCTCAAGAACTCAGTAGACAGAAACGTATCAGTGAGAGTTTGGTGCATTAATGAGTGAGTGAGTGTACAGCATTCTCCAAAGCGAAGTCACTGGTTTTTACGTTCACTGTGCTGTCATTCCCCATGTGAGATATCCCATAAAAGTCCACCGGCTCATGAGAACCAGCTTTACCTCCCATGTGTTCGAACTGCAATATTTGGAGAAAGTCGCATATTTAAAAAACCACTGTCGTCAAATAAGCGTTCTTCTTCCGATAAAACGAAGCACGTCACTACAACCTTTGGACGGCTCCACTTCAATCCTGAGAGTCAACTCGTATGCGTAAAATTTCCTCGCATTTTTCATAACTCCCAAAGGCATTCGTTAAGCGTATGTTACACAAGGTTGAATTCTCAGGGTACAGACAAAATCACATTACTGTCAGTGTCCGTTAGTCATTAATTGTACTTCCGTATGAAAGGATGACATGGTGATTTGGCTTACCACCTCCACCGGTTCTGCTGCACGTCATTATTCAGAGGCAGTTATGCACACACCGGAACCATTCCTGAAACTGAGGCACTTCGTGTTCACTTAGTATAATTTTAAACACCCAAACATCTAGCTACACTATCATTGCCATCCAGTATGTTAATACCATGTCACGGCAAACTTGGAACAGAAAACCACGCCTGCACCGAATTAGTTGGAATGGACAGGGATCTGGAAATCATGTGTTGGAGAGTGATGGGATAAGGGTTAGGTTTTCGATAGAATGCAACCAGTCAGACTGCAACTGTTTCAGCAGGTCATTTAAGCCCACTGAAGACCTTGAAGTGACATGGGGTATTGCTAAACTTTGCTAAAATGTGATCCTCATAGATAACTAAAGCGCAGGTAATTAAAAAATTTGACACACCTTGCTGTATACCCCGAGATCGGACCCATTCGCACGTGATTTTCTAGAAAAGGCTGGAACCTTGTTACTATGTGAAACCACCTTTTGAACACTGATTTCGAGGGTTGTTCATTAGACGATGTGGTAGGAAAGCCGACTCGTTCTGGTTTCCGCAATAAGCTGTACTTGAACTTGATTGCAAAGGCTGTTTCGGAAATTGGTGTTTATTTTGTACAAACGAATTATTTTTCACATATTTCAACGTTATTTATAGGAAGGTGGATAGGATCCTCACAGTGAACGGTACATAGTAACATTTTCACCAAACACTTGTTGTGTTCAGAAGATCATATGGCATTAGAATAAAACAAACCGTCCCATAAAAAAGATGAAGCGACCCGTTCAACAATTTAAAAAAGACCAGTGGGCTTCGTTGGCTGAATGAGAAAATTCGGGTTCAGATATGGGCATCATGATTCAAAGAACCATTTTTCGCGGCATTCTCCGGTACTCCCATGACTTTTTCACATATTCTCAAGTGAAATAGCTGTGATGATAAAACCTGATAAAAATGACATCTACTCTAGAGGTACGGGCAGCGTGAGTACTGTATGGACCTATTACACTACTCATAAGGCTGCTGAAAATTCTTCGACAGCCCACGACCGTTTTCGGGCCCATCAGGTAGGCGCAGTCCCCGAGCTTCCGTCAACCTTATGTTAGTACGTTCTACTTGAACCCAAATTGCACGAAATTAGCGAACTACACTTAGTTGCAAACGAATTTGGTTTTTGCGGGAGACTCACCTGGAACCCAGCTGGATCTCTCGTTTGTGCTGTTCAGCAACCTTATAAGTAGTGTATCAGGTCTATACGTGTATCCCGATATCTGGAGTATCGTGCCAACTGAAACATGAGGCGGCCTGGTGCAGCACATTCAGTTGCTTAAAAGCACAATAAACGGAAGATTCAGCTGGGTTCCAGGTGAGTCTCCCGCAAAAACCAAATTCGTTTGCAACTAAGTGCATTTCGCTGAGGTGAATACTGTTTTGATCAAAATCCATGAAAATTTATAACTACCGAACATTAGGAAGGAAAAGCATCTCCTCTCAGAGCACGTATAATGTTCAGCGGGACAGATTTTACGGGTGATGGATATATTGAACGTACCTTTCTGGAGTTTGTTAATAACTTTGTTTAAAAAAAGTAATGTGCGGCAACGAACAACTTGTCTTTCACACAAGTCTCGCAAATTCTTAATCAAACCATATACCTCAAAACTGTGCGTTTAAGTGTCAGCAAAAAATAGTCCGTTCCGTAAAAAATCCAATAAACACTTCCTTTTAAAGATATATGGGTCAGAACTATATTATTCAAGTTGCTGTTTACCAACGGCAGCCATGATTCCAACTTAGACCGAACTGCGGAGGACGCACACCAAAGTTCCTCTGACGCATTCCGTTCAATTTGGTTCAATTTTCCCCACACAGTTCTACCCACAGCATTTTTGCATCAGTAATGCTCGCCCTCCCCTACACTTTCGATCTTTTTGTCCACAGTCAGGAGGTCTGATCTAGGCGCACCAGGCACCTGTCGATTCAACAATCGTTCGCTTGGTATTTAGCTCCGCTTCAACACCCACGCATCTGAATGTCGTGTACTTTTGGCGCACTGCACACGTCAGAGTAACGCAGCAGCTTCGATGCACGTAACAGACATTGTTCGGATGACACATTTCGTGATCGGCGCCTACGCAGAATCAGCTGATGACAGGGCATAGTTGAATAAAGTTTGCACTCATACAGAGAAGAAATGAAGATCGGCATCACGGTTTAAACAAGCAGCGCAACCACACATCAGAAAGTTATGCGTCGATTTTACTGCCCCACAATTACAGAACGATGGGTGGATATCCTCCTAATTTTTCGAACCGCTTTTGTGCTTTCCTTATACTATTTAAACTGCAGGATTACTTCAAGAATAACCCACTATTTTCCCCAAAAGATGAAGCTAGAACACCAATCCAACAGTCTAGCCAATACAGATTAATCTACTCTGCTTAGCCTTTTCTTTGTGGCGCAACTATTTTTAAAAAAAGTATGTCCAACTGAATCTTCTGAATTGCCAGAGCTCAAAAAATTTCTTGAGAATTGAAGAAAAACGGTGGCTTTGAAAAACGTTCCTTTCAGCATTCATTCGGTTGAAGGAAAACCCTTCGTCAAGCTGGTAACAACGATGTCAAACTGTTAGCGTGATAGCTATTCTTTCGGTGTCAGGCTGCTTATTGGTTGGTGGTACAGTAAGCTTGGGACGAATCCTTGTAGTTTGTGGTTATCCGACAGCTCGCAACAAAACAAGATGTTGGTAATGTGGAGAGATTTGGGGATTTCAATGGAGATTTCGTTCTATAATCGCATTCGATCTATGTTGAAAAGCCGAGAAGGGCTGTATAGCTGCGTCATCTAAACAAGGTTTGTTTCGTGAACTGTTGAATACGTTTACTGGTGACTGGTCGGGTAGCTGTTGATCTGCTCGCCGAGATTGGCGATTCGCTTGCAAACGTTTTTTCACCAACCGTAGAGACATCGTCAGCGCACTCATCACCCAACTGCGTACATGTGATGTCTCCCCGACTGGTGACGAAACGTTTGCAAGCTATAGACGTAATACACTACTCACAACGTTGCTGAAAATTCTTCGACAGCCCACGACCGGTTTCACCCTTCCAGTTCGGGCTCATCAGGTAGGTGCAGTCCCCGAGTTTCCGTCAACCTTATGATCTACTTGAGACCAAACTGCACGAGAGATTTAGCTGGGTTCCAGGTGAATCTCTCGAAAAACCAAATTTGTTTGCAAATGAATGTTTTCTAGCTACTTGCAAAGGCTAGGCTCGGCGAACAAATCGAAATCTACTGGACCAACTACTAGTAATCAGTGTTTCACTGGTAGACGAGGAAATCTATTGAGACGGATGAGTTAGGACTAGCTAAGCTGAAATGAAAATCGGAAAAATGCTATTTTCAAACATCACAGTGAAAGAGCTTTTTAGAACATAATAAAATAATGGCACAAACGATGTAACATAAATGTACACTGCCCTGTGGATCAGGCGATTGGCTGTTATTTTACTTTCTTTGCTGGGTCCTTAAAGATCCAGCTGAATGACTGAAGCCTGTACGCTTATGCTGTTTACCCTCAATAACCGAGATACCACTGACTTACGTACGTGGAACATTTTCAACCAGCTTTTTAGGTTTAACACCTTTGAGAAAATTTGACTTTGTAAGGGGCTTGAATTCGTCTCTAGTCTGGTTAGAGACCAAAATAACCACTCTTAGGTAAGTATAAACGACAAGGTGTTCATCGGGCTGCAGCCAAACATGTAAGTGAAGTGCAATGGACACAAGGTTACACAAAATAGAACGAGGCAGGTGCTCACATACTAATGAGATCTGTTTCTTCATAGAAAAATACAAACAAAACACAAGCGTACTGACCTTCGAGGCAAAGCACTTTGTGAATTGTTCCCTGTTAGTTTGCCTTAATGGGCTGAATGAGCTCTAACAGTCCACATTTTCTGAAGGAGGGCACAAGCCCATTCTGGCTGCGCCATGTACAGAGTCGCCCCGAATATGAAGGAACATCTTGTCAATGTTCCCACTTCTGAGATTTCGAATCATTTGGTTATTTGCGAGAAAATACAAAAGGAATTTGAACATTCGTGATGGGGAAATGGAATTCGTTGGAGCCAATAGCCTAACGGCAACAGGTATGAGCTGCAATCAACCATTTAGTCGCACCTTTTTGTGGTAGTAAATTCATGCCATTTTCCACCGTAGAATGCGGTCTAATTACTGATGACCGACTAACATCCTCTGAGTAGTTTTCGTCCGTCAAACGCCAGTTACTGTTCTTGCAATAGCTGTTGCACATAAAATGTTGTACCTTAACTGAGAGGGAATTCATTAACAGCTGTAGTCCCAAGTAAACCACCGAGAGCCCATCGAAGGTTTGGGTAAGTGGTTGAAACGTTTACAGATCTTTGTGACTTTCCGACTCAGGATGTACTCAACCTGTAATGCTTACATCCTGTTTTTTCTGGAAGGTGAAATGCATCCACAAAAACACACACCTACGCACGACCTTAAGCTGTCATCGTGTCATTGCTATTGAACGAGAAGTATATTTCACGTTGTTTAGACGTAACACGCTCACAAGGTTGCTGAAAACACTTCTATAGCCCACGACCGGTTTCGCCTTTCTTGGGGCTCTTCAGGTAGGGTCAGTCCGCTAGTTCCCGCCAACCTTATGTTCTGCTTGAACGGAGATTTCAGCGGACCATTGTAAGCGAGAGATTTAGCTGGAATCAGTTGAGCCTCCTGTGAAAACCAAATTCGTGTGCAAATGAGAGCATGTGTCGAGGTATATTTCATGGTTTTTTAATTCGGCAGCAATGCCACGTGATCGAAATTACCATTACAGATATGATTACGGACAAACTAATAAGAAAGCGCTCAGCTTTAGCACACTTTCGATGCCCGGCTGCAATGCCACCGGAACGAAGGACGAGGGTCAAGATCCTGCCAGGTTGGCCAAGCCTAGACAGGAACATTTGCGATGCAGGGGTTGGATTCGAACTACGGACCTCCTATCACTAGGTGTCTTCCCTAACCACTGTCTTCTATCTACAGAATGAAAGATAGGATGACAAATTTCATCTTTCCTCCGACTCACAAGTCGGCACTGTGAAATCTGTCAAGGTCGAGCAACCAGTAGACATGGTAAAAGGCGTAGCGTGAATATGCCGCCACGAAGAGACTGGACCTTAACGTGGTGTGACGGTTTGTGTACCTCGGCGACCCACTGAGCTATACTGGGGGTGCCCGCGTGACACTCACAGAGTCTCTCACACCAGGTTGGTCCATGGGTAGAGGTCTGACGAACGCAGTCTCCTGGCCCTCCAGGTTGGGGGTTGGAACATGTGGCGAATTGTCCCGTAGAAACAGTAATGCATTTGCATTTCCCGCCAAACACCGCTGCCTTGCGGTTAGGCTTTTGAGCCAAAGGCTTTGGTTGAGGACCCTAATCGTCCTCCTGTCTAGGTGTGGGCGCCCTGACAGTATCCTAGCCCACGTACAACCATGAACTGCACACATACAAAAAAACTCATGCCACATCGGCCGTCGCGTGGTGCCATCAGCCGGGTCGCCTTACTTGCTGCATACAGCAGGGCGGGTAAGCGAAAACAGGCTACTGCTGACGCCTCCCTTCTTTCTCTTTCACATACTTTTTCTTCCCCCTCTCCCCGCCCCATTAATAACTCTACTCTTGTAGGCCCAGCACTTAGGACTGATGACTCCGTTCGTCTTGCATCGGCTTTGCGTGCAGCATCTGCTCGTCACATGGCGCCGACATCCTCAGGTATCTCCAAATCACTCTTCAAGCCTCGACACTCAGTCTATCTGGCCGCCTTCAATGTGCGCACTCTGAAGCAAGCAGGACAACAAGCTGCTCTTGCTCTCACACTGGACTCGCTTGGCATTGATGTGTGCTGTGTCTCGGAAACAAGAATTCAAGATGCAAGCACAGTGATTGAGCTAACCGCCCCATCAGTCTCCACTCGCTTCCGACTGCGCACCTCTGGTGATCCAGAGGCTGCTGCAGCTGGATGTGCAGGGGTTGGTATCGTCCTAAGTCACCGGGCGGAAGTATCCTTGCTTGACTGGATACCTGTTGATAGTCGCCTCTGTGCGGTTCGTCTGGCAACGTCTGTGAAGGAGTCTCACAAGCGGGATGTTGATCGATGTTTGTTTATCGTGTCTGCGTACGCCCCAACTGACTGTAGCTCCGACACCGTCAAAGACAGGTTTTATGACGCCCTGAATGCCCTGCTGCGGCGAGCTAAAAGCTCAGACATCGTGGTGGTTGCTGGAGATTTGAATGCACAAGTGGGCAGGCTTAGCGTATCTGAGACTCAATTAGGAGGTCGACATGGATTGGACTCGGTACGTACGGACAATGGGGAACGATTGCTTCAGCTGTGTGCTGATCGCAGGCTGTTTCTATGCAGTACTAACTTCCGGAATAGCCGAAGTCGTCTGGCCACATGGTGTCCTCCAACGACACGCCGACCACAAACTCAAATCGACCACATCGCCATCAGTTACCGATGGCGCGGATCAGTAACTGACTGTCGGTCGTTTTGGAACACATTTGTGGATTCCGACCACGCGCTCGTCCGGAGTCGCTTCTCCCTACGTT
The DNA here is from genome assembly GCA_003604175.2 of Clonorchis sinensis. Lineage (NCBI taxonomy): Eukaryota > Metazoa > Platyhelminthes > Trematoda > Opisthorchiida > Opisthorchiidae > Clonorchis > Clonorchis sinensis. The sequence continues at coordinate 202,477,853 of CM030369.1, forward strand.
TTCCAGGACCGCGTAAGGTGCGGACAAATCGCTTGGCAACTGAGAGACTGGCAGATCCGGATGTTAGACGAACTTACCAGAATCGTCTTCTAGGGTCTCTTCCAAATGCTCCACCATCAGATGTGAACGCATACTGGGACGAGATTGCCACCTCTTTGCATAGTGCTGGGAATTTTGCCTGTGGCACGGCACCACCAGGCGCACTCAAGCACTGGATATCAGACCGAACGGTGGCACTGCTTAAATCTCGGAGAAATATCCCAGCCGGCCCGGAACATAACTTGGTGCGACGAATTATCAGACGTCAAGTGAAGGTGAGTGTGAAAGCCGACCGCGAAGTGTGGTGGACACAGAAAGCCAAGGAAATGGAAGAGGCCCAGAAATCCGGTAATGCCCGAAGATTATTTCAGTTGATCCGTGCGACCGGTCCCCGGAAACCACCTGTGAGCGAAACTATCAAGGATCGGAATGGAGTGACCATCTCGAATAAAGAAGAACGTCTCGACCGATGGGCCGAATACTTCGAACAACAATTGTCATGGCCACCAGCTGGCGCCCATCTGGAACCCACAGGTGACGTAGAACCCTGGACGGTGAACGTGGAACCACCTACGGCCTCGGAGGTTTATGACTGCATATGTTCTCTCAAGCGCCACCGAGCCTCTGGTCCGGATGACCTCCCACCCGCATTGTTCAAAGATGGGGGTGAAATCCTCAGTCAACGCCTGTCTGATCTGTTTGCCTGCATCTGGGAAAAGGAGTCTGTCCCAGACAACTGGGGAGAGTCGTTGATAGTGCCCATTTTCAAAAAAGGGGCTCGTAGTGAGTGTGGCAACCACAGGGGGATCAGCTTGACCCCGGTCGTAACGAGACTGTTGGCGTCACTTGTGCTTCGTCGCCTTACGGTGGCTCGTGAGACACTGTCTCGAGAGCAGCAAGCGGGATTCCGGCCTGGTAGGGGTTGCGTTGACCAAATCTTCACACTTCGTCAGGTGCTAGAACAACGCCATACGTATAAGCGACCCACAATTCTAGTATTCCTGGATTTCCAAGGCGCATTTGACTCGGTTGACCGGTCTGTTCTGCTTGACACGCTTGCCCACCAAGGAATGCCCCGGAAGTTCGTGAACATAATAAGCTCTTTGTATTCCAAGACTTCCGGACGTGTGAGAGTATACGGCGAGCTCTCCAAAAGCTTCCGTACACAAAGTGGCGTCCGTCAGGGATGCCCACTCTCCCCATTCCTGTTTAACTTCGTGATCGATGAAATAATGAGACGAACGCTGGAAGGTCTCCAAAACCCCGGTGTTCAAATAGCCTCTGACGAAAACCTTGTCGATCTGGAATATGCAGATGACATCGTTCTTATCTTTGAAGAGGAGGAGAAGGCGCAGGTGTTTTTAGATGAACTGACCAAAGTCATCCCGTCCTTTGGTATGCACTTTGCACCCAAAAAGTGTAAGGTCATGCTCCTGGACATGCAGTCACTGAACACGCCACTTACAATCCAGGGAGAGGCACTGGAAGTTGTGGAGCGTTTTACATATCTTGGAAGTTGTATTAGTTCTGATTGTAGTGTGACAGATGAGGTAAATGCACGAATCTGCAAGGCTCGGGTCGCGTTTGCTAATTTGAGACACCTATGGCGTCAAAGTGGTGTGTCCCTGAATCTCAAGGGACGTGTGTATCAAGCTACAGTGCGGGCTGTTTTGTTGTATGGCTGTGAGACTTGGCCTGTTCGAGCAGCGGAACTGAGACGTCTTCAGGTGTTCGACAATCGTTGTCTCAGAACCATAGCTCGTGTGGGATGGTGTCGGCGAATCCGTAACGAGGCAGTTAGAAAGCGAGTTTTGGGTTGTGCAACGGGTACTTCCATTGAAGAATGTGTCCAGCACCAGAAGCTGCGTTGGTTGGGACATGTGTTGCGCATGCCTAATCATCGTTTGCCGAAGAGAGTGCTATTTTCCGTGCCCAATTCAGAGTGGCGTAAGCAGAGAGGTGGCCAACCCTTGACCTGGCAGAAGGGTATGAAAGAAATCACGAAACGCTTGGGTGCTGTCGGTGCTACTCGCCTTCCAGGATGGGGACCGCGTGATCCCCAGTGCGCCTGGTTGGAGACGCTGCAAGATATGGCTGCCAACCGATGTCAGTGGCGATCTTGTTGTCAGTTTCTATCCAGATTGCCTGAATGAGTGTTTGGAGGTGTAGGCACCTCGGAATGATTGTAGTAAGGCAGCAATAAGTCCCCTCCCCGTCCATCTTTATTCTTTTTCTTCACAATAAGGCTTTCAAATAAATCATGGTTGTACGGCAGCGAAGCATCGGTGTTCAACACTGATGTCATGCTGTTGATGATGATGATGATGATGATGATGATGATGATGATGATGATGATGATGATGATGATGATGATGATGATGATGATGATGATGATGATGATGATGCCGCTTGATTACAAACGGGTCTTCCGATTCGATCAACCCATACAGCAAGAAATTGATTTCACCTCAATAGTTTGGCTAGTCTTTTCTCCATTGTTGTGCTAATGCACCATTGTGTCTGGTCTTCCGTTCTCTAAAATCGAATAAATGACCACCCTCAAGTGTCTTCCCTCCACAAATAGTCGGTTTGTTCTGTTGAACTGTGAATTAGCAACATGAAACTAAAAATAATGAGAGAGGAATGTATCAGTTGACGCAAAACGAATGTACACCGACATTCCCACGCAAAATTAGGCGTGCATGGATTGAATCATACCGGAACACCGCCTGACTATTTTAGATGAAGTCAGCCATACCACACGATAAATTACACCAGATAACATTTTGATTCTAACCGTTGTGCTCTCATTTAACTAAGCTTTCTCCTTTTATAAATGCTGGAAAAATCTCTCAGGAACTGATTCAGACTGAGATGGATATTGATTAAACCGATCAACAGTTCAGAATTGATAGTTGGTCACTGTAAAACGGTGCTTTATAGAAATGTTCGCTATAATTCGGTTCTAGCCCGATTGCTGCATCACAATCACAGACAAGACCGCTATCAGAGTGCGTCTAATATTTCAGAGTTAGTCCGTTTGGCTTTTGCAAAATAACCAATGGATAGAGGCCAATCTATGATGAAAAGCCGAGAGGCGCTGTACGACTGCTTCATCCTTGCTGGGGTCATCAGCACTGCACATCTTACGAAACTCACAGAATTTCGAACCTTCCGACCAGTGGTTGAGCATTTAACCGTTTGACCATGAGTCGCTGATCAGCAGTGTGATTAGCTCTCAGTTAGAGAGGGCACAGCGCCACTCATCCTTCAATAACAGAAACCAGAATACTTTACTAATTTTACGGTGATATTCAGGCGAATACCTGCTAATTCATATTCTTCGTCTTCACACTCCTGAATCGCTTTTTTACCCTCCTCATTCTCAAAGTTTTTTTTCTATCATCGTACAAGTGTTTTGTAGGGAAAAATTGAGGATCTTCCATAGGGTTCACGGGAACACAGTTTGTTGGTCAATTAATAACGAACATAAATGAATATGGACGTTCCTTCCTGCACCAAGTCCTTCTGTATCCGTCTTGTGGGAAGTTTGATGAACGCTACACTTAGGTTAACTGGTGAAAAGGTGCTTTTACTCGCGCCATTTGATGCATAGCGGACATTACGCCGACGCATTTAGCCATGCGCAACTCGTAAGACAACTCTGTAGATGATTTTGCATACGGTTTGTGCTTTTTCTGGAGTTGTTGTTGAAATCATGCTTGGAGAAGCCATACTGAGCAACCAAGTGAAGTAAGCTAACATTAGTGTGCTCCCTCAAAAGAGCCTGACTTGAGATGTCGTTACAGTGGGCCATTCTGAGGCAGACGTCTCTCTCGTGGCGAAAACCACGGCAAGTTGCACGGTGTTAACTGTGAATCTGTGTACATCTGGGTTTTTGTACTACATCATGACACCACAGGTTCCGTTTGTTTTTCTCGATGAGTGAGTGATACGAAAAACAAAGTGCTTCAGGTTACGAATAACACTTCGGTGGAAAATAGGACGAATTTTTTCTTGAACAAACATGAAATTTTTTCAGATCGCACATATTTTGGGCCACAGTCAGTGATACACTCATAATAATGCGGCGCTCGGTATTCGCACAATGGAACTGAATTTTCGAAAGCTACGACGTGTCTCTGATGGACTAAAACAGACGGGAAATTGAGTACGAGTCCAAACTTTTGAGCCCCATCTAGGCCTCCCGGGGTCCCAACGATGCTAATATTCCACCAGACTTTTTCCGCCAGAGGTATGATTGCTTCAGTGGACAATGAAATTTGTTGGGCTGCTAAAATATGAACATAGATTAGGGTGGTTTTTGGCTTGAGCACATACGCAACAAAATGCAACATTTTGGAGTAAAAAAGTTTTGTTCCACTCGCAGAGGCTTTGCAGCTGAGAGCATTGTGCGGCCAAGGAGCCCCCAATAATGCCGTTGATTTGGCTTGTGTGGGTTCGCGCTTTTCTTGGACACGAAGTGTTTTTGGGGTTGTACAGGAAGTAGATCAGTACTAGCACTTTCCAGTTTTATTCACTTTACATTGTTCACATCTATTCAGTGTTCATGGGCCGTGTACACGTGAGGCTACTCATCCTGAATCACATGCAGGTAAGTTTCAGCTTCTGAGCAATCGCAAGTACAGTTCTGCCTTTGGTACCCTCACATCAGCCAACAGAATGAGATCACCAAGAGCATCGACCACATAAGAAGCCAATGTGATTTACTTGTGGGTCTAAGTTGCGGTCACCAAACTGGCTTGTAGGTCAGCCGGTACTTCGCTTAATCCTATTATTGGCTGACACAAACTTAATGTGGGGATGCCAGAGTACGTTGAAACGCGTAGTTGACATTTTCCGGGGCGCATGTTCTTCACAGCTTGTCTTGACTGCTGAATGAAGCAACACTTACCACTATAAAGGCTACTAATCGAAAGCATACACTGTTCAGCGGAACTGTATGGAAGACCTTTGGTTTTTTCTGATACAACCATTGTATGTTGACAGAAAGAAAACTTTGATACGGAGAATCAGTTGTTATACGCAACGATCCAGGACGACCGAAAGGTGGAACAGCAATATTGGAAATGTGTACAAATATCACCACATAGTGTTCTATACATTCTAAGCTGTACAACTGAGTTGACCAACAGAATAGGACATTTTTGATTAGTGGAGGCCCAAAGTTTCTCTGCATATTTGGTGTCGTATAAAAAATGTATTTACGAATTAAGTGCGAACCTAGGACAATCGATTTTTTCACCTAAGTTAGTGCACAAGTTCGCAAAAAGTCGAAAAATTAGCTCGGACTTTTGAAAAACAACGTAAGGCATACATTTTAAACTAGTTAATGTTCAGGTCACTTCTGATTCACTTGAAAATTTGAATTGACTGAAATGTCGTCTCGCGATTTACCGTCGATGAAACTGAAACCCGAAAGTTCGGATGCTCATAAGTATCGCTGCAAAAAATGGTGCTATTCGTGATGTTTCTCGTCCTTTCTGGACCACGAAGAGAGACGCCAGTAGGGTCACCTGGATTCACGTTATATAGTATCTTGGTTATTTACTTGTTCAGTAGAGCTGTACCGATTTCCACCGAACTAGGCTCTTAGCTTTAGGGTTGTAGTTAAAATTGTCATCACTCAGCCCATCTGGTCATCGAGAAAGGAATAAATAAACTATATTCTTCCCTATGTAGGCAAATATGGGAATAACACTTGGAAATAATGCTACGGTATTGTTCATTTCAATCAAATTCCAAGGGTTGAAGGAACAATCCGCTTCGATATGCGGAATTAAGTCGGTAGGTATTTTAACTACTTCTAGGAAACTATGAATATTTACCCGCTTTTACTACACGGAGCCCTCTGAATGCTAATAAACCCAGCAGTGACAAAAAGTTAGTTGTAAGTCGAGTGGAGTGCAGTGCAGTGTAAAGTAAAGAGCAATAACCTGATTTTTTTGGAATGAGCTACAGCATTAAGTTCTATCACTGATGTGGAAATGTCTTCCGCATCGGTGGCATGATGCCTGTCTTGCCTTGTTTTACGGCCGGCTAAGAATGTAACTACCGCAGACAGTAAACTATCGTATTATTGCACTATGGGGGTCCAATATCGTCGTTTTACTGACAACCAAGATTAATCACTTGAAGCGAAGGTAACGATCATCAGACCTCGAAATTCTGTCATCATGTGCAAACTGTCTCCAATGTGTGGGTCGTTGCATTGTTGATACCGATAGCACACCAAGTGACACCAGGTCGCATTAGCATCCAAATGCGGGTGTTGGCGGCCAAACTGCTCAATCTCCAACCGCTAGCCGGGAGGTTATGAGCTCAAATCTCCGTGCAGATTCACGAGATGCGCACTGCTGATGATTCCCAATAAGGTTGAAAGCACAGTGCTTTCCGACTTTTCGGCACAGACGGATTTCACTTACAGAATGGAATCTTGATTGAAAAATGCGCAGGTCGGAATCATAGAGGTGGTACAAACAAAGAAGACGGACCCCTGTGGGTTCGTCATGTCAGCTTGGGTTGATAATTCTGCAGACGATAACCAACAAACTATTGATTTTTAAATGAACTGTCGACAGACTTTAGAGAAGTAGAAGAGTTGTTCGAACCTGGTGATGGACGGAAACTTCCTGTTGTATTGGATGGCACTATTAGGTGGTGACTTGCACCTTCTTATATTCAAGGATGATGCCATGACTAACGAAATTTGCAGCATCTTAAGCGAGGGAAGTTAACTCTAATTTTGAATTATTCATTGGACCATCCATTAAGAGGACCATGCTAGGTGTGTAGTACTTATGAGAGGAGGTTTATTTTGAGTAAAATTGAAGAAAAACCAAAAGGCACATTTTCATGCATGCGCAACAAAGTTGACACTTGCTGGTGTGTACAGACAAAAAGTGAACTGGGTGATTGTATGTGGGGGTACAGAAACACGAAGACCGACTTCCCGCTCGACTGCGCCATTTCACACTTTTACGCTATCCAGAATGGCTACACGCTACTAATCCACTGCAGACGAGATAAACGTGCTGCCATCCGCTGTAAAATTGTGTGCGCATTGTGTGCGCCAATTCACGCTCCTGGGCCTGAAGTCATGCTGGGTAGAAACGGCTGCCTGGTTTTAAAGGTTGCTGTCCATCGACATCTGCCCAACAAGCCCAACAATCTTAGGATAACAACTTGGGTTGGGCGAAAGGCGAAAACTAGTTATGTCTATAACATGCAAGTATACAATGCAACAGTCAGCTGCTGTTAACCCTGAGGAGAACCGAAGCATGTCATTTCTGTTAGAACTCATTGTAAGTTCCTAAGTGCCTGTCCATGACTTACAACTTGAGTTCACAACGTCTCAATCGAGACGCCAGGTTTCGTGTAACTGAGGTTTTCGTAACCCAAACAACGGTTAAAATGGACGTCGAACGAAATTCTAATCAAATCGTTTGGTAATTACGAGATATTTTGTGAGGACCTGTGACCATTCTGATGAAACACTGATTTTCCTTGGTTATTTGGATTGTTTGAATCAGCCAACAGATTGTATACCGATTGTTTACCAAGCTCTTCTGAAACGATGATTTCTCAATCGGTTCCAAACTTTTTCCAAACTTTTTCCAGTTGATTGAAAACAGCCAACAGATGTTAGGACGATATTCACACACGAGCAAAGCGATCTTAAATTCGGCAATCTGATGCACAATCATCAACATTCAGTTGTCAGGCTGACTAGGCTAGGCCCTCTTGACCCTGAGGGGTCAAAAGTTCAACCGAGTTTAAAAATAATTCGAAGTCGGCCTGATGGAGCTTTTGTTTCAAAAGCGAAACGTTGCCCAAATAAAAACTACCGATTGTTTACCAAGCCCTTCTGAAACGAAAGTCGGTCTTACTTTGTAGCGGTCACTCACTAGATCAAGCGTCACAATTCCTGTCCCACTTGCAACCTAAGCCGACAACATGTACACTACAATTTCCCATCCATTTCTGTTTACGCGTCAGGCGCCAACCTACCGAACTTCAACCACATCAGGTCAAGTTGTATTCATGTTCTTGCAAGTATCAAACACGAATGGACCCCCCTCTCTTCACACTGTACACAATAAATAGGCACACAACTCGGCCCAAAAACACACAGGACAGGAAGTCAACCGAGCTCAACAACTCTCCACGGCCAACTACGGAACACGTGTATCAGCTATACTGCAGAGAAGACACGTCCCGCGTCCGGAACTTCACTCAGGAACTCTCAACAGTTATCCTCAAACGATAAGTCACTTTTTGGCCTGTTCCCTTCTTGCGTTGTATTTATTTTTATCAAGTGCGCATAACTTTTGTAATCACCATCATTCCGGTAAAACAGACATTTGTTAATGCTTGTCACCTTCTGATAATCAACCTAATCACCAATATTTTCACTGGACAAAAGTCACCGTGGCAACAGTTGACAGATCTGAACAACAGTTGTGCAATCCAGGATTAAGCGTTAGGTCTTTACTACCGCAGCCACCAATCAAAAACAGGGATAAATTAAGGTGGTTGTTTTTGACCCGAAGTTTGCGTCATTAGAGCTGCGGTTAAACTGCATAGGCTATGTCGGAAAAGTGCTGTCTCAGTAATTATAAGGGTCAACAGGAGCCGAAAGACGAAGCATGTAGTTGGAATGGGCGTCTAGGTGAACAAGACACTAACCAGATCTTCCGTATAACCCAAAGCTAACCCAGAGAGAGAAGACGAATACATTCACGTTGAACCATTAAAGTGACTAGCAAAAAATTTAAATGAGATTATAAGCTTTCGCGTAATAGACGAACGAAGCGGCCTCATCTACGAACGAGGGAGACGTGAATTTACGGAAGAGTGAATCTGATACTTTTCTTGGTGGGGCTAATGCTTTTAGTTTTGGTTAGCCTTAAGGGTAGCAACCATGCTTTCCATTAGTCGTCTCAAATGGAGAGAATACGACCAATGTTGAATTTATAGATTTTGTTTATTCGTCGCCCGCGTTAATGACTCCGTCCCAGTATTATTGAATTGTGGCCACTGGGGGTGGGCTTGCACTCGCCTGTTTTACGTAGTCAGGTAATCACAGTCGCCAGACCAGCCGAGAACAATTATTGGTTTGGTCAAGCAAGACAGCTGCTGGTGGCGGCTGTCTCTAGCCGTTTCCACGCAGTTACGTAACGCAGTTATGTAATACTAGTTCAGGACAATAGTGGAAAGGCGGGATCGTTTGGAGCCAATTTTACACAAATATGGAAAATAAACTGAAAAAAATAATGCCCCCCTGTAACTATAAAAATGTATGATTATTGAGATACAGTGAGAAAAGAGGCAGGGACATTGACGCTTTACCCGAAACACCGGGACGACTAGCATGACTTCAAGCCTGCCTGAAGGTTGAAACAATACAATACACTAGGAAGGCAGTTCGGCTGATGGGTTCGGGTTGTGAAGCTCGTGCTCTTTGGATTATTCACGAGAATATTTAGCCACAACAAAACGTTTTTGCTTGTATCAGATTAGGTGTTGCAATGAGTGGGGTAAACTGTGAAGTAGAATAGAGATTCAGCTTTGTATCAGTTGACTAACACGCTAAAAACAACTTATTTTACGAACGGGTCTAACTCACCGTTTGTGTAAAATTTGGTGTTCCAGTAGAACATGAGACTAACGGAGCCTTTGGGACTGCACCTATCTGATAGGCTGTAAGAAGCACTGCACAGATGCTTCATTCTTACTGGGAATCATATGCAGTTCGCATATCACCAAGCCCTCGACAGTCCCGAACTCGTGATTTTCAGGCTAGTCGTTTGAACAATTAACCGTTCGGTCACGAGCAACTATCAGTAGTGTGAGTAACTCATATTTAGACAGAATATAGCGCCGCTTAGCTTCCGATCACGGGAGCCGCATCACGTGATCACATGTGTTGACGGGCTTCTCGAATAACGACTTCTTAGAAGGAAATTCCACTCATCAGGTGAATATTATTCTTCCTCTATAAAAACTCCCAAACCTCCTCACATTACCAGCAAACATGGCACTAATTAGCTCATTACTTGGGAATTCATGACTCTAGGGGCGAGAAAACACAAGATAACGTGAGGTGAGCTCTGCTGTTGAGGAATAGATGCTGAGTCCTATCTGAGTGCAACTCAGGCAGACTGACAAACAGCCACTCGTAGATGAATGACACAACGCTTGACTGTTGAACGAGAGTTTTCTGGTTCCAGCCACTTTGGAAATGGGTATTACCAATAAGGAAGAAGTAGTTGAGCAGGGCCTCCCAGGTTTTCACCATATGATCGTCACATTTGCTGGATAAAGTTCGAATTCAAGACTTAAAGCTTTTCTCAGCGAACAGAAAACGTTGCTCACGTCATATTTGTTGGCCTTCTTTTCCAGATGTCTTGCCAGCCGCCCCTGCTCTATCCATTTTGTGACTTGTAAGTTTGTACGACTGAAGATCTGTACTGTAATAGTTCCATTGCGCACTGCATGGTTCCTACAGTCCTGTCAGAATTTTAGGTCAAATTATACCCTCAGCGAATGAACAACTAGGCACCAGAGGAGCTTGTGTAAAACCGATTCATCGTTTTAGGGAAGAATCTGACGTAAGATACTACGTATGGTTAGAACTTGGTTCTTGTTGCTCAACATCCAAGAAAAGTTCATAAAACACTGTTAAAAGGAAGCCCACTTAAAAACTGACCAGAATTATTTTCCCAGCTTGTGGCCAAGCACAGTTCACGCGATGCACACCTTGGGTTAGCTCGTCCACGTATGAATTACTTGAGAATTTCGTCAGATACACGCATTTGTACACATTCGGTTTTACCGGTAGACTCAGCTAAACCTCTCGTTTATCGGTTTCCAGTTGCCAGTGTTTCTTCAAGAAGATTTGCTGCGATATTTCGATTTTCTTACCGGCTGCACATGAATCTGCCCGTGTGCAACACATTTAATTGAAGAATACCATAAACGAGAGGTTCATCTGAGTCTTTAGTTAAAAAAAACCTGGTGCACGAGTGTAGTTTGCTAATTAGGTTATTTTTTTCCTCCAGATGACTATCAACACATTATTCAACACAGTCAAATTGCTATCGAAAGCAAATGGTTGGCTTCTACCTAAAAAGCAATTTTGTTAAAAAGTAGCATGAGATAAGACAAATATGCCTTACTCCCAAGGCAACCTGGTTAGACAAGTTCCCAGAGCCAAGATAGTCAGCTTATTGACTTACTAACCCCAGGTCAGTTCTTCGGAGGATTAACAGACATTGCTTTCTCATGGATCAGAGGTTGTGGATTTTTTTCCGGTCAAGATTTTGGGTCAAAGCCTCACGGTGAGAATCTCAACAAAACTTGTTCTTCGAGCTCAGCAACCGGAAATTAACACCTGTCCAAGCGTTGTAGAAGAATCGGATGGCCTTTTCAATCTATCGCTCCGAACTCCAATTACCACTCATACTAATACGGTTTGGTCTGTTTCTCACTCAATAAATTCAGCATCCACTTCTGGTCCCTTGTCCAGCGAACTGAGAACTGAACAGGTGCAACTAACACCAAGGTGTCCTTACCATAGCCAGGTTTCGATCCGAAACACTTGTTCAAACTTCCCTTTTACCCTTCCCACTTTAAACATTGAAGTATATTGAACCTCCGAAGCACTTATTAGTGATCTTAATAAAGGAGTGCATTTGAAGGCTATCCAACACAGTACTGCTTCCTAGATGTTACTCTCTGAGTTCCGAGTGGTCCGGAATAGGAACTGGTTTCACTGGAATGGGCACTGCGTTGAGCATGGAAGCCAAAGATACTCTAATTGAGTGGTTTCCGTTGAACAGCCGATGACGTGCAGTCAGCCTGGCACGGATTGTCACATTCTGCGACCAACGAAATAGTATGTTGCTCATTTGGAAAGCACAACTCACCCATTACTGTCAATCATTATAAAAATGCTGCACTTTGGCCCTCGATGATACTGATGAAATAGGTGAGCATTGCATAAGTCGAGCGCAGCTAAAGGACAGTTATTAAACGGGGCATCCCCCTCCATAAGCCTGAAACTTTGCCGTTTCAGAGTTTTATTTAGAAAAATTAATCATAAAACCTGAGAACAGCTTCATTGGGTAATAGATTGAGGATATTTTAATGTCCTGGTTTACAACACGGCAGAGGAAATCAAGACCGGGTGATCTTGGAAACATTTCCCAGGCTAGAGATGCATAGGGCGCATGCATACCGTTGATCAAAGACCAGAGTTGAATGATATGGTGACGAAACCATCACTGGAGAGGTCTGGATTCCAGTATGTCTAGCAATTCGTGATGAGCCTACTGTTGATTGCACTATCGAAATCACTTCAGCTTACCGGATTTGGTCCGACGGAATCTCACTACCTACAAAACATAAGTAGTCTGCGCAAAAAAGGAAATATCACCCACATCGAGTTGGTCTTCCGTCGACAGAATAGTCTGATCAGAACCAGACCAAGTGATGTGAGCTGTGTGCTTAAAGGATGAGTGGCACTACACTTCTTATGTGACCGAATGTTTATCGCACCAATGTTTGACAATTCGTGGAGAGTGCTCCAACCATCCAAAGCATTTGAGCGTGAATGTCAGTCTAGGGTTTGCAAAACAACTTTGAAACATCTGCATCGTGCTTTTCGAGATTTCGTTATAATTGCAACTTAGAAATTTTCTCAATTCTTACAAATGCTTTACCGGTCAGAATGTTAATCAGGGTGGTTGAAGACTATACACTCGCCATTTCAAGAAGCACTTTTGCAACTATTAGATGGTTTCTTAGCGTCATCTTACCAACGATTCCGTTGCATGAAGCTTGTGAGTTACCCAAATTGTTCTCTCAACCTCTACCCGGGTGGGAATGTATTGGGATGTTGTCGCACCAGTGAGGCAAGGACATAAAATTATATAATTCCTGAAACTGAGTTTCCCCGCTGTCCCCAAACCGGACTAGTGAAACATTGGTTGATATGTTATCCAGATACAAGGTGTCGCAAAGAGAATACACTTGACGTGACTTTTCCAATGTCTTCTGGTTTTCTACTTTTTGGTGCCAAATTTCCACTTTTCAACGCTTCCGGTCGAGCATTCCGTGAAGTGCCTCTTCTAAGCCTTTTGCTTTTTATGGCAAGAGACGTTCGATTCTGTACTCTAGAAACGGAACGTTTAACCGGCCCCCTCTGGGGTGTTATAGACTAAAGAAAGATGGAAAGATGTCCAGCGAAGTGAATTTACACAGTATATATATATATTGTAAGAGAAAGGGGAATAAGCGAAAAAAGCGCAATGTGAGCTTGCATAAGTGGACTATGGATGTGTGTATCTACTCAAAGATTTGGTAGAAGCGCGATTCGGAGGAACCTGTGCCATGGGAGTAACAACAAACTAATGTAGACTAGATATCTTGATTATTGGAAAGAGAAGACAGGATTCCATCAATCTGAAGTAGAACCGTCTGCATACGGTGCAATCGTACGTAAAATAAGACATTAGATTATCATAACCCAATCAACTTAATAGCCTGCAACCAAGTCTACATGAGGTAAATCACGCCAGGGCAATTTGGGCTTGCACCTAACGTTGCAGTCACGTTCAGCTCGCTACATCCACCATCAACTCTGTGTAATCAGGATTTCATCTGCATGTGTAACCTGTCGTGACTTCCAGAAATTGTGATCGACACTCATCCCGGGGGATAGTGAAAAGTTGACGACCTGCCTTATGATCAAACTGTAAGCAAGCATTTACACACACATACAGAGTAATTCACTCTTGTGGCTTTTTCTTGCCAAGGGAATCGTCTATCCACACCTTCTCTGGAAGCATTCCAACCATAATATACTCGACAGTCCCGTCTAGTAAAAAATCCCGAGCAAATGCCACTCAGTAATGTGCAGGAGATACACAGCCGACTCAAACGGACGAGTAACTCACCACTGGCCATCATTATCCCTCTGGCCATGTACCCGCCACTTGGTGAGAAGTTCGGAACAAATCGCGGTCAGTGCCTTTCATTCGTAACAAAAAACGATTTTTCCAACTGTTCAAGTACCTATTTTTCCAAGACGGTGCACGGATAGCAAGGTGTACAAGCAGTTCTACCTAAAACGAAATTCTCTCAATGTCCGATGCACATTTAAATGGCTTTCACCACCAATTTCAAGTGCCGATTGCATCCTGACTGCACTCAACCCACAGATTACTTAACCCAATGTCTGGGTTGTTTTGGTCACCTTGAACGACAGATGGAACCGGGTTTGCCATGATCTAACACGTCACATCCCTGATGGATCCTGGAAGTCTATGGCTGTATGTTCGTTTAGGCCATAGTATGACAAGTTTCCTGGACTGGGAATTTCCGGAACTTTTCCAAATTGAACTGCTAAGAGGATTCAGAACAACCTGATGCTTGAACAGCAACCACAATAAGTTACAGATCGCATACAAATCCACTAAGTTTCTTTCAATGTTCTAGATTCGAACAAGCAATGAGTTCCCCGATGTTGACAGCGATTAAACGATGAGTGCAGATCTGGATGAGCGGCCTACAAAAAAGCCACCTGAAGAAAAGATCAATACCGTCCAAATATAAGGAGTTAAAGTGCTAATCTGTCTTGTTTGCCTTTAATGTTATTCTAACCAGTGCCCGAGAATAACGGAAGCGCTGTTGGAAATGTACCGGAATATTGGTAGCTCAGGTGCGTTCCATCACTCCTTCAATATAATGAAATTTTACGTAACCTAGTCGCTCAACAGCAGAATTTTCTGACACATGAACTATCCTCTTGTGACATCGACACACACACACATCGACATCGATCAGTTTGCTGGTTTAGACAAAGCCTAAGGCGGATGACCATGTATCAATCATGTTGCCATGTCGGAAAACTGTCATTGATGCAGGTGCTGGAGATGCCGATGAGCGTTTGTTAACGCACAGGATTCCAACTTACCAGAAAAGGCGGCAGAATAAAACTTGCAATGAAACTGTCTTGCACAAACCTGTGAGAACCAAAAGGATTGGGCACCTTCTTAAGGAATGTCATTATAAGTGACATGTGAGATTTTTAAAAAAAAATCATCACTATAGTTGGATATAGCGTACGCTCGCACGCACTCATAGAAATTTTAACCCTAATAATTCTTCCAACAAAATCCATAACACACACGCTTTCCTAAATTTCACACCTGGAATTCCCACAGGCTTGTGCAGTCGTCAGGCTTCATGCTTCTAAACAACTTTGTACTGTATAACCCTTTGTCTCCGTCGACTTCAATGTTAAGCTACTCTGTAACTTGAGATTTGCTATCATCGGTTTTTGCAACCCATCAACAACGGGTAAAGTACTCAGCAGCTACTTGAATTAATCACTGCTGAGCTTATGAGAACTTCCTCTTAAGCACGTATGTCTTTTAAAAATACGCTAGCATTCGTTTTACAGGTTGCAGTTGCTAATACTCGTGATTTTGAGTCCGAGGATTAATACCTTTTGACATTTGTTCGACTGATGTGGTTAACTACCCGTGAAAGAGGACAGCTGTTCAACCGAAAGATCAAACGGCTTAAGAAGAACATGTCAGAGGAGAAATCACCAGAGATGTTCCGAACGAGAAACGTGCTTAAACCATTGTTCATCAGCTGTGTAAAAAGTAATCAGCACTTTTTCAAACGTCACTATTCGAATTGATCGAGGATACTAGAATATCACAGAAATAGATGAAGTCCAATAACCGATAACTTTTTGGTATAACCGATAACTTTTTTTGGTGTTTCTGCCATACATCAACCCAGCGTTACCCATTTTCGACGGTAGTGTAAAAGATGACGACCCATTTGATCAACATGCTGGGTCAAAATTACAAATTTTCGAAAATCAGCCCAGCTACCCAGCTCAGTGAACAAACCAACGACTAGTCACGTGGTCTACTTACTGCGAAAATGAGAATACTGTAAACCAAAACAGACCAGAATTCTTTTAACCGACCGTTATTTATTTCCAACATGTAAATCCTATTAGATTTTCAACAATAAGAAAAGACGACTTTGTGTTTGACCCGAAGCATAAATTTGCGGCTGCTCTTATTTGTGTGTTCTCAATTAAAGAACGGATTTTATTTTTGGGTAGATCTCAAAAGTCACCTGATATTTCCGAAGCACAAACATTTTGTTGAATCACTTGCAACCGTATTAACACCTACAATCAGTGCTATTGTAACAGTCACTATTGGCCACCAAAACTTCATGCACAGCGCGCCAAGGAACTTAGGAGTCAAAGACCATATAACATATTATCATGACAGGTTAAAATAACAACGCATCTTAGGCAGTTTCACGCGATCGGAATCCGCGGCTCCTGACCTTGTGTAAGGGGATGAAATCGGGCCTACAAAATTTGATGATCCAATTCATCTACATGGCCAAAACCTTACACCCCCCCACGCACGCATCCGCTTCCAAGACAACATCTCACAACATTAAATGCTCGATGTCACAAAATATCTGACATGGAAACCTCACTAAATGGCCTGAATCGTAGGTTGATTTCAAGGCTACCAGTTTCCAAAAGTGAATTAAAACAGACTTTAACATAGCTTACCTAGAACCACGTGTCAACTTGTTACCTGATGAGACCATTAGTTTTGTAGGTAGATTCCAATAGCGAATACCAATGCGAAATATTGTGGACAAATGACAAGGAGTCTTGGCTTCTGCAGACAGAATCGCACGAAGCTGGAATTTCATATTTTTCTCTTGAAAGAACAGAAGAAATAGTGGAGACACACACAAGCAACTAAATTTCCCTTAGGCAATTCCAGGTGGTAGGTATTTTTGATTCCCCCTGTGAATCAACAGCGATCTGCAGTTATTCTTTTTCGTCCTGACTACTAATGAGTAGCATGACTTACATTCGGTTATTATAACGTCGTTCGTTCCCCGGGTTTTGCTCCCACCGAAGATCTACTTACTCTCTAGTAACTAATGTCAAGATTTTGTCAACTGTCCGTCTTCGTTTGTAGTTTTGTGCCAGCTCTGCCCATTTTCGAGTGTTTACTCCGACGGAAAAGCAAGTCGCTCGGGGATCGAACCCGGAACCCCTTGGCAGATAAGCACGTTATCCGTTACACCAACTAGACTTCCCCGGAGAATTTTTTAAACGCCCCCAAGTACGCATTCCAATCTGACACGTGGCACGTGCTGCTATTAGCTGAAGGCTTCAGGTATAATTAATTTGTGCCAGTTTTCCGGACAGTTTCCGCTACCACCTGAGCGTAATTACTATCTTCGGCGCCGTTATTTTTGCATGCGGCCTATTTACGCTATCCAACTGCTCGTACACATACTTTGGTATATCATTTGGTAATTACTCACTGTTGCTTCCAGGAAGCCCTGTCACCTCTTCGTCTTTTTTCTACTTCTACTGATTGCCCTATCACCGAGTGTACTTTCTGCTTAATTCACGACGTTTATTAGCCCGTTTGTTCATAGAACCGGTTCTTAATATAGCATCTACTGCCCCAATCCGTCTGTGTTTACTTCCTACTGAATACGAACTCCGATGTCATCAATCGTCCTGTACGATCCTTACCTCCCCGGATCTTATAGGTATGTTGGTTGCGTCTGAGGAACATTATAAACAGCTGACATTTAGCTGTATCTCTGGTTAAGATTATGGCAATCTGCAGCTGAATTTTTGTCACCAAAATAGTAGGCTGCCCCGTTCACGTACGACAGCAGTCCGTTGGATATTCGAAGACTAGGCGTGGCCTATGAGCCCAATCAAGACTGAAATTGATAATGGCTTGTCGGGAATTTTTCAGTGACCTTACATAGACTACTGTGTGGATGAAAGTACTTCAAATTTCTGCATTTTGTTCCATCTGAAATAGGAAGCCGAGTCTGTGCAGCACATAGAGTTGGACGAGACTAAACTTTGGCTGGAACAACAGTTGATTACCTAACCCAGCAAAAGCTGACCACTACGGGAAACAAACGGCGGCTATCTGTGCAACGACCATCTGAAATTCTAGGTGCCAGCTACGCTAAAACACTGATTTTTTCTTATCCCCGACTTAGCTGAGGAAGCACAAAGTGATGTTCGTTTTCAATATTTTTCCTCGAACTGTGGTTAATCGTACACAATTCTTGATTCACCTAAAGGTGTCATAACACTTGAACCTGCAAAAATGTTGGCGCGGACCCGACAAGCGCTCGTTTCTGGTCGCCTTAAGTCTAGCCTAAAACAGGCATTCAATCAGCTTTGAATCACCGCCAAGTGTACCTAGTTAGGTCATAAGTAGAAGCTATGCAAAAAAGACTACATATTTGGATGAAGAATTATGTAGAGTTTTCTTCCCCAAGATGCCGCACAGTAAAATAAACCGGAATCACTGCTTAATAAACTTGACAGATTTTATTGATGCTACAGCTTTCACCGTATTTACAATATGCCTAAATGGACAGGAGGCATCTTCTGTGAGAACTTTGCTTCAGATTGTTGAATATGCTTATCATTTCTCCGTGACAATTATTAAAACCCATAACTCAGTCCTTCCATCAGACACGTGCTCAGATATTTCACTTTTCACCCTCAGATATCCAATGGCTATGCTATGCGAGTCGCACTCACCCAGAAGACTGAATAACTTTTGTCATAAGAAACTTAACAAGTTGTTTTCGTAGTTGCTATCCTTTTGTCTCACTCAACTCAGATCACCACGACGCGCGTATCAAACGGTGTCTGTTGGTGGATCATTATATGCTCAAAAAGAGTCCAGAGCGAAACCTATGGAAATCTGTCGTGATCCACTCGATCATCAGGACCAACCTCGTAACCTTGGCCTGACGAAGCTTTTGTGTCAAAAGCGAAACGTCGTCCAGCAATAAATCTATCGATTGTTACCAAAATTTTCCGAAAGCACAAGTACTGTTATTTTGACTGGTGACATAAATGTCCAATTTCACTCACCAACTTCAGAAAGAGCACAGTTGGACGGTAGAATAGGGGTCTATGTTCACCACGTGAGTAGTTAGAAGCTACTTCTTCATATATATATATATATATATATTGGAGGTCGTCTATCCCCAGCCCATAGGAACTCTCAGCACAAGTGTTCGCACTGTTATTTGGGGACCACTACCCCAGTTAATCAGATAATCATGTTGTGTCGTGTGATTAGCACTTACCAGTGAAGAGCGACCAAAAGGTCGTTCCTTTCGGAGCGTATACTTTGCGAATTCGTTCGATGACCCGTATTCTGTCGGGATAATGCAGGCCGACGCAAATCGGTCACCATCAACGGGTTGCATTAGCTCAAACTTATCGAGTTGGATTTCCTAGAAAGTTATCATAAATTGGATTAAAACGACGATAATTAGGATCTTCAGTCTGACCACTGGAAGAGTGAAAGGAGATATGCTCCTCTCGATAAATACACTCATTTGCAAATCAATTTGGTTTCGCGAGAGACTCACCTGGAACCCAGCTGAATCTCTCGTTTGTGATGTTTCCCTTCTTGTTTTGTTGATTACCTGCCGTTTGATCAAGAAGCTCTCATTTATCCATACAGCACGTCAACCTGGCTGCCGAATTCGAAATGCAGCTATTGAGAGACGACCGATTTGAAGTTGTGAACGGTGTTCGGTTTGGTCTGGTCTGCTTCAGGCTCAAAGTGATTTCATTCATCTATGAGATTTCCATATTTTTCACCCTCACCGGAACATGAGGCGGCATGGAGCAGCACATTCAGTCACTGATGATGATGATGATGATGATGACCTATCACCTGATACATTGTGATCGGAGTCATGTAAAGGCTCTCAAAAGCCTCACGGAGCCCCTGGAATTGTGAAAAGCCTGTTCAAAGATTTTCAATAGTTGGACAATAAATGCCCGCTAGTATTAGGAGGGCGAAACGGGTCCTGGGTTGTCGAAGAATTTTCAGCAACCTTATGAGTAGTGCATTACGTATATAGAGATATGCTCCTGTTTTTAAATGTGCTTATCCAAACTGTCTGAATTTACTAATACTGATCTAAACCATCAACTAGTGACCCTGCTTGCCCAGGCAAGTCCTTCAGACACTGGATCGTCAGGAACCTAGGGAGAGGTAGAAATTATCGGTAGGTAGCAAAATTCCACAGGATTGAGGTCGTTAGAAAAGGTTCGGTTCGGACTGAGAAAATTGGTCCATGGACATGACCTGGCAATGGCCAAAGCCAATGCAATACGCTTGCGCAATCCAGCCCTGCTACCAGAGGTGCTTTGTGTAAGCGTTCAGTTTGCCTTAATCATGTGACAGATACTATTTGACACTCACTAGGCAGGAAGACGCTGCGGCGTTCAGTCGGTTAATCTTGTAGTCTACCGGTCAGCTAGTTCCCATATTGTGTTGGACTAACCAGAGCTCTCTCTGCAAATCCACCGGTAAAATTTTCTTACTTAAATTATATGATCTCATCTGAGGACGGGATCCCAAAAACAATTTGTTTGCCACCTTTCTTCGTAATGACTTTATGGGAATATTCCAAGAGCAGCCCAATTTCAGCTGATTCACTCAGCTGGCTACATGGAGCTGGGCGAAACGGCTTACGAAAAGGATGGATCATCACTTTGTTTGCAAAACTGTTACCTTATACGATGGGGCTGAATATTTCAAGAACGAATGCACGAATTATCATGACTTCAAACAGGTAAATGTGGTGGCCAGAGTGCTTTCCGTTATCATTTTACATAAAAGATAAAAACTCGAGAGAAACAAATAGAGTTTCAGGGGGGTCGAAAATAAACTGATCACATTTTTATAAGGTTGCTTGTGTGCAGTACATTCGGTTGAAGAGTACCATAGACGAGATGTTCAACTGAGATCCAGTTTAGTCTTTCCCGTCCAAACCAACTGACCAACAGTGAGCTATGAGACAAAGTAATCAGATTATTTAGTGTTTTGATATTGCTGAACAGTTACTCACTGTAGGCGTACAACCGCTGTTTGTGCTAAAATGTATTTTCATTTAGTTTCTCTTGTAAATTAACTAGGATTTCACATCAGTTTGCTTTGTTACGTGCTACAAGCTCCGTCTTTTCTTGGCACCCATAGAAGTAGCCTGTGAGGCTCCGGGCAGAGGTAGCCCTAGTCGAGAGTCAATCGCGTAGCTGGTTCAACTTCATAACTGAATGATTCCTGTGTCAATTCATCTTCTCGGCCTCAAAAATCGAAACAAAGCGAAAATTTACTCATAAGGTTGCTGAAAAGTCTTCGACAGTCCACGACCAGTTTCGCCCTTTTTGGGGCTCATCAGGTAGGCGCAGTCCCCGAGTTTCCGTCAACCTTATGTTCTACTTGAACCCAAATTGGACTGTTTTCGAGAAATACACTCATTTGCAAATCAATTTGGTTTTTGCGAGAGACTCACCTGGAACCCAGCTGAATCTCCCGTTTGTGATGTTTCGCACTGGTGCGAAATGCCGACGCGGTGCCGTTACCCCTTATAGTGGCCAGTTCTGAAGTCAGAAGACTCACACTGTACTAATTCCTTCTTTTGACTGTCGATGTATTACTTCGCACAGTCACAACTTCACGTTGAACTTGAAAATAAACTAAGTGGATTGTATGAACCGTCTCAGAACAGGCCGAATGTCGTCGTTCCATCTATGAACAGCTTGCTAATGTGTCCATTGAATGATGTTATCAGATAATCGCCGACAGCATTTCCTGTTTTTACGATCACGCAAACAGTCTATTTTTTGTTGGAATGTGCCACCCGTAGGTTTGCATTCCTGCGCGTACTTGCGAACAGTAAGCAGTGCACACGAACAACGCATAATCTCGTCCGAACTGTCTACCGATCAGTTGTGTCACAATTCCGCAAACGACTGTAAACTAAACCTCGATGACCCTGGCTGATCACCGGGGTATGGCAGCCATCAAAACAAAGGTTGTTTACAAATGTATCGGTTTATACAGCCAAAGTTTTTGCACAATCTCATCAGTACGGACAAGCGTGACCCAAACAATATTGGAAAGTGGCTGCATTTAATACAAGCCAAGTGACGTCCGGATGCCATCTATTGAGAGCCAAACGGTTGACTGACAAGTGAACGCTGCGGTTAACATGAAGTTGTGTGAGGACATCTTGGTGATGTGCGCGGGTAACAACGAAACAGTCCCTCTTGAGGGACACCAGCGACGGCAGGTGCTGCTGATAGTTGAGTTGATGAAGTTGGCATTTTTTCCATATCTGGGAAAACTAATTGTTGAATGATGTCAGCCATCTCGGACTATTCAAGTAGACATTCTTTTTGCTGTAATGACAACAGCATCGACTTATCGGCCTTAGTCTATTGTTCTATAGTTTACTCAAGGATCTATTCATCAAAACGAGACTAAATCAAAATCAGTTCTCCTCACCATCATCAATCAATAAATTGCCAGAGGAAGAATAATTTCACAAGATGAATGGATATTCCTTCTGAGAAGTCGTCATTCGAAGAACACGTCAATGCTGGACCACGTGATGTGGTTTCTGTTATTATCAGAATTAAACAATTTGACTATGCAGTCGTTTGGAAATTATGTTGATGTAAACGGAAGACACTTTGGAATCTCAGCTGAATCTTTCGTTTATGTGCTGCACACGGCCCACTCACAAATCAACTGGCACGATGTTCCAGAAACCGCTGAGAGATTCAGTTGGGTCTCAGTTGAAGTTGAATTAATTTGCTAATGAGTGTAATTCGCCAAGTAAAAACTATAAGTTGAACGGAAAACCGGGGACTGCACCCACACGATAAGTCTCAATAAGGACGAAACCAGTCATGGGCTGTCGAGGAGCTTCCAGAAACTTTATGAATAGTGTGTCATACCAAGAAAATCTTCCTACTAAATGGAAGCCCAATTGTTTGAGTATGTCAACGGATATTTTGGTTCGTGGCCAGAATGGAAACGATAAAGTTCAAATAAGCATATGGACCAAGGCGAGTCAGACGACAAAATTCACAAGGACTAACTGGTCACAAATGGACGTGACATATAGATTTACCGAAGGAAAACTCGATTTATTTCCGTATGAGTTTGATGCTCCAAGGCTTCGCTATTCCTAACCAAGCGGATCTGGTTTACCTTGATTACTTACGCAGGAGAAAAACATTGTCAAGTGCTGGTTTAGCAGTGTGGTCTATCGGTCGCCTAAGTTTCTGACCCCATTCGATTACGGCTGACCTGTCGCGAATTTGGGTGCAATCTCCTTTCTAAGTTCTGCGAGATTACGTGAATCTGCGTCGTCCGACATTCCAAAAATAGCTATCGGTTTGGCGAAGGCGATCTAATTGTCCAACCGTTAGTCATATCTGTTCGAAACGGCTGTTAAAATCGTATGTGAATGTAAAAGTGACGCAAGTCTTGGTGTTGACGGGTGACACATCTACCACCCGAGCGTATTAGCCTCTGTAGCACTGATAAGCGGTTCACTCTGAGCTGTATTTACAGGAAGGTGATTTATATCTGTTGCCGCCGGGTGAATTGCATAAGGTGCCCACCAACCGGGGACATGTGGAATAAAAACGCAGAACAATGAGAGATTAATACAGTGCAGCCTTACATCGCGCCTTACTTTTTTTAGATATATTCACTTCAGGGGCGCTCAACTTTCTTTAAGGCGTCTCAAGAAACTAGGATGACTTTCTTTAATTTCCCCGCGCATTAAGATTACTAATTTGTATCCTGTAATATTGCTTACACTGTAATATTTACTGTAAGAATGGCGCTTTCAACCAAAGGCAGCTCTCCCGAAGAGTACAAGACAAGCATTTTCTGCCAGGTTTCTTAACAGCCTGCCCATTCATCTTTGCTAAGGTGTTCATGATTTTTATCCTGGAGAAGTAGAAATAGACGCGTCAACGTTCACACTTACATACTGAATTTAAAAACTCATAATTAGAAAAAACATCGTTGGAAGCTGTCATTCTATTTGTCTAATGTGTCCAGTATCCGCAAACGGCTTTGTGATCATTACTTGTTAAACTTCCGTATAACTTATCGTAAAGTATCCTTGCTCACCAAGGTACTTATGCTGACTTTCTAGACACATAGTGTGCGGGGTGGAACTGACATCAACAATGAGGATCCTCTTCATTCTTTGGGAGTTTCAAAGTGACGGCAAATATATCGGAGATTTTAATCAATCAGCGTGAATCTCTGGCAATGGAGTACTGATATCCCCTTGTCAAGTTACAAGGTGTTTCCAGCCAAATTATCAACTTCGATAGGTGGAATGAAAATAGTTAATTGCAGTCTTAAAAGACCAACAAAGATTACATTTTCTGGGAGGCGACCATCTTGAGGCTGATATTGTAGGGGGCGGCAGACGCATTTCCAACTTCTGGCAACCATGACCTTGATTACTGTCCAGGATTCCCCGACAAGAGAGGACTTCGGATGCAGGTTGTTAACTGTGGTTGTCATTTACACAAGCCTGAACTTTGGTAAACAACACCACTGGCAAATAGCTAAGCCAATTTCTGGATAGTTTTGCTGACCAAGATATGACAAGCAGTTGTTAAATAACTTCAGTTGGCGATGCAGTGTTCTGCGTCGCATTCTATACAAAGTGTCAGCAAACAGTCAATGACTACTCATCATCATCATCGTCATCATCAGAATCGTCATCAATGACGGCAACATCAAATGGGAATATTGGTGCTTTACTGTCCTACAACATGTCCAACGGAAAACAAGTGCAGCGTATATGTAAGATCAGTGTGTTGTCCGGCTTGTTTCACATTGCGAACGCTAAAGGCTGTCGGATGAGCTGATCATCCGTCCAGTTTTTCTCTGTAACTGGACCTTGGTGACTCACACTGCTGTGGAATTCACTTCAAGTCCCAGTCAAGTCAAAGAAAACTTTATTGTCAAAAGTGGTAACTTTCAGCAACTCACCACAAAGAATTCCCCATAAAGACATGTAGTGTGTGAGTGTCATCTGTAAACAGAAGTAGTTGGAACGGACAGTTGTTCAAAGTAAATGAGTAACTAAATAAAAATAAAATAAAATACATAAGAAATAAGTAAATAAATAAGTAAATAAGTAAATAAAGTAAATAACCTACAGTGCACTAGCAGGCAAACAGAACAAGGACTACACTGCTTCTGTAAGTTTATGTACTAGTGGGCAGTCAGAAGAATGGCAAACTGTACACGACGCTGAAACAGCTCTGGAACTTTCATCGTGCAAAGAATATCACTAGATAAAAGCGCTTAAGTAGACCATCAGATTGTTTCAAACGCTAAAATTAATCCGCGTGTCTATACATAGAAGTTTAAGTGATCCAACGGATTAGTATAATCTGGAAAAAATTAGAGCTGTGTACCCATGAGGGAGGAATATGAGCTGCAGCGGATTTTAAAATATGATTCTGCGTGACTGATGTGTGTATCTTCCTAGAAGAGTGAACTCAAGGTTTTCTAACATTAAGGAACACATGTTTGGTATCTTTTATCAAACGTACAGCCTGAATAATCGGCTAATTGACGTCTGTGGACATATTGCTTAACGACGAAAAGAAGCTGAAATGTGTGGTATGGGCTACCATGTATCCATCTTAAGACTATACAGTATACAGACAAACTTTAGTGTGCTCAGTTTCGGGGAACTGTTAACGGGCCACTTCCGAGATTCACTAAGGCCATCTTGAAAGAGACTGAAAGCGAGAAGGGCTCGTACCGTGAAAGACGCCCGAATTAGTTTAGGGGGTAAATGTTACGGCTAATGTAAGCTGTAACCTGAATCCGGTTACTAGATTAACCACTTAGCCTTTTTTGGCACTCTCGTTAGCATGAATTTGTAGCCGAATTCTTCACTTATGGCTTCCAGAGGAGCATTAGGTCAGTCTCAAAGTAGCGACTGGATTGTTTTTCGTTTTCTGTCAAATCTCGAGGCAATGCTGTGTAAGGCGAAAGCCGCAGGCGGAGCGCATATGTGTGACTTGTAGTTAGTTAAGCATGTTCAGTCTTGTGGTCCATTGTTCCAACTGATACTTTGGAGCAGACGTTCTATGGACTGGTAAACAGCAGTTGGAAGTTTTCACGTCATATGTGCACAGATCGAACACTCTGACCGATGGTGTTAGAAGATACTAGGTCTAATCCTTCAGAGTGATCGATAATCGGGGCCGTGCACTTTAGTAGGCTACATTCTTTGTGGCAGCGTACACACGTCATCATTATCAACAAAAGTGGTATGATTAGGCAATTGGAAAGGATTCTGGAGAGCAAACCTTAATTGAACTACGAAACACACGAGCAGTTTTATCCACTTCAGAATTATTCATTAAGTGGTTACTCCAGTACGTTCCAACACTCCCGACAACATGATTCAAAGTTTTATTTTGACATGGGGAAAAGTAAGATGGTTGGTGAATACTTTCACTTGGTACAATAGACACTTCATCTCTTCATGCTGGTGATCCTTTGTGTTCTCTCATTTGCCAAACGGGGTCGGTTTATGTGAGAGGGGAGACTATCTGTAGGCTTGGTCACAGTTTGCATTGGCTGGGTAGCATAAATCAAAACAAGGCTTGAGATAGTCAGTCAGATGTTCACAGTGGGAGGCAGATTCCAGACGTATGGAATTGGGAAAGATAGCAGAAGCAACCATGCAAATCAATTTGGTTTTTGCGAGAGACTCACCTGGAACCCAGCTGACTCAGCTGAATCAGCTGAACCCAGCAAAAACCAAATTGATTTGTAAATTAGTGTATTTCTCGAAATCAGTCCATTTTGGGTTCAAGTAGAACATAAGGTTGATGGAAACTCGGGGACTGCGCCTACCTGATAAGCCCAAATTGGAAGGGCTAAACCGGTCGTGGGCCGTCGAAGAATTTTCAGCAACCTTATGAGTAGTGCATTATGTAGAAACAACCATGCCTCTTAAGCAGGCAAGATTTCAAGACGTGCAACTTGTTGCGCGTATGTTACGAGAGGAACGTTCCAGCGAGTGTGGTGGATTCTTTTACAGTGGATCCTTAGATGAAAAATGAAAGTTTTAGGGGAGGTCTATTTGGGAACAACTAAGCAGTCAGGTCAGTTGATAGAAGTGAAATTAAGTCGGACGTCAATTCGAGTGGGGAATTCAGGTAGATTTATCCGAAAGTGTCAGTTCAGTGGCACAAAAAATTACCAAGGGAGGTACTGAAGCGGACGGAAACCGAATCTTAGAACAGTTTCAGGCTATAGACAGTGGGACTAGAGGACAACTAGATACCGGCCAGGTTTTGTACCGGATTAAAAAATATATGAAACCGAAAGCGATTCGCACCACATCTGATTAAGGAAATTCACTAATCATTTCCCCTATTACGGAGTTTCGCAGTCCCGTCTATCCCGAAATTTTGTAAAAACCGATCTGAACATTATCAGTCAACTGGTTGGCTTGAAGCAAAATGGCTTCATGACCTTCGTATAAAGATAGGCAATGCAAGTTTGACAGGGATGACTTCTCACCACAAGAGGCAGGCTTCACCCAATAGAATAGGAGAAACAGCTATTTTCTGGACACGCGGTAGTGTAAGAGCGACTTGTCAGCCAGCGTTTTGCTTCGTTGGTTGCCTATAGCAGTTCCAGACCACTCATTTAAAGCGTTTCATCAGTGAGCGGCCAAAAACTAATAGACGGTACGACAAAGTATCAAATATGAGAAATTGTGTAGGAATATGTGAACTTGAGGATGGCCCATTGAAACAACTTTAATTTCACGGAACCATACGGAAATCGTGGTCATATTCAATATTCCAAGTTGCCCTGCACTTACATAAGCTAGAAACCGATGCTTACTTAATAAGTTGTGGTGTTTCGACGTAGTCCTAATTGCTATCTTACTTGCTAGGTTTTAAACTCGAGATGTAATTTTTTAACACACTGAGGCTCAGACTGACATATGTGGGTCTTCGGCTTGTTAAGATTGAACAACCGGGCTGTTAATCAAAGATTATCTGCCTGAAAAGGTCATGTGTTCGAACTACTGTTTCTACGAAGATCGGGGCTATCCGGTGCGAACAAGTCAGTCTTCGCAAGAGACGATTTTCCGATCGGCGTTCTCGGCAGTCCAGATTGATGTTCAGTTCCCTGCATACCAATCTGATTTTCATCGGGCACCCACCTGGAACCCAGCTGAATCTGTCGCTTGTGATGCTCTTCTGCTGCAATTCGGGTTCAAGTAAAACATATGGTTGACGGAAACTCGAGGACTGTACCTAGCTGATGAGCTGCAGGAAGGGCGAAGCCGGTCGTGGACTGTCGAAGAGTTTACATCAACCTTATGGGTAGTGTATTACGTCTATAAGATGTTCAGTTCTGTTTCGGATCTATTGTGTTCCAACATCGTGTCCTTCATCTCCGCTAATCAAACCTAAGGTCACCACGAATCTGAAAATGAAAACAGACGAATCGAATATACATTAGGCATGACTTTCCAGCGAATCGCCGAAGGTGGAATCGGCCGTTAATCCAAACAAACTAAAAGTATCAATTGTTAATTAGCCCGAACTTTGTTTGTGCTTATGCATCGAAACTCCGTTTTGTTTTACGAAGCTTTTGTGTGGCAAAACTTTCGCGGGGTGACTTTAATCACACCCTACTTTCATCGGTACGCATGATGTGTATTTGGCAGCCTGCGGTAATTTCGGACAGGTCGTGTTCGAGGCAGCGCTTTTGTCTGTACGTTTCAGTTTGGTTAATAATCTGAGCCTAATTCTATCTGTCACGAATTAGTGAGGGTGCAGGTCACCAGCCAGTGTTTGTGAGGCATAACAACTGCGGTTTCTGCATCGCTTGGATTAACCGGATTCGAAAGCGGGTCATAGCAATGTAAACAATATCCTGAGTATAAAACCGTAATGAATCGGGCGCACGACTGAATTGAACTGAATTGAATAGGTGAGTGGTTGTTTTCTTTATGACCATGTATACATGCTGCGAACGTGAATCTTGTAACGACCTTACTTCGATGTGTTTTCAGTGCGAGCACGTAGTTATAAATTGTATTGCTGTACGGTGCACTCCTTACTGAAAAATGCGGGTGTCACAAATACAGGCGTGACTGCTGCGGCATACATTAATCCTTTGTTCTATAAGATTACTTAGCTCTCTAACAGCTGTGGAATGAAGCTGTCCGTACTGTTCGTAACGGTAGAACCGTCAAGCAGGCTTCTTCGATGTCAGCTGTGCTAAAAAAGGCTTGCATCTTTGGTTGTTGGAATTGATATCACGCTTTAAGCTAAAACTTGGCTTTACTGCGAACCTATTAAGTGTTAGGAAATCTATATATACTGCCCCATTTGGTAAGTAAAATGGCGTGGAAGTGTTCAGCATTAGTCCTTTCTCAGAGTTTGCAATAGTTTCTACTTTTTTCAGAAAAAGTGTAGTCTGGTTGAGTCAGGAAATATACGGTTTGAGGGTTTGAGGGTGGTGCACTTCCAAAATATTAAGCAGAAAACAGAAACAGCCTGTCACTCAAGAACTTAATTGTCATGAACGGGATTTTTCTCCGCATCCAGTTTCCTTGTTGATTACCTAAACCAGACCCGATTCAGAT
This sequence comes from Clonorchis sinensis, assembly GCA_003604175.2. NCBI lineage: Eukaryota > Metazoa > Platyhelminthes > Trematoda > Opisthorchiida > Opisthorchiidae > Clonorchis > Clonorchis sinensis. The sequence goes on from CM030369.1 coordinate 202,507,523, forward strand.
GTTACACTCTTCCGGAAGCAACTTCCGGAGTGTTGCGATGCTGTCAGGTTATCCAGGCATGCTCGGTCACAGTCAGAATCTCTAAACAATGAGGTTCGTGGCAAACTGTGTCCAACAGGCAGTGCCTCAATCTCTGGACTCTCCTGAGCTCTCCTGAGCTTGACCACGAATCCCAGGTACCTTTCTGTTTCATCCAGAAGAAAATAAATCGTCTCGATAAGGAAGGAATTAAAGTCGCTCGATAAATGAGCGATCTTTTACTACAGAATCCTCGTCATGGAACTTCCAGGAATTTTCATTTCGGTGCGGCCTTTGACGCTAAAAATTAATCGTCTTTTTAAACTGAGACATTGTTCACTGGGAACACATCAACGAGAATACTATACCACCCCAAAATTAAGAGCGACATGTTTTGCGCTGGTAGATATATTATCACAGATAAGTGAAGACTCCAAACGATTCCGTCACTTTTACTTCACACGCTTGCAGTGATATTAGACTTTACAGTGGTATAGCTTCGTATCTGCCCTGCCAAGTATTCAAATGCAGTTGGCACATCATAAAAGACTCTGCTATAATTCATGTTAAAAAAAAGGTGGTCTAGCCAGTTTTGCGTTGATCGACAACACCACGAATATTATAAGTAGTTGAGAGAGAGAGAGAGTAGACAGGCTTCTTCATCTGGCGATTTTAGACGCTGCTTTTCTGAGGCCAACAGATTATCCAGCTGGAAAGATTTTGGCAACTGTTTGTGGCGCTTAAACTACAAAACGTCAATGTGGAATAGGCATCTACAAAAGTTTGTCAGGTAACTAATTTATGGTAGGTAGATGGTAAAAGAAATTGAATGGAGACTTTGAGGTCATAGCAGAATGATCCCTATATCACTAGCACATCTTGACCAGTGGATTCTGTACAATCATTCGTCAGAAAGCACATTTCTCTGTTGAACAGCCGAACCATCAGCTTTAAACAGATTCGCCATACTGTTACATTTTCACTCCTGGGCTTGTGAATGGGCAAAACCTGAAGTACCGGATCTTTGAGTTGCGCTTGTAATTGTTGAATGAATGCAGTTCACACTGTAAGCCTACGTCAAAGTACACTAAGAGTTACGCTAAGGATGCTTAAGCATGTTAACGACCGGCTGCGTGAAGGTTAACCTTCAGTAGATACATATATGTAATCAATACTACGAGTACAATTGTCTCCTGGCAATTACCCAAACGAGCGTTGCTGACTAGGTGTGCTTCTCGTGCAAACAAAGACTTCAACAACTCCGTCTAAACATGGGGCGCAATTCGTCAAGGGATATCGTTTTGGAGTTGCAGCGCTAACAGAACTTGAAAATCAAACATGTATGATATTCTCGTGCACTTCCAGAGGTTAGGATGAAAGATAATGTAGATTAATGTACGGAGTCCACTTAATAATACATTAGCCTTCCTACTAAGCGCTTCCGTATATTTGGTGATGCAGTTTTACAGACGTATAAGAAAACTTGTCCCTGGACCGTACTTATTTTTGGCATCTGTGGTAAAGAACCCGTCGGCGGGACAAACACATAAGAGTGTAGTGAATCAAAAGGACTACCCTGACTGGTGACTGTTTGCTTGACTGACTGACTGACTTTCCAGTGAACAGGCATAGGCTGTCTCGAACAAGGAACGATCACAGGTACTCAGTCTGGACATCACACATCTTCTTCTCACATGAGTCGAATAAGCGAAAATGAAGGATAAGGCCCAAGTTTTCTCATCACCTACTGGGTGTCTACCAAGTAAGCGGAACACGTGGGACACCGCTAATCACCGAAGGACGAGGCCAGTTGAAACCGGTCATATAATCCTTACCTGTATTTCCGCAAGAAGCTCATGCAGACCTAAACCCTATGGCAGCTGGGAGATAGTGCTCCAACTTGTAGGTCTCCTGTAAAGGACTTGACATTTTCCGACACATTAAGCCTCCAACTTCTATCCACTAGCTCTGTGTATTCCGTGTTCAAGTTTTCATATAACTTAGTCCATGTCAACTAGCTGATCAATCAGAGAAAACTAGAAGCGTTTATTATACTTCTATCCGATGAATATTTCCCCCCGGGACAACTACTTTGGAGGAATTGTGTCTTATTGGTCTCTCTATCTCTTCCCTACTTCAGCAGAAATTGTTCAGCCATTGTGGTGCACTTCAAAACTTTCCAAAAACTATGGACGCCAAACAGTTCATCGATGCCTGCAATTATTTATCCAACTACATAGCAACCTATCGAAATCAACTATGCCAGCATGCCTTCCCCGTTTTGCCAGACTTTGAAAAGATACAACCCGGCTACCTGAGACCTTTATTGGCACCCGAAGCACCAGAAGATGGGGATTCGTTCCACGAAGTGATGAGGGATGTACGATATAAAGTTATGCCAGGGGTAAGGCAAATTCGTACACGTTTATCTAGTATCTTATCTTGCCCAGTCTTTCGATAATTTATTCACCAGATAGCTATATGACTACATGACTGCGTCTGAGCAAGACGGAATTTGCCACATTCCCACAAGACACATTTGGCAAAGTGCGTCTCGTAAATACTAAACATACGCTCCGTTTAAGTTACAAAACCAACATTAGTTCACTTGTTTTTGCGCAAAATTAAACTCCTGTACAAGCCGGCGCATCTCTTTACATATACCGACCAGGTTTGAATTAACGAAACATCGCTTCAACGTATCTGACGAAGTTCCTAATAGTTCTTCCACTATCCTAGGCACCCAGAATTACAAACAGCGCATAGCTATCCCTATCCAGACTGTTCATTCCAAGCCGTTTTTCACCTACTATGGCCTTCAACTAAGTGAAACTTAGCGTCAGATTTTTATGCCTTTTTTAAAGTGTGGAATCCTTGCTTTTGCGAGCGTCTCTTGTAATGCCTAATTATCTTTCAGACTGACTGATATCTCCTGAATACTGGGAGTAGAGCACCTTACTGTTCTGTTTCTGAAACGTCCTAATATAGACTTAAGTAAGCCGTGACCCATTTTTACTAGTAGCTTTCCGATGATGCTTAAAAGCGTAGGCACACTCCGCATCCTCAAGTGCTTCCTTGCCTCGGATAACAGCAGCTTCATATTGACAGAGCTTTGAATGGGGGGTGGCCAAACGAGCCTAAAGAAGTCAACATGCAAATTCTGCCTCCACAATTCCCCAGCGGTGAAAGCTGTTCTGAACGAAGGCCATTAACCCCGCGATTCTACGCATCGTTTTCCATCACCCACAAATTAATATACGGTCCCCATAGGAAGAGGTTTATTTGCTCGTGGTGACTTGTCTTTGGGATTGCCGTACAGAAACAGTTGCCTGAAACGAGAGCTGATCAGTTTTTGCTGTCGACTCCGCAAATTGACGGGACAAATAGATGGATAGAGGCTATAATGTTTTCAGACGAAGGAACTCTTCCTCAAAAAACAAGTTAACCAAACCCCATGGGCCGTGCTCATTTGGCCATGTGATTCACATGACAACGACAGTTCGGCTTACACAGCACTTCTTGCCAAGACGTGGACAGAAACCGCTAAAAGACGAACCCAGCGGCGAAGAATACCATTCCTAGGAAGTGAGCCTAATCGGGTTGGAAGCTACCACCCACCCACCCCTCTAGTTTGGTACCCCAATGCGTGACACATCAATGGCCAACAATAAAAAACATGGTCCATTCCCAAAGTCAGAGGATCTCCTGTAACAAACTCATAACACCCAAGGCCCATCCCCTTAAGCCCCAACTTATTCAGGTAACTAGAATAATATAAGAGCAATTAACCGATTAGAACATCACTTCCATAGCCTGGCCTATCCTTAGTTTTCCCCAGTTACCGAACTGAACACCAAAAGTTTGGGATTCCGCTTATGGGTTTGGAGCAAACGTAAAAAGTAATTGAGCAACTCAACTAAAAGGAATTTAAACGAGGATAAAGAAGCCCTTTTTTATACATCCACCGAAATCATGGAAAGATTGGAAGTATAGATTTTAACTGGTGGCAAAGACCTGGATTTTGTGATCCAACATATTTCAACGGGCGAAAGGACGCAGATGTTTGCCCTCAGGATCATACGGAAGAAATATCATCTGACAGGCCGCCAAGGCTGATTCTCCAAATCGCTTCCACACACCCAAACTTTAGAAATATCACTAAGAATGACTTCTTTGTTAAGAGGGCTGTATCCAGTTGGCTGTCAACCTTGATAGGATCTTCGCATGGCTAACAAAAGGTAACATATTCTCAATAATTGTTTATTTTGATACGCAACTTCAAAAGAGGGGAGTACATTTGATGTCTAGGAACCCAGTGATTATTCTACTCCAACCCACTTACTAGTAATGGCCCACTCAGATTGAAATTACGCTTTGGTAGAATCGTCTGTGTCAGAACCAGCCAGCTATTAGAAGATTCTGCGCGCAAGTTCCGCGGCTTGATCTTTATTCAGGCGTTCACACCATAAGAACATATACAGCGGTCTTTGTTAGAAGCAGGTTGTCGTTCTCACCTGACTGTCCTGTGTTATCGAACTAGCATATTCTCATCTGACCCCCATCTGACCAGTCAGCTGCATTTTCTCACCTGTTTGCGATCAGATGACACACTGGCAACACCCAAAATTCTTGGCGTACTATCCAACAAGCAGCAGTTATCCATCGCTCCTCGGTGACTTCTTGAGTCTGGCAATTTCACCCATCGGTTTGTCTTGGGTAAGTATGTGAGGACAGTCGTGTTTGTCAGTAACATTTCATTTAATTCGGTAACTATTCCTGAAGATCCAACTAGTAATAAGTAATGTTTCGAATTAGATTGTGGACATCTGTTGTATTTGTCCTACGAAGATAGGTAGGTTATCCTAATTGGAGTGACCGTGTGCTTCGGATTCTCCGTCCAGTATACTGTCAGTACACTAGCATAGTATACTATTGTACTGCCACCTAGGCAGCCGTAGTTATCGTGTGAGTCGCTGATCGGTTTTCCCCGGGCACGACCCATCGCATGAAGGCGTCGAAATAACACATTCGATCAGACGCGGATAATTAACACGAAGCTAAATTTGAAGATCTGACAGCTGTTTAGGTTTGAATAAAGTTGGGCATACGCTGAACGTAGCGCCAGTTTTGTTTTGAGTACCTCGTCAGGAACATTTAAATACAGTTCCGCGCTGCACAAAAGGATCGTTTGCCCCACAGATTCTCCCTGAGATCCATCTTTGACAAGTAACGGTTTGCTGGCCTTAGGAAATGTTTTGGAAATATGCTTTTTTTCAGGTGTGCAACTGTGAGTTGGGCTGTAAGATCATTTCGACGACTCCATGTTTGCTCGGATTGCAAGAGATGTTTTTGTAAGATAAGATTGTCCGGACGAATCTCGACACAAGCTGGTAGCGTACGGAAATATCGTTCCAACAGAAATTTCCGCCTTTGATAGTTGTTGTTTTTATTTTTACAAAAGAATATATGGTCGTTGGTTTGTTACCTGAGCTGGGCAATTTGACTGCAAACGTTCCATCACTATCTGAGGTGACATCATCAGTGCGTTATTAAAGAGCGTAGTGGTGCATAGCGATGGGTCGGTGGTTGTTCCAACCCATCCACTGCGCTCCCTAACAACGCACTGACGATGTCACCTCGATTGGTAATGAAATTTTTGCAATCAAATTGCCCAGCTCAGCGAACAAACCAGCGACCATCTATACTACCTGAGCTACCGAAATTCTGCTCTACAAAAGAATATATTGTTCGTACATGTGGGTATCAAAATACTTCACTGGATATTGGTGACGTTCACAAAATGCTCTTCGATAAGTAAGACAGTAAGTAGACAGTCTATCTGCTGATATGCGTGTTCTGTTTGACAGAATGTGTAAAATTTCATCACTGCTGTCGACGTCTTGTCACAAAGGTATAAAATGGGGTGATAAGAAACACCAAAGTGTCAAAAGCTCTCATTTTCATTTGGTTTTAACGGGAGACCCAACCAAATCCAGGTAAACAAATCGTTTGTGATGTTCTTCTCCAACTAAATGTGTTGCGCAAGGTCGCCTCGCGTTTCAGTTGCCAGGGTATCGAGATATCGCCTTACATTGTCTAGACGTAACGCAATATTCAGAAGGCTGCTAAAGATTCTTCCAAGAAGAGTTTCCAGTAGACCCGTGGATAGTGTGTGTCACGTCTAACCAAAGTGCTATTTCTTTACCGGTTCCCAAGTAAACTATAGTGCACCATTCGGCACAAGATGTGCATGCCCTGAACGACCAATCATTTCAGCAGTCAGCCGTTGAGCAGTTTCAACCACAGACAGAAGTGTTGTAAGGAAAATACCGATGATTCACAACTTCTCGTTGTGAGCATCAAAGCCACAATAACGGTTGGGAATGCAATATGGTCGTGTCTGCACTTTATATAAGCTATAAATTTTATGTGGATTACGCCGTCAGTTATCCAAGTGAACACAATGATTGGCTAATAACGTATGGTCAATTGAATAAACATCACAATAAACGAGGAACATGGGTGCATGCGAAGTGGAACTACTGGAAATGTTTACACGATGTTTCGCAGTTAGGATACTCTGGGAACCTCAATAATAGTATCATACTAGTAACTACTGAGAGCGGGCGAATATTCGGAAAGCATCGCTGTGATGATAAAACATCTGGCTCCTCGATGGATTTATTAGTGGATCCCCAGAAGACGGACAAGTTAAGTCGGAATTACTCGTCAAATCCATAATCCAATGCTATCGCGGTTGCTTGTGGCGAATGGGGGTATTGTCTTCTCCGCTTATCGATATGGGACTTCGTAGGATATGACGTATGCCAAACACGAAGTGATCAAGTTGATTATTCCAAGTGACCACAGAAAGTCACGTTGTCCAAATGAGTTATTATGTGGAGGAAGTTTGCGACAAGTTAAGGTAAAAAAAACTTGACCATTCAATTTGTCCGAAAAAACCAACAGCATAATTTGAACTCAATCGACCAAAATGACCAGCCATGATAGCGTATTCTATGACCACGTGATTCACAACCGTTCAATCGATTTATGATCAATTGTTGGACTCTAGAATGCAATAAGCGACAACCAATGAATACGCATAAAAGCACATAAAGCAACCAATTTATACCACAAATTTGCTGGTTTGATTTTCTGAGTTTGATCAAGTGTAACTGATTAAATGTGATTGAAGAATAAGAATGTTTTTTCATTAGTTTTGCTATTGTATATTGTAACTTAGTGGTTACTGAAAGTACGTTGCAAAAACTAAACCACGTCGTGTAATCGCTATAAACTTTAGAAATCCGGACCAGTTATAAAATGATCATACTTCTATTGGTGATTTCTTAAAGAAGTCAAACAAGGTCATAAAGCTAGATCGGTCCATTTGTTTTTTTTCATCAATCGCAAACATAGACCAACCAAAATTTATAGGTTTAAGGCTTCGTTCAAGACACAACACTTAACTACATGGTCGAAAAAGCGAAGATGAACTGGTAAACGAATTGCGCAAACCAATAAATTCTGTACACAGAATGTAGACCCTTTTCCTTCGAACAATATCAGAAGACTACTGGCCACAATAGTGAAAACCCTATCTGCCCTGACTGTGAGTGGACTTCTTAATCGTTTCATAAACAGTAAACAGCGGGAAATTTACAGACCATACTCGAGTCGAACTGCATCCTGACAAAGAAGTACAGCTCCTTTACACATAATCCCTTCCCTAGTGAAGAAGGCCGCCATTTTCCTTGAAAATTAAGATAATAAAATAACTTCTTGTCTCCGTGATTCTAGGTTTCGGTACGATATGTAAAGCTCTGAGGTTCTTTTGCGTGAAACAAGATGGGCTATATGGGGCATTTTCAAATTTTTCGGGTGTACACTTCAAAAAGACAGCATGTGATGTACTGTCTTTCCACAACTATTATTTTCAAGCGGTTTTATTTCTATTATTTTTCTATTATTTATTATTAATCTTTTTATTATTCTTTTATTATTATTTATTTTATTATTATTGTTTATTATTATTTATTATTATTTTATTTATTATTCTATTTCTATATTAGTTCGCTTGTCCCGCAAGTACTGAACTCGAAGTGGTCACCCTGGACTGGCTAGCAAGCGCGATGGGCTTGCCGACCAAGTTCATGTTCTCATCCACAGGGAACGCTAATGGACTCCGTGGGGGCGGAACAATTGAGGTTAGTTGTCTTTGTGCATTGTTCTTTCTCACACGCAATTCTCGAAACCCACCCTATCTAATTTACCTCTGGCCCTAGCGACCACCACCGAAAATGACTAGTGAGGACAGCCTAGTTCATGATTATTTTATCCCAGTATCATGATTCGACCTACATATGAAGCGAAATTAGTCCCACATGACCGGTGGTTGTTTGCCTTAGCAGGGATCAGGTTAGGGCAGTTGACATTCCTTCCTCAACTCCAGTTTATTGTCAACTTTGTCACTTATCACACAAATGATAGTAGTTCACTGACTACCAAACAACTTACGGTTAACTTCAAGACTGTGGCTGCAGAAATTTTCAGAAAAAATTGCTATTCAACCCATGAGATTAACAATCACTCGTCCACGGTGTTCTTCAACTGAAAGTGCTGCAGAGAGGACGTCTCATGTTTTAGTGGGAACGATATTGGAGATATAACAGTATATTTTCTCGAATGAAACTACTCACAGGGTTTCTGAAAGCTCTTTACAGACAATGACCCGTTTCATTCATCTTGGGGCTCATCAGGTAGACGCAGTCCCCAAGTTTCCATCAGCTCTATGCTCTACTTGAACTCCAGTTCTAAGTAACTCGCGAGAAGACATGAAAAATAAGGTTCAGAATGGCGAAGCGAGTTGTGGGTTGCCGAGAGGATACCAGCAAACTTATGAGTAGTGTAGACTCCTTGATTGTTGGTCTGTTCGCCGAGCTTGGTAGTTGGATTGCAAACGTTTCACCACCAATCGAGGTGACATCATCAGTGCGGGGTTGAGTGGGGTTGAGACCCAGTGTAGACTCCCCCTACTTTTCGACAACTCATTCATTCTAAAATGATCTGGAAAGGCATTTCACAAAAGTTAAAATAAAATGAACCTTATCTTGTAGGACAGTAAGCAGTGGCTCACACTGAGCACGAAGATGCTTAAAAGAGTAACATTCTAAACTCGGTCTACTGACAAGAGGTGATTGTTGAGTAACCCAAGTCTCCAGTTGATCACCTAAAATCCATTCGACATGAATAGTCTTGATTTAAAAATTAATCGCAGCATAGGATGATATTCTTCAGTATGATACCGTGAACAAAATTTATACAGCTTATTGTCCTCAGTACTCAGTACTGAATAATGATTTTTCTCACTTCAAAACAGTCAAGTGCCAGTCTTGCACTCGCTACCCTGGTGATGGGACTGAGGGAACGTGCTCTGACGCAACTGCTAAACAGATTCGATATCACTGATGAAGATCGCATTGATGGAAGAGGACCTGGTGCATTAGTCGATCGAATGGTTGGATATTCAGCCGATCAGGTAAATCCATCACAGATTTTTAGCCTATCAGTGGCAGAGCTCTGTTACATCATTTCTAGGCATAAAAGCACAATAAGAAGTTCACTTTCCCGGTTTTTATCGTACGTAGAATTGCGGTTTGTCAAAATTTATCTTATTTTCACAACCAGACGAGTGACATGTAGATTTCAGGTGGTCTTGGACAACCAAATCAACTTTTCGACGGGTTCTCAGTGCTGTCCTTCCCAGTCACACACGCTTGCCCACAGAGCGTTGCCCGCCTAGAGTATGCTTTGCTCGTCTACTTGAGTAGCCAATCTGATACGAAGTTGGGTTTCTTATGTTATGTGTAAGCCTCACAAGACTCCTAGAAATCACAAAACTTTCAATAAGTACTCATAGTTGGGCCAACAGGTTTAGAGGGTCCGTGGCGTTGCCTGACCAAAAGGCATGACAGGCGAGTCATCGACTGGCACAACTGTTGAGTTGCTTTTGATGTCGGATATAACCACACATACACACAGACCAATCAGGCATGAATATATGTTCACCCGTTCAGTCGTGAAAATTCAGGCGCATTCACGGAGTAGTAATATAGCATTTGCTTTGTACGTCAGATGACCGAAACTCAAAACTGAGTACATACTTCTGACGGGCTCTAATTACATTGGAACTCTAATCCCCTGCTTCGTCTTTCGGTGTGGACCGGTCAGAATAAGTCCTCTAGGACGGGAAACAAGATCAATGTGTGTATAATTTCTGAAATATCAGAACCACTTACAATTTGCGGATCATTTGGGGACTGCCGTTTGTATAGTCCGTTCCGGTGAGCAAGCTCACTGTAGGGTTCTTACTAATCCGTCCCAAAAGCATGCTTAGACCAAACGAACCTCAGTAAGTCTCTTTTGGTGGCTGATTTCTTAATAATACAGCTCGCCGATTAAAAATTCTACGGCCTTATCAAGTGTGTTGTCACACCCATCCCACTGAAAACGTTCATATGACGGAGCGCGATTTTGGCCGTATTCATTGACGGAGAGACTTTGAAATTTCGTAAGGAGTTTCAAGCTGCAACTGAACTTTCCTTCCGAGAAGTCACCCGAGGAACCAGTCAACACGTGACCAGGTGGAATAATTCAGACGATCGAAGGATGAGCGGGGCTCATCTTGTGTAAGAACGAGTTAACCACATTGCTGACCAGCCACTCATGGACGTATGATGTAGCATTTAGCTACCAACTGTAAGGTCGTGAGTTCGAATCACCATAGAGGTTGCTGATGATTCCTAACAAGAGGAAAGAAACAAATGTACAGTGATTTTCAGCTTTCTAGCGTAGGTTGATTATACTTGAAAACTGAAGTCTTCATAGCACAGAAACCAAAATAGGGCAGCGACCACTTTCCAAGAATAATTTCCGAATAGTCACACAAGTGTTTCTTGAGCTTCTGTAGTTGGTCATTGCCTAATTGAGAATACGACAGTTCATCTCCCCAAATAAACATGCTTGTAGATGAATATCCTGATCGATGTGCTCTGAAAAACTAGGCGTGAAACTAATAGCTCGAGTGGGAGTTACTCAGCTTGGTGTGTAACCAGGATATTCGACTGCAAGTACAGCCTGCGGCAAACATTGTGAAAATTCGGTGCAAGTTACAACACTGTTACAACATCGTTATATCTAGCTGCTGTTCCTAGCTGCTGCATGGCGCCAGAAATAATTTTAAAAAAATCACGGACAAGGCTATACAACAGCTTTATTCCAAACAATCAAGTGTATGCGAGTGCAAAAGTCACAACGGCCCCGCGCTATTTAAAGGGCACTTTTTGACATTGGTCCAGGCTGTCTGATGGGTTTTTAGTGAACACCCATCAACGTCGATCGTGCTTCTATGAAATGCCTGAACGCTGATCACATTCGGTCGTGATTCTGTGGCGTGTCTCTACACTCATCGGTTTTTGCTGAATTGATTGAATGATTGACTGGCCTGGATGTTTGCCGACTTTCCTATTAGGATTTTGCCGGAGTTTTAGGGTCTCAGTAGGTTCTGAGCGTTCTGGGTTGCTTTTCAGGAATCTGACCTTTCTGATAGATATTTATAAAAAGGCACAGCCAGGGGATCTTAAAAAATTTTGCAGTACAGTTACTGTGAGGAACGAAATTCACTAGCTGACCTTTCTGATAGATATTTATAAAAAGACACAGCCAGGGGATCTTAAAACATTTTGCAGTACAGTTACTGTGAGGAACAAAATTCACTAATGATCTTTACCAGCCTGGCAAGTTGACAGTTGGTAAAAGATACTAACTCCTTCCTGAAGACTGCCTACCCCTTAGAAGGTCAGAACGATTCTTTCTACTTGGTAGCTACTCTGCTGGTGGTCAGTAGACATGCAAATGTCCTTTCTAGTCTGAACATTTCCCCCTCTCTCGGCTTTATTCACAAACCAGGCACATAGTTCTGTGGAAAGGGCCTACAGAATCGCTATGCTGAGACTACGTACCATTCCTTCGAAAGTTGTTGGCAAACGGCGTGAGTTTGATGCCTACGAACTGCGGAAAGCAATTGCCGAAGATGTAGCCAAAGGACTTATTCCACTTGTGGTAAGTTCTAGCAATCCTGTGGGATCTCGTGAACTGCGAGGCTTCTGGTGCGCGTACTTTGTGAACAGTTCGGTTGACCAGTTCTAAGTCCTGCAACTTCCAAATGAACAGTCCATTGGTAAGGTAGGATGAACACAGGTAGTTTGTTTATTCGGTTTTTGTAATATTCTGTTGTTCGGAAGCCTATTCAGATTTTTAACCATATGAATGTCTGCGTCATAGAACAGGAAATATTCTGGAGTAGACAGAACCGTATTACGAGTATTCTCCATAAATTTGTTAGAAGCAGTTGACGTAATCTTCCGGAATGACAATGCACCAACCAACTGTTCCTTACAGTGTGTCGCAACCATGGGAACCACGTCAACTTGTGAGTTTGACGATGTGAAGTCCATTGGACAAGTATGTAAGTCAACCGACATGTTATTGAATAACATGTTAAATAACGGAAATATAAACGTGGTTTTAGTATCGGCATGCCTCGAGTAAGTGGTTGGGGTGTACGGGGTGTACAGGGAGGGGTAGCACCTCTGGTGGGTGGGCTTGTCGTGTCCCAATCGGGACAGCTCTCCCATCTTTGTCCCCACCTGGCACTCAGCTCTCACCTGTGGCTCCAAGAAGCTGATTTCAGATAACAGCGGCCACACCCCGGTAAACCGTCTCGACAGACGGGCTAAACCAGGTGAGGGTAGCCGGAGGGTGTTTTACCCCGGTGAGTTAGGAATGTGCCTTTCCCGCCCACTCAAAATATGTGAGCCCGTGATTCACGAAGGCTCCATTTGTTTGTGACGGCGTTGTTGCCTCTATTTCGCCTGTCACACAGTGAAGGGCACGACCAGAATATGCATCCAATACGGATTTCTGCTACTAGGATGCAAGAGGTGGCTACTCACAGTTATAAATTAGTGCAAATGGCCCCTCTTATCCGTCATGATATGACGAGTCATGTCGCTTGTAGATCACATTCATGGGTCACTCACTGGCAGGGCAAGGTCAGTTTCATATGGACGCTGCAAAGGTTAAGTTCGAGTCAAATTAGGCGAAGGTTAGGATACTAGAAGGCCAACAATCCTACCGTTGCGTGAGTCATATAGGTATCCTTAAAAAGGGTATAGTACTAACATCCGTCCACAGCTCGTGCACACAGCGCGATTCAAAATCATTCAGTAATAAGCTCACGGAAACACCGTGACTTATATGTAACGTCACACGGCTGATACAAAAGGAAATAGACAGTCAGCTTAATTAATCAATTAAATAATTACCGAGTTATGATGCGATTATCAACTTTCTCTTAAAAAACGTATTAGTTAGCCGTTTTGAACTTGAAAGATATTGTTTTTATGTCTTTACGTGGTTTGTTGCGTCTACTGTATCATTACGAAGTTCTGAAACTATTTTGAACTCACTTGTATTGGATTAAAAACCAATTACAAACCAGATATGAATTGCTTGACGTGCCAAGATGAAAAAAATTAATCTCCTCTGTGTCGTCCTGGTCAGCGAGCCAAATTTTCATCAAACCTGCCACTCGCGGTGCCGCCGCAAATCGGCCGTCCAGCCCTGCTGAGCACAGTGCGATCTCAAAATCACTCGACCTGTTATTTAAAAGAGACCGTATTCGACTCCACAAGACATTTTTTCAAAACCTAAAGCTAAGTTTCATCACTCATCTACGATGGGAGGGACTAAGATCGAACCACTGAGTCCAGCAAACGATAACAATCGTCACTCAAAAAATCAGTTAATTCTGTGCAGCAGTGGACAATGTGTCATCGTCTTCAACTCACCGCATGAGAGAAACTGCTGTAATCAGTTGGAATGACTTGCCACCGCACTGGCGGGAGAAATCGCAAGCAGCTATTCATCCGACCTGGACGGAATTTGCAAATAAATGATTTGTCGCGGCACAATGTACCACAGCTTACGGAACCTGCGACACGAAGAATTTCACATTTATCTATGTCTTCTAGACAACCTCCCGCCTTTTTTCGTGCCATGAAGTTCACCCAAATCACGTCTTCAAACCACTTAAAATTTCGTTGGTGAGTCTGGTTGAAGATTGTTACCTTTTGTACTTTACTCACACATGTTTCATTTTTGCTTCCATTCAAAAGTTATCCACATTCGTTAGTTATCCGCTGAGTTAATAACCTAGACTGAATAAAGTTCAAAAACTCAATTCGATAAACACTTCATCCGCTAAAACTTCAAAAAGACGGTCGAGGAATCAAGGCATCAACAGTTGGAGAGAATTTTGATGAGTACTTCCGTCTTGACTAGAGTTGTACAGGCAATCTACTCCTGACAAGGCAGCCGACTGCAAAACGCTTTTCAAGTGGGGATATTTTTAAGATGTAATTATGTATTTTATCCCGCAGCTGAAGTTAGACTGTGCCATGAAGTTTAGATGCAATTTTCAGACGTTCCATCGTTGTTGGGGATAATCGGAATGGCTTAGCTTACAAACGGTCAAGATCACCTGCGAATTTCAGTGGCCTGAACGTGACTCAGTGTGAGTTTCCTTGATAGCCTGGTCTTTTCCGGTAAGGAGGAGGTGGTGATGCTTGTCCGTCCGTAGGCCCTTCTTCGTTCATGCTGCGTGAACTCCAATTTCTCACTTCAACATCATACAAGCCACTTGGGGGTTCGAGCCCACAACTTTCTGTCTGGTAGCTTAACAGCCAGTTGAGCGGTGGGATATACCGCTATGCTCCCTCAGTCACGCGGTTGACATCCTGTAATCTCATGTTGACTAGCTACTAGAGTGGCAATTTTTCAGGCCCTCTCAGGAAATGCTGAACACGTAAAAAATACAGTACAAACAAATTTCCTTGGTTGAAATTTCCAGTCCCTTTGGGCACAGAATAAAACAAAAGACTCTTTTGAACTTGACACGACACTGCGAAGGGGATGCTACAGACAACGAGTGTTTCACCAGAGAAAATACCCCGCTCTTTTGCATGTGCGAGTCAATCATGACTTGTAAGTGTTCCGAGGTGCTTGGCATCTGAAGAAAGCCCATTTGGCCAATCAGAATGTAGGTTATGTATGGTCAAGTCAGCAAAAATTCATTCTGTCAAATCAAGAATAGAACAAAGTGGCATTCTGTGATGATAAAATGTGCAACCTGAGCGGTCCGGATGTCTCGGTTTTGCTGTCATCACCACGTAATAAAAGAGATGGGATAAACAGAAGCCGAAATCATAACGGAGAATCTTTTTATAAGTGAGATTTGGCTTCTGTGGTAAGACCAGATGGAAAACACGACCACTTCTGAGATTAAGAGGCGTAAATTCCCACCCTCTCCGTTTTTCTTGACGGGGCCAATATGTCCAGTTAATACAACCAGTATTTTTCTACAAACTATTTGTTTTTGGACGTCCTCTACATAGATGTAGCTATAAACCCTTCCATAAACCTATGAATCGTAATGGAAGGGTCGCTGTATGGGTGAAACAGACTTATCAATACGATGGATACTTTGAAGATCGGAATCCTGGATCTATGGTGATATTCCAGGGCAAAATTTCTGTAAGATTCATCTAAAATTATACCAAAAGCGATGGAGATTGTATTAACTGGAAGGTGCTAGTTATCATACATGGTTTGGAATGACCTTCACAGCATTTCGCTGCCATCCAACACGCAACACCATATCTTAGAAGCATCAAAATTTCGTCGAAAAAGTCTCAAAGGATATGTGTTAACCTCTGAATCTTATCGTTTAAACAGGAGCGGAGAAAACGTGTAAAACCGGATGGTCCCAAAACTGTTACGTGTAATTTACACACGTTCAACAAATTAGTATGTGGTACCATGCACTTTGTTACATGGCACAAGGGCCTGGGACCAAGTAAGGTCCTTTCAATTAACGTGTTACAAAGCAAATAGAAAAACACCGATACCAGTCTGGAAGGGAATTCGCTTTTTCAATATTAAAGCTTGAATTTTCAATACCTACCAGCTGGAAATGTTTTGTAGAACGTCAGTACCAATGAACTCACTTGTGTTGAGCAGGAAAGTACACTGAAAAGAAGACCGGAGACATGTGAATCCGCTTCACCGAATTTGCTGGTATGTTCGGTCTTCGTGTGCCGCGTTGGTCAGTGGTGCAACGTAGCTATCAATGATTGTATTCCTATTGAGTGCACATATCGGTTTTTGACAGTTGCACTCGAAAATTCAGTTCCCATGCGGTGAAAACACTCTTTATTGAGACGGTTGGCTGGCCCTATTTGAAGAATAATCGAAATCGATGCACATCCTCTAGGTACGTGTTTGTTACCAGTATAGAATCCGAGTGGTCGATACTGCGGTTTGTGTAATGGAACATGTGAACGATAGCTCCATGTTCAGCTGACTACTATCAACTATAGCCAAAGTCTTCCGGTAAGGAGAGTTCAGATACTAAACCTGCTTGCCCAACATAGGCTGAGTTGCAAAGCGAAGTCGCCTGACAACGAAAACAAATCGCCTTTTTGGTTACACACTGTTAGCTATAGGTTTACAGGTACGCAACATTCCTTCACCACGCCTGTGTCTAATACACTTATATCATGCTCTGTGTAGCAGTTCAGTGCGTTCGTTGCTGGACTTCAGGCAAACCTCTTCAAGTCACTTCCCAATTCACCCATTGCAGCGTGAAAATCAGTCCTCGCTTTTTCAAGCAGGAAGTCCCAGAGACTAACTCAAACATAGCTAGGCTGGGAATCATCTGAATGTGCTCTAGTGTCTTTGCGACACAACCAGCATTGACACATTATCCGTAGAATAACTAATCATTTGGCAAAATAGCCTGACTGGTCTGCGGGGGAGAGATTTTCTGTCTACGTAGGCTTTTCAGCTGCAGCTCCGCTTGATACTTCGTATTGACAACCTCATGCTCATAAAAAACCGCAATAGACTAGTTGCAACTAATCCACTACATATGTCGTTAAACCACAGCTCAGTTATCTCAGTTACTAAAGCAATTCAAGTGAATCGCGAAAGAGAGGATGGTCAAAACCGACAATGAGACAAACACAGCTGATCATGTCATCAAACCCAAGAGTCATAACTTGGGTATGATTATTGGGGTTTTCACTGAATCGACGTCACTGATTCTTACCAATTCTCCTATTCCGGTCTCCCACGAATGTTGGTTTCCCAAATAGGCGCAGGGGCTTTGCCAACCAAAGCAAGCCATCTGTGAGTTGATGCCCCGAAATGAGAATGTAAGTGTTCTTTCTACCATAAAACGATTTTTTTTTGTTTTCCTAATCTAGGTCAAGAATTCAACGTATGGTTCCATGTAGATGCTGCATATGCTGGCAATGGCCTCATATGTCCGGAATTTCGCCATCTGGCCAGAGGCGTAGAGGTGAGCAGCGAGTAATCATGTAATCAAGCCCTTATACTTACATTGGGATTTCTAGCTACCACTATACACGTTCTCTTTTCCAATTCTGAGGATTGGGACTGTTGTCATTGGTGCAAGACTTCGTTGTCTACAAATTATAAATAACTGCAGAGTGGCCTGCTACCTACTGGGTTCCTTCCACTCATTAACTGCTTTTGTTTACTATCACGGCAGCTGGCTGACTCCATTTGCGTAAATCCGGACAAGCTGATGCTAGTGAACTTTGATTGCACCATTCTCTGGACATCCGATCAATGTGTCCTAACCGAAGCCTTCAAAGCTGACCCAACCTATCTCATTCACGATTTCAACGGAATGCCGGACTACCGCGTGAGTGACTTTTCTTAGCCTATTTTACCGCAACTAAGAGTCGTTTTACTTTGAGTGTGATAATAAACTGTGCCACTTGCAGCATTTTTGCCGTTTCATCCCTTTCAACGTTGAGCTAGTGCAGTAGCAAAGACATCAGTCACACTGTCCATCTTACGAGTTCTGAACGAAAAGACAGAGTAGTGGAAACTTCTTCAGAGCACGGCAACATAATTTATTTGCATCAGTAGATACCAGTCTTATTTGAGACAACTCTGGAATCAGCCTAACTGTGATGAACTTGAACGACGGTGAACAAA
The DNA here is from genome assembly GCA_003604175.2 of Clonorchis sinensis. Taxonomy (NCBI): domain Eukaryota; kingdom Metazoa; phylum Platyhelminthes; class Trematoda; order Opisthorchiida; family Opisthorchiidae; genus Clonorchis; species Clonorchis sinensis. Next base: position 202,525,694 of record CM030369.1, read on the forward strand.
ACCTTCGACGATGTGTAGCAGTTATTCTAGTCCCCTAAAAAAAGGCTGGTGTCCAGTGGGCAAAGTCAAGTGAGCTCAACAGACCCAACTGTTGAAGGCCTCTCTACTGAAGACTTACTTAAGTCGCATTTATTCTATTTTCACACTATCTTATCATTTCTAGTTGGTGAGTGGTACGACGCAACTCATTCGGTGTCCAATCCCGCACCGGTCCTATTGACTTCATATTCAGCCGTACATTAACGATCGCGTTTGAATTCCTAATAGGTTAGTGTGAACCATCCGCTATGGATGTGACCAGTTACCAAGACAACTTGCGTAGCTTGAGATGGAGAATTTAAACAAAATATGACTGTATCAAACAGAGCTTCAATTTGATCCTAAATTCAATGATTTTATCAACTCACTTTTGTATTCATGAGGAATACTTGGAACTTTGCACCGATGCATTATGCTCAGCAATAAACGATCTAAAGGGGTATCGCTTCCCGTCGGGTGAGCTAAACTCAACTGTTCCTATTATTCCAAGGTGTCTTTTGTTCTCAACTCAGTTGACTGGACTGCAATTAACCCTCACAAAACCGGTATTTTTTATGCATCAGGACTGGAGCATTTCACTTTCACGTCGTTTCCGCGCCCTGAAACTCTGGTTCGTTATCCGCATGTACGGAATGAAAAAGCTCCGCGAATATATCCGTCATGTAAGCAACATATTTCCCCGATATCAATATGCATTTTCCAGGTTGATTAACATTTGTTTGTTCCCTTGTCCACCTAACCTTTTGACTCATGGCTTGAGGGTAGTGAGGAGATCTTGAACTTTGAACTCAGAGTTCAGCCTCCGTATGCGGAGAAGCTAAGGAGCGGGCTACAGCTTTGTCGTCCTTGTTATAAACCATCAGCCGTATGCACCTCAAAGATCTCTAGATAGACCCGAACCCGCGAATTCATGACTAGTAGCTGGACGACAGGTGGCTGATCAGCCGTGAGAATAACTCTCACTCAGACAGGATGTAGCGTCACCAGCATCTAGGCAAACAGTTCCCTTCACATGGTCTAAAGTTGACTGGTTCCGACTTCTCAGCTGGGAAGGCCGACACAACTATTGGGATTTCTTCTTTCGAGATAGACTACTTATACTATGATTTCATTTTTTTTCTTATCTTACTCAACGAAAGAAATGAAGTAGCGCATTTCCGGTCGTTTAAACCTGTTCGACGATTTCGTTCATCAACTCACTGAGAGCTTGCCCGACAGATGGTTACACACCCATAAATACATACCTGCCAATTGGCATGAACAGTTGTAAGCATTAGGGTGGATTTTCGTGGAGTAAAAAGAGCAGTACCGATGGAATCATTGTCGAAGTGTTTCCGTTCTTAGCGAAATACATCCATTTGCAAACAAATTTAGTTTTGCAACCCAGCTGAATCTCTCGTTTGTGATGTTTCCCTTCTTGTTTTATCGATTACCTGTCGTCTGAGCAAGAAACTCTCATTTATCCATACAGCACGTCAACTTGGCGGCCGAATTCGAAATGCAGCTATTGAGAGACGACCGATTCGAAGTTGTGAACGATGTTCGGTTCGGTCTGGTCTGCTTCAGGCTCAAAGTGAGTTCGTTCATCTATTAAATTTCCATATTTTTTTATCACTGGTTCAAACTTTGCCATCGATCTGGTTGTATCAGGTCGGAACAGGATAGCAAGCATGGGCTCATTGAGGATTTGGCGTAAAACCTCCCCACCACTTGCGATATTGCCCTCATTATCCATGTAATAACAGTCAATATATCACCTAATCTGAAACGAATACTCTTAAGAGCATCAAATCCTATCTATGGTATCTCCAATTCCAAAGACAAGTATTCCCAACACAAACTGGTGCAGTATAGAACCTATTTAGATCTCGTTCTTCTCTTCTCAGAAGATGAGCGCATATCACTGAGAGGTCCACTGAAATGTGTTCATCTTCCCTGGAATCTCTGGCACTTAGAATGTCATCTCACTGGTAGTGTTCATCCGAAGTTCTGATAAACTAGTGTCAATCAGAAGCGCCTGGATATAAAATCTAGCTTGATATGGTGAATGTTGCCATTTATTGGAGCTATCTGACTTGAGGCTGTTTCCCTTTCTTTACACCCTAGTCCGTTTATTGATGAACTAGCTTCCCTTTAGAGAATGATTTTTTGTCCTGTTGAATTCAATTGCAAGTAGGGTAACAACTTCCCTTTCGGTGACTCCGATGGGAAATGAACCATGGAAAAGTTCTATCATGCATACATTGCCCAGCAGACAGAAGTTTCAAGAAGCATGACGTACGAATAATATTCGTACTATTGCTACTCGGCTTATTTTCATTGATAAGTATCGACTTCAAGTATCGACAAAAGGAACAAAAATCTGCCGTACGTTGGATAACAAGCAGGTTTCGAAGCATCTTTTGATCGAATACAGTAAGCTTTGATAATCCTATGTTTGGTCGATAAACTAACGGCAACCATCCATCTTTCGAATAAAACACTACTTTCTGATATCGACTACAGACGACTCCTCTGTAAGATCAACTTTTCGTGATTTCACTCGAACCCCCAATTCATCTAAGCCAAATGCGTTGTGATTCCTGGTTAAATTAGCTCGGAAAAATGTGAGATTTAGATTAAAAGTTTTTAGGACGCTTAAAAATAAAACCCATTCATCGGGGACATTTTGTAACAGTCAAAATGTGAGTAATGAACTTCACGTAATGCACTACTCATAAGGTTGCTGAAAATTCTTCAACAGCCCACGACCGGTTTCGCCCTTCCAGTTTGGGCTCATCAGGTAGGTGCAGTCCCAGACTTGAAACCAAATTGCACGAAATTAGCGAAATACACTCATTTGCTCAAAAACACCATAAACGAGAAATTCAGCTGGGTTCCAAGTGAATCTCTCAAAATTGTTTGCAAACGAGTATATTTCGCTAATGAGCTTTACGTTTGTCATGAAAATATAAAAGTTCACTGAACAAAAGGCAGGTGTGGCCAAATGCACTTGGCTCCACACATCCGCAACTGCTGATAAATTTCACATGCTATTTGTTGGCAGGTATCTGGCAGGTATCTGGTAAGCTCGGTAGCTTTGACTGTCAGGCAAACCTAGTCTTGTTAATCAGTTTATTTAGGTGGAAAACATTTGAAAGACTGGATGCAGGTGACAAACGAATCGCCAAACTAGACGATGTTTGCAAAAAAACCAAACTTTGACCCAAAACTAGCTGAACGCGTGTTATCTGCGGGTAGTAAAGCTTCTCCACTTTGAGCACGGCAACTATAGGAGAGAGGGCACTCAGTACGACAAAATTCATTTTAAAAAACCACTTTGTTTGGACTTTTGAGAAAATATGTGTATCGAAGCATCTCTATGTGAATGCTTACATGCAAGCAGAGGTCATTTGTGCTCCCTCTCTCTGTTGAGTTAGTCACTCAGTGGGAAGTTAACAGTATCCCTGTTTCTATTTGTAACTGCCAACTCCAATTAGCCACCGTAGAATAATTTGTTTGGCCTAATTGTGTACGAACCGTTACGGTCATGAGTTATAAGTAAATCGAATACGGGGAGGCCTAAGACCGCCTGCTAATTGGCCTCGTTATTTTCAGAAAAGTTAAGTAATTTAATTTCTGGGTTAATTTCTGGGTAGATTTCCCATTTGTCGATTGAGAACTCACCTTGTAAGTGGAGCCAATCTATGATGGAAAGCTGAGAAGCACTGTACGGCTGTTTCAACCTTATGGGGACTCATCAGCAGTGCGCATCTGACGAAACTCCAGGGAGTTCGGATGCCGTAACCTCCCTGCTAGTAGTTTGAATACTTATTCGTTGGGCCACGGTCGGCTGGTCAGCAGTGTGATCCCCACTCATCCTTTCCTCATGGAAAGCACATCACATGGTCACGTGTTGACTGGCTCCTCGAGTGACGAGTTCTCATCGAAATTTCACCCGTCGTGTGAGTTATCCTTTCTTCTGAGCTACTTATGCATCGCTAGTAGGGTAATCGAATTTGGAAATTGTAATTGGGATTTCCTCCCCAGATGAAAGCTTTTTTTCTATGTTTGTTTGCTAAATTCAAACTTGAACGTTTCCCATACTTTCCAGGCAGGCAGACAGGAGACAGGAAGACTAAACAAACTGTTGCTGCGAGAAAGAGCCCTATTCTTGAGCGCTGGGTCAGCCAGAGATTTGATCAATCCGGACGAAGAACAATACTTTCTCCGTTTTGTTTCTTCGCCACATACCACTATTCGAGATGTGCAGTTTGCTTGTGAAACTCTATCCAGCCTTGCAGACAAACTACTTGGAGATGTGGGGTGCGCAGAGCAGTGATTGATAAACACTGAACATACGTTCATATGACTATCACCTAGCCCGCCTGCATTGATTTGGATGGTTCTTAGTTCAGCGCCTCCGGTAGATGCCAGGTGGTAAATGTTTGGCACAAAAGCGTTTTTTGTTCGTCAGTTCAATTTGTGTTACAATTTTTTTATCTAAATGTCTCTTGTGTTCAGTCTCCACTCTGGTTATGTAGTCTGGTTCCAGGTGTTGTCGGACACCTGAGATTACAACGCAGGAATTTGTCGTCTGCTGCTATGTTTTACTGAATGCAGAGGGTTGGGTTGTCAGCTATGGGGACTCATCCGAAAATTTCGGTCAAAGAAGTCTTCATAAGCTCACCTGACTGTCGTGTAATTGTTCGTATTCTGTGGTAATCTCCAAAAATTGACTTAACGGATGGTTTGTGTAGACCATTGGGTTCGACATTTTTAGTACTGTAGATTTATGGTAAAATGAAACTAGCAAAAAAAGGATGAGTTGCTTATTAGCTTACAAAGGATTTGATAGGTTTTGGGCCGGAGCTTATTTGTAAGAATAGTCTTGATAATGAATAGCCTAATCATGCTACGTCCGACAAATTCTCATCTCCTTAGAAACTTGTGGAACAAACGTGACCCTCTGAACTGCGGAACCCCTTGCAAGTGTGCTATCTTCTAATCCCTATGTGAACCGCAATGAAGCCAGGCATCCTTTCATTCAATCTGGGACACGCAACCATTTGATTGTTTCTGACTCAGTATGAACAAAACACATTGTGAATGCGTTCGATACATCTCGCAGGCTGGCCCAAGCTAAATACAACTATCAAGATATGTGGCCTACTATGTTATCCACCCTTCCCAGTAAATGCTGTGGATTTCTGGCGCTCAAAGTTCTCCATATACAACTGACTAATATCTCCAGTTTAGCTGTGGTATTTACTAGACTATACTAACTAGTTCGTGCCATGCTCACACACACTCAAACATTACCTCGTAGATATATGTCCGTATATGTATTCGGGACAGGCTGACAATCAAGTATACCGGTAAACATCAGTATACAAATATATGCAGTATACAGTAAACAATAACAGTAAACAACCACTGCGATCAGTAGCTTATGTTGATTGAGGTTTCGTTAAGCAGGAATTGAACGTGTATCACTTTTCTCTGACGGTTATCGACCGATAAATCACAAACGAACCGACGCCTGATTTTGCTGACTGTTGGATCATGTGGATATACCCGGATCAATCTGGTGAAGTACATTGGCGGAGTAAAACTGTTAAAAAAATCTAAGCCTGGTCGACGGAAATCAGTTGAGGGAAAAAGTACTAAGGGCCGCACTTGTCCCAACATCTTTATTAGGGTAATGATTGACTGATGGCCTGTTCGCCGAGCTTCGCAGTTGGATTGCAGATGTTTCCTCACCATTCGGGGTGACAGTGCGGGGTTGACCGGGTAGTGATGGTAACGATGACTGCGACTTCGTGGTACAGATGACCCAATATCTTACGCCATTAAGTTGGTCAGTCGTTCTGTGATAAATCGGTCGGTTCATACCTTGTTTCCTTTTACCTGCTGGAGCATGTGGTTTGATCTTGGATGGCGACCCAGGCGGGAGAGGCGTATTCGGCAGACCTCGTCGACAACAGCCTGACTTACGAGCAGACCAAAAACAATGTCACATTACTGCTTATGTGGGACTGATCGTACATGCGTGTACAGTTGAAATATTTTTCTCAAATCAACAATAACTGGCCGACTTAGCAGTGTTGGCTAATCTAGCACTACAGATTTAGTAGATCGATAAACTGTTGAACGAACTTGACTCGTTTCACTCCTAGTTAAAGGCAGATTCATCCTAGCTGGGCTCCTGGGAAAGCATGAAAGTGATCACCAAGTGACTTGGTGTGATAAACAATCATGCTTTTCGATTTGCTTTACGAAAAATACACTTGATTACCACAGAAATGGTGGAATCATGAAATAGGCTCCATTGTGACTACCGTCACTGTGAATTCCCCAAAATGATCTCAAACCGCGCCAACAGTGAACCCAGCCATCTGAATCATCCATATTGCAAGTTTTATCGCCAGATAACATCACTACACTCCATCCGTAATTTTATAGAAGATCTTCGGCTCACTTAAGTGTGTGCTGTATGTGCACTGTAGCCAGCAAAGGATCCCCCCGGTGTCGGACATGGCGAATCTCGAACAGGCTAAACACAGAATTCTTATTTGGGCAATCCCTCAAATTATCAAGTACTCCTTATCTGATTAAATGCAGTCACCGGCAAACTCCACTTCTTTTTGTCTTGTCGAATTTGTCCTGAACCCTGTTTACTCAACCTGATCAGAGGCAGTGAGCGGAAAGATGATCACTGATAGCTCCATCCAAGCATTTACCTATGGGGCACACCTTCCGTTCATACTGATATTCTTTCAGGCATGAAGGATTTTCCCATCGGTACAATGATAATCTAGCCGCTACTCTTCGAATGTCTGGTTTGCTTTCTAAAATCAATGGGCAGTAATCATGAGGAATGAACTACGTTCACGAATCTGGAAGACCATTGTTAGAATCCATCGGTACTGCACGTGCCATGCACCGCAGCAAATGGCGTCGTGGCCGTTCTGCTTGTAACACAAATTATTCCTCCTTAAATACAGCCGTTTTATGGATAAATCCTATCTTATGAAAAGAACAACTCACACAAAAGAGCTCTCTGTCAAAGATCGGCATAGGCAAATTGTGCATGCTGCGACCCAAATTCCCCATGTATAGTCTGACTGCACCGCAGCCCCACTCTTCAGTTGGCCAGTGATCCGCCACAGGATTTTGTCCTCAGTGGCCGCCGAACAGATAGTGCAACTCCATCTGGCTTAGTCTTATCGTATGGCGTCAGACTAGTTCCAGAAGACTCCAAATCATATTACGAACCTTGTCATCGATGCTCCTATTGACAAGCTGAATAGACCTTAATTTCGTGCCATTCTACTGGCAGTGCCGAATGGAACCACTGCAGCTCTATATGTGTGATGTATGGATGTCTTTCGCCCGGTAACTAAGTCTTCATGATCCAAAATTCCATCAATAAATTATTAATCAAGGTCTTTGGCTGAAGTTCAGTCATCAGATGCTTATTTGTGATACTTCTGTTCGTCTGAGCTATGTAAGCACTTCTTGTTTTTGGATGAATGGTGAAACAGCAGTGGAGTTCCAAGCAAAATTTCTGCACATAATCTGATCTCTGTGAAAACCAGCACACTTTTTCGGCTAACCAACTCCGACGACGTGAGAGAGAAACTCGAGTCTATTGTATAATCAGTCTGATGTGGACCAAACAGAATAGTCATTACGCCAGAGGTGGTGGACTGTACAAAAGAAAGCGAAGTAGTAACAACAACCTGGTTATCATCAAACCTTCCTGCAGTTAGCTCGCTATCAAGCCATATTTGACAAATAAGGTCACCATACTCCTCACTAGTCCTGGCATCAGGTTGTTCTGATAATGTCATGGATAGAATCACAATCGGGTACGCTGTATCGACCGACTGATACTGGAGCTTATGTGTTTGTTTGTCCTCAGTTACCCCATACCGTTGTTGACAATCTTTGAGGCTGTCGCATTTCATGGAAGTGTGGGGAACAAATCTGCGCTCACCCCATGCGAGCTCGGAGCTATTCCAGTGGAATAATCATACTCTTTCCCACGGCAGCAGGAAAAAGACCAAGTGGCTTTTTTCACTCGTTGTCAAAGCCAACAGTATTAGGAGAACCAACTCTGAACGTAACTGGACTACAAAAATGTCAATGAAAAAAACCTTTTTCGATGGGACAGATTTAATTGGCTATTCTTCAATTGTCTTTGGCAGATGAGTTCTATTTTTAGTATCATTTTTTGCCCGCCTAGATATTTCCACGTGAACATTATAAGCAGCCCGTTTTCGGCTGCACACATGCCTGTGCACACATGCCGTCACCTCAGCTGATTCGCACGTGCATTGTCTTCCTGGTTTGGCTAAGCGCATCAGGCTATAAGGCAGCTATCCAGACTCGGTTTCACTTCATTAAGAAAACTGTGGTCCACAACACACAATAGATTGAATATATCGTCCAATCAGCAATAAGCACTTCTTGTACATGGGCGCCTCGAGAAGCATCTTCTCCAATAGATATCGTATAAAGTGTCATTCTCGACATGCTAAACTCTTTCAATCGTCAGCCCTGTGCCAGTTCTTAACGCTGAAGATACGTGGGTATGTCACATCGACTGGTCTTCCTTCTGAATTTAAGGAGGCCACTGAAGGTGGAACCAACTGTGACTTTATCCAGCAGACATGGCGTACAACGTGATACCCAGGTCATCCTATTGTTGACTTGAACTAGTTGTTCTTTGATAGGTAGCTACTGTCGTCTCTCACTCGATTTCCCGTTCAGTTACACCATACTCATTCCAATATGTTAAATACTATTCCCTAAACCTTTGCAACTGTATGATTTGAAAAGACCTTGCCGAGAACATGTTCGTCAACCAGTCTGTGTTCTTATTCTAAATGGGAATTTTCGGAATACATCAACCTCCTCGAACTGTGCGCGCATGCTAACGACCCAAGGCGAAAAATTAGCCCAACAACAAAGCCATCAATTTTGTGCAGAATCTTTCAGAAAACACAGAAGCACGGTGTGCTAAGAACAACATCGGCAGCTTCCCTTCCCAATCACCGCCTATGGCAACCAGCTGCACCCTGATGATTCGACCAATGCGTTCCGTGAAGCCGTTTATCTGCGATTGCTGTGTCGTCTTTAACCGTTTGCTACAGTTATTGCAAGCAACTCCTCAAAACATGGACCCCAATGCGTCTGTTTTACATCAAGCCTGCCAATAGTTCTGCATTTTTCAAAAAATCTACCCCTTGTTCGTCCGTTTCTCGTCTGGACTGATAACCAAGTCTTCTTAAACCGATTTTCCGCCTTTGTGCACCTCATGCCACCAGTTTTAAAGTGCCGAAGCGCACGGTTCGCTTATAGCCCTCTTTATGTCTGTCTCAAGGACAATCATTCATAGATAAGGCATAACTCGTTATTCTCACCTACCTCAGTTAACGCCATTGTCATCACCTACGTTAGCGAATTAAATATGGTCCATCTTGGAGAAGATGAATATCAGAATCTTTCTTACTACCGGACAGCTGACTACGGAGTCGTTCATCTCTCTAACGACCAGCCCTTCCACAGTTGTGGGTCCTGGTTTCAGGGTGACCGGTTATTAAGCGTACTGCTCGATCCTCTTTGGCAGGTTTGCTGTAAGCTGTTCACCCTCTTTGATTCTTTTTCCAACCCGGCCGTTGAAACTTTCGTTATATCCCGCCCTATTTGGTCAGCAGGTCAGCCTTTATTGCCAAACTGACTGGGTCCCAAACGCCAGTGGCACACTGTCATTAAACAGCAAATGCTGAAGCCATCCTCCATTCAAACATGGAAATGCAAATCCATCAATGGAAGTTTTCCAGAACGATAGTCGGGTCGCCATGACCACTCTGAACTACCTCATAGCCTTCTGGTGAGCTACCGGTGATCCGAGGGTTTCCTTCACCGCAGGCCAATCCAGCTTCGGGGGTCAACATCCAGGACCGCCTTTACATGACCATAGACAGGGTCTTCAATACCACCAACAAGCCATTGGCGGCCTTCACTTCATCAGTCCCTGTTATGTCCTCAGCCTCCCCCAACCACCCAAAAAATCCTAAGGTTCCCACCTTCCACGGGCCTCCATCTTATTCTGGTGAATTCATCAGATTCGAGAATAAAAATGACTGGAGGTAAGATGGCGTTTTGTTAAACAGCACAAAACGGATCTGAAGGTGAGGAACCCATCTGTCTAGGATTGTGTGAACCCGACGTTCTTAAGCGTTTCTTTAGCATTTTCTGGGGATAATCCTAATGTTAGCCACCAAAAGAAGACAACCGATTATTTCCAACTCAATGGTCAGCTCGTGGTGGAGGTGATGCTTTGAACTGCAAACAGACACTATTGACAACTTTCATCGGTAGTATATGTCGTCCTTGTAAAGTAAAGGAGAAGTGCATTAATATGCTAAATAGTGGCCCAGATTAACTCAAAGGCTTCATCCTAGCTTAATAAAAATTACATCCGAGAGCCTTATTTGTCTGAACCTCAGTTTGACACTAGCGTACTGTGGGGTGCAATCCTTTCTTCAACATATAATCGGTTTGCTACCTGAACATAAGCGGAACTGAAATCTCAGGGAATACATTCACCTGACAAAATCAAAACAATGCGAAACTGACAGCAGGTTGTCGGCGGATTTCGATCAACCTTTCTATTCTGGTTAGCAAACAACAAGAGCGCCTTTTAAATGTCAACGTAAACTTCAGTATCCTCGTTAAAAATTCTCATTAATAATCCATATAGTTGGCAAACTACTGGTCAATATACAACATCTGAAAATGTCATCACTAGGTTCGGGTAGTTGCCGAAGACCGTCATTTTAAAGAGCCCGGGAGTTCAACTCACCTCTGTCAGTGTTCACCACATATAAATCACCGTGTATAAAGGCACATTAGTCACGCGTCAGAGATCCCCTGGTAGAATTTGTTTATAGCCTAATCCTTTGCCTCGCGGAAGTGAAAGATAATCCAGGAAGAATACTGCGTAAAATCCCATGATTACTGTTCTTCGTCTGTATTCTTGATGAGCTCATGGAGTTTAGAGATAATATTGAAAAATTATGATCAGCACTGACAAACAAATGAAAGTATGGACAGATAAATCAGTCCCGGATTTAGTAGCTTATTATTCAGCCGTGTAATACGCTAAGTACGCTGAATTTACCGAATCCTTGATAGTTTCATAAACTGAACGCATGAAAATTCTTGTAGAGGAGCAGCTACTCACTGAGCTTGCTTTAGAAACTCACGCACCCAAGCCACTAACCTCTACGAGAACAAGCTTATTCCCTCCAGCTATATCCCGCGTTCACACACCAAGACGCGTCTGGTGAGATAAAATCTGGTTTATATGACGGAGTAAATCGAATAAAAATCTGGTTTTGACAATCAATCCGTGAAGTTCCGAAGCACGTTTCTCGCTGTTAGCTCAAACTTGTGGCGAAAAGTCTGTTGATTTTGGTTGCACGGAGTACGGGTGTTCCAGGCCTTTGTTTCCAACAAACGGAGAACTACCCCAAGTTCGTAGTTTCCTTACTGTGCCTCAACAACAGTGTGTAGTTTACGAGTCTGTCGTTAGTGGCAATAAAATGTCACGCAGTGATAAAGCGGTCATGGTATGAACTGATCGAGAAGTCATGATGGACGAGACATCAGTCTTCATAACCAGAGTTGTTCTTAGATTATCCTTAGAGCCATCGGCCATCGCTTAATCTCTAATATTTACGCCTGTTGACATACTATAAAACAGGTGCTCCCAGGATGTGCTCGATCGGTACCCATGACCCGGTTGCGTCGCGTCCCGCTGGTCGATTAAATTTGGTTATAGATGAATGTATGCGCTGCGGATTAGATGTGATAGAAACAAACCTCAGGTTTAGATCCTCCAGTTTGGTAGTGACTAACTAGCTAACCGAGATAAGAGTTGGACTGTTCGGACAACGTTAATGTGGACATGAAATTAACGAGTCATGAAACATGTACCCTGGATTACAGCACAGACGGTCAGCAATGGAGCTCCCTTTACATGAAAAAAAAACTATAGATAAACCATCAGTAAACTGGATTGATGGCGTTGGTAGCTCCGTACGACGGTTTCCAAAATTCCATTATTGACCGGCTACTAATATTTTATGAGTAGTTTGGTTGTCCACATATTTCAGCTATTAGCACCTTTCCAAAGCCTGAACAGCTAGTGTGAAAGCAGCCGCGGCCTGGAGCTGCTTGGTAGTTGTAGTGATGGGAAACAGTCTTCCATCCAAGATCTGACCCATAAAAAGATGTGCGCTCATTCGGGTAGATCATTCCTATTGCTAACCATGCTACTGACCCATATGTTTTAAACCCTTTTTTGCCCAAATGTTGATTGACTGACACCGCTTAGAAATTTTTTAAGCGATTATCACAGGAAGGTCAAAGTTGTCCCTTGGTTCAGATTATCCATCCTTCGGAGGGTTTCGCTGACGCTCGCTGAAATTAATTAGCCAACTCACCTCAATGCTGCATGGCATGGTAGAGCTCAATGATAAGGAAATAAATTTACAGATTATTTTATTAAATATAGTTGCTAGAATTATGCTAAAAGTCCCTGAACCACCATTTGAATAGATGCACCAAACGAGACAAAATTTTAATATTTGGAAGACGAAAGTCGCGAATGCCCAAACGACTGACACGTGATCCTAACCGAGGCCAAAGTTCCCACAGGGCCACATGCCCACCATGATATCAAATTATCTGGAAAGCGTATGCAACAATGCTCATGACCAAGAAGCCATCGTTTACAGTAAGCGTCCAGTTTGACTGGGATATCAAACAATTAAACTGAATATCTTGAATATGGGCCCAAGCACATATAATGCAAACCGAAAGGCAGAGTCTTTAGACGGGACTCGAACCCGAGGTAGTTCGCTTGATTCAGTCAACCGTGTTTTCAACTGCCTGACTACAGGGCGTTTAAACGCTTCATTATTGACGACCTAGTGTAATTCTTGGGATTTCGGAATCGGAATACAAAGACACCTCGGGAACGATTTTCACAGTTATCGAAGCTATTGTCCAATGCAATGTGATGTGAAGCCTGATGATGATCGGATGCCGTAGCTTAAAACCTTTATCCGATTCTGACTGCAAGCTCAAGGGTTCAGCAGCGCTCTCTTAAACAGCATGTTAAGAAAAAAACAAGGCACAGTTACATCACTGGGGTGAAGAAGGTTAAGCCCAAGAGTCAGGACGACAAATACCTTGCATCGTTTGAAGGATAGGGAGTGAATCTGAGAACGACACAAATCACAATGAGAGCGCATTATATCGTGGGTAGTAGGTGGATTTAATTAAAGACTGTTGTTCTGACATGAATCAATCTGTGCACATCGATCGTCATGTACACAAAACTTAACTGATTTACGATGAAAACTAGGCAATTTTATGACCGTTTTCAGCAGTCCTGAGACAGTGGATGTCTTTCTTCAGAATTCATTGCTAACTGTATCAAGACTTCCGTGAATCCATTCTGCCTTAGCTGACGCGCTCATTCTTCCCAAAATTTTCAGTCTTCCACCCTTCTACTGCTGAAAGGATTACGGAACGAACCTGTTGATTTCACTAGTAATTCTGACAAGAATCGGCATTGTAATTCCAGGAACCATGTATTAATTTGATTCAACCTTTGACTGCCTCATGATATAGTCATCCTGTACAATATTTCGGTAAGGGGAGGGGGTGAAATCCATGTAGGCTAACTTATAGGGTTAGTCCTTGAATTGAAACCGCACGAAAAGCGGGTTGTTTTAGTTGCATGAAGACCCATTTGTCGGAAGTAATCAGGCATTGCTCTTGTGTGCACTTAGTGAGGTTTAGGGTTCGGACAATTGTCTTATTTAGCCAGACTGCATGTGTAAACTACGAGCGCACACTCACTCTATCTGTCACCAACTAGCAAGCTTCTTCAGCTATGATTGCTTTTGATACTCAGATCTCCTGGATGTATCGGGTCAAACGCCATAATTGGTCGACTCATGAACAATGTTAAGAGAGTGGACTGTTTCGTCTACCTTAAGGCTCTATCCTAATTGATGTCTTCGCGGAAAATCCCACCTCGATAGATAAGGACTGTTCCTTGATGCTTCCAAGTTAGGCAAGGCTCAAACAACGACGAAATCTGACAAGTCCTAATTTTCAGAAAGGGTGTAAGTTTGGAGTGGTCCAATCGTCTAAATCTGCTTGAAAAATCGGCTCCCTTGTTGGTATTTGAAGACTCGTGTTCATGAGTGAACCACGCTGTGCACAGTCCAGCCGAAAGCGCTGCCAGAAAGTTCATGGATTTTTAGAAAAAATATATCTCAGCAGCTTATTGAAGTGATTCGAAGGTATTCTTGAAGTAGTTCAATAGAAATCTCAAGATTGCTCTTCTTCTGCCAGCGTTCGCACACTTCTTAGGACATCTAAATTCGACGTCGGACTCTTTTTACTTCAGTCGAAACACTAATAGTTCCATCAAGTTCTGAGAATTACATGGGGACGCCATATAGAAAACGCCAGAATGGGGCTGGACATGAAAAGACATGGAACATTTGGGGAAAGTACCCCCCTCCCCAACACCCAATTTTTCCTCGAATTGCACCATAGCTTCCCATCTAGCAAGGAAGCATCGACTGTGTAGGTCTATTGCTTCACATAGAAACACGTTTAGCAGAAGCGGCAGGGAACTTCGCAATCGATGGGAAAATTCCAACAAGCAACTAACCATGTCTATCTCCCACAGATCAACCGCAAAAGTCGAAACACAACAAACCCTTGAGTCCACCTCTGGATAATACCATGCTCATATATGGTGTTTGAAGAACGAGGTGAAGTTGGTGATTCGAGCAGAAATTATCTGCTTATTTCGAACTAATGTTCTACTGACCTCCAGTATTTGGAGCACGGATGTTGCCTCTGTTTCTTTTAAAAGGATAATTTTCTTTGAAAACAAAGTCACTATACAATGGGATACAATTTGAATGGTCCGGTAAGTCACACACGGGTGGAAAAAGAAAACAACGTGGCCTAATGTAGTTGGTCCTCCGGACGTTCTGTCTTAATAAACTGGTCAGTAGGATGGCGGCTGATAACCATTGGAACTGGATTCCCACAGGCACGCGCTACTTGGGTGTTGGTATCTTGGTGAGGAACCATTGTATTCAAAAGGTTAAACCACGAGGTCAGCATCTCAACCGGTACGGGCATCCACACACATTGGTTATTTTTGTCAGTTGCGTGAGGACGGAGGTCTAAATTTATGGGCGCATCACCCGCCAAATTCGGGTTTGAAGGCCCCGGCGCAGAGGAGATTGTATTGAAACTTTGTGAGGGGAGCTTAACGCTGTTCATATCGCACATATTAGGATGGGGATAGGTATTTGTCGTTCGCAAACTGGGACAAGTTGATTGCAAACGGTTTAACCGACAAAGTTGCTCACTAAGACGTTGCATGTTAATCGTGTGTCTTTGATGGTGGAGTTGGCTGGGGGAGGATTCCGTAGGAGAACTTACTTGCTGCGTTGTTCGATTCCGATGTTCGGAATCACTTGCACAAGAAGAATATATCCCAATGTTTGGTTCTGCAAGCGGTGGCGACGGATGCGATACTGCCTGTTTTGAACTCCCAGATGAATTATCATGGCAACTGCAATGACAGTGTGGTGTCGGTGAGCGTTGTTCAGTGTGTTGATTGATCACATTTCTGGCCGAAACGGTTAAACTACCTGTAGTTAGATGGGACGTTGCCAGGAGGGGATGCTGAGTGCTGGTGGGATGAAGACCAGCTCCAGGATAGTGTACTGAGGGATTCAGATTCAACGGTGGATGAAACATTTCAGACTCATTCAAAGTTTGCTGTGGTAACGCATTACAGGGGCGCTTCATACCTACAGCGGCTGTTTGAGACGTAAGGCTGTCCGCTTGATTGCACGCGTTTGGAACTGGCGCATTCACGGTCAAACTAGACATTGGAGGATTATGATGTGATTGTTTTGCTGATGGCTGGAGGGATGGTGATACGCTCCATGCGTCAGAGCATTGTGAAAATGGATCTCCGGAAGAGCCAACCGACTGTTCCAGGGAAGATAAAGAGGGAAACAATGATGAGAGCGACGCAAAGGTGGATAGCAAACTTGAAAATTTCTTGAGCTGTTCCTGTGAAAACTGCTCTTGTGTGGACATTTGATTGGGCTTGTAGAAGCACGTTTGTAGACCAGATTTTAATGAAATGGATTCGATCAAACAGCCTGAGCCGGGAGATCCGAATGAAAGTAAACCTCGATGATTGGATTCCGGCAAGTTGAAGTTTGTAGAGCTCATCGATTCATCCGTACTTGATTCCTCCGCGAAGCTCTCCAAGTCTACATCCACCATCTTGGCAGGTAATAATTTCTTCGTGGACAGAACAGTTGTTTGTTGTTTGTGGTCCGCCATGACTAGATTTTCTCCGTGCTCCTCTTCTTCTGCAGGAACATTCACCGTCCCGGGTACTGCTGTTTTGATGTTGATCTGGTCGTTCGTTTTCGTCATGGACTGTCGACCACCTGAGATTTTATCCCAATCACGGGGCGGCAAAGTCACCTCCTGGCTGTTCTGTTCACAAAACTTGATGAGATTGCGCAAACCAATGAATTGATACACAAATTTGTGACCATGAACTTTTCTTATAATGTTCTTTTCGTAGTAATATCGCAGAGCTCGACTCAGCTTGTCATAATTCATCCTGTGATTTCTATCCTTACGCATACCCCAAAGCTTTGCAACGCCTTCAGCCTGTAAGAGAACAAATTCGCCTTTTCTGTTTGTCCATCGAATGAAGTCGGTGTATCTGTTCGAGAGCAAAAGCTCCAGGAGAAATTGCCAAAGAGTTAGCTTGCCATTGGTAACACCAACCTCGGACAGCTGAAACGAATAAAAGGAGTTTTATGTGAGGTAGATGTTATGGTTGCTTTCGGCAAGACACTTCATCATTATCAGTAGTATGGTTAGGGTTGGAAAGTTAATGGCAAATTTCGAAAAGGGACTCCTCATATTTGACTATCGTCAGATAGCATACTCATGTTTCAGATACACGAGATTTTGTGTTCAACAGTTTTTCTCTATAGGTTGTTGGCTGAGAATCAGGACCACTCACAATACGTCGAGACTGAAGTTCTTTCTGGCACCGACAACAAAAAACACTTTCTCACCAAATAACAAGGTTTTAAAAGGCGGATAAAGCTATGAGGCAGCAACTCTATCCCATGACTCTTCCAGTATTTTGCGTTAGAGACAAGATGTGACGTCAGATGGTACGTAACATATGTCAAATGCCCTTCACATCAAGTAGACTCTGGCTGTCAGCAGTACAATGCAACCACAGACAAGTATCAACATGATTCAACTTGCTTTATGGCCTGAATACTCACTGCACTAGCTAACCAGAAGAGTTTCGGATTTTCTTGTCTCGCGTCTTTACGATCAATCGAAAGCGAACTGCCTGAACTTCAAGATTTGAGCATCGGAAGCCGGTGAATAACTACCATTCGCTTATACGCTGAATTAGTTTAGAATTTGTTCCTGCCAAACAGCAGCACGCTCTACGAATCGAATACCTCCTCACTGAACATCCGTTCTGATTTGCAAACAACCAAGTCCTGATAATGAAATCCATTTATCATAAACGGACTGGAATTCTCAGTCGAGCCCGATTTTCTGTGACAAACGAGCCTGCAATAGAGGCAACTTTTTAAACCGAGGCGCATTACCATTCTGAAAGTGACGAAGGTGCATTAATTGACCTTGGAGGCGCTGCAGGACCTGGACTGTAGGCTGTGTAGCAGGACACACGATCGCTCACATGACGACTATGGTTTTTCCACATGCTATTTATGACTTTTTCACATTTTCCTGGCCAGTCGCAGCTACTCTCTCTCTCTCTTCCACAGCTGCTGGTACAACATTTTATCACGTAGTGTGGTATGATGTGACATAATACAGTGCAGCGTAACACAATATATATTATGGTACAGCATAGTATAGCATGCTACAACAGGGTATAGCGTCGGCTCACTTGGTTCCTAACTTGCACACAGCCTCAGACTCGAATCCAATAGGAACACGCTACCTATTCTAAATCAATGGAGAGTAGACCAGAGAAGTAGACCATTGTAGGCGGCTCATAAACCACATGGTAACGTAAGTACATATTTGTGCAAAATAGTATTACTCATACAACCTCACGAGTGTTAACATCCATTAGTCTCTAGTGTATCTAGATGTATTATATTGTATTTGGCATTTTCTGACGTAAGGTCTAGGGTAGCGTCAGAAACCAATTGATGTACTTTCTTCCGTACGGAAAGCATCGAATCTATTCTGTTCATTAGTGAACGGTTCTATTCATTCTACGCAACAAAAGCCTAATGCAAGCCTAAGTTGTTTACTCAAATCGTTGACACTGATAGCTATAGAATACCTCAATTTTGCGGTTCAAATAATATATCTAGTCTAGCCTAATGAATTTGACATTGAGAATACCGTATGTAAAAAAAGGAAAGTAATACATGATTAATCTACACACACACACACACAACATCTAAACACCGTTTTTTTCTTCAAATATACTTTAAACGCATAGATGATCCGGCAGCGATCAACTCTCAAACATGAGGCTCGGTTAAACCTCGAACAACCAGGGCCACCGAACCATATGCAGTACATTAAAAATACAACCCTCATCAAACGCAGAATGATGCACCGGTTGTTGATATACCTGTAATGAATATTCAGTCGATCGGTGATTTGTCCATCACATAGGCTTATCAGTCACAATACTATCTACTGAAGCCAAAGAAGAAACCGGCTGCTTCCAGAACGTCTGAACGGCAATCAACGTTGTGCAGTCAGTAAAACACCAAGAAGCTCCCACTGGGCGGTCGCCCTATCCGAGAATTAAAGTACAAGCGACGAACACCACTGGCGCACAATCATAGCGTGCCAGCTTGTCAATGTCCTGTTGACGTTTTCCTATTTTCCCGGACCATTCAATCCCGTCCCCCGTTTCCGGAAACTCAATTCCATCCTATACATTTTCGCATACACTTCCGAAATCCGGAAACAAACACATAAGTTCTTACAATACCACGTCTAAGTATACGCCCGTCAGAATTCTCGTGTCATAAGCTGATGGTGCTCCGATATCTATCTGGCTTAGCATTGCCCAGAGCTCTTATTCATCTTTTATTATCATTACACTTCTTTCCTGCATCTGCATTCTTCGACGGAAAACCACACACAGGTGCGCACAGGGATGTGCACTGCTGCTGCTGCTGCTGCTGATGATGATGATGATGATGATGATGATGATGATGATGATGATGATGATGATGATGATGTGCACAGCACGGTTGTGACAACCTGCGGTCCGGTCGAGCGCTCCAATCTAACTTAGTATGTTCGTTCGCACTGTGTACCCTGAATATACCTTTCCGCATGGTTGTGACAAAAACACAGATGAGGTGTAAACACTAGCATAATCGAGTATGACAGCCGCATTCTATAGCTCTCCATGCAGGGTCAGGATCCAACGAAAATCTGTTCATCTCTACCAAAGAGATGACTGGATGGGACTTGAGTGCGACCATCTCGGACGTCTCTTTTTCTAGCTTTTGAGGTTCTCTGTTGTCTTTCCTGGCCGGGGCTGTATCCAAATCCATGTGTTCATCGTCTTGTCCTCTATCTCAGTATATCCATTTCTCTGTTCACCGCTTGCGATAGCCCGCGGTTTTTGTTTCTAAGTGTCTGTCTCACCATACTCGTTGCTACCACAAGTTAGTCGCCTGTATGTGCTTTTAGCTGCTCAGCGGGATGACTCTAGGTCCCTATACGACCGCGCTACCTCATATCATTGTTCGGAGGATAATGGAATGCGACCGTCGCACATACTAACTCTAATGGCTGTATTTCGCTTTAAAGCGTAATAGGCTGCTGGTTAAAATGTTCCCTGGGTTTGGCAACATGTTCGCAAAGCTTTCGGCACCTATTGAGTTGACACCTTTAGTTCGTAACAGTATAGCAGTACGTCGTGGTTCACCGATTTGTCGTTGTTCAGCCGTGCGTGGGTCAGTAGGCCTACAATCCGACGACAAGCTCAGCGGACACATTAACTGTCAAACTCTCAACTTGAGCTACAAGTGTCCTCCCCTGCGTCAAACGTATTGCTTGAGTGTCTTGCAATGATATAACCTTAAATAGAAAAGTGGTCCCAGACGGCTTGAAGGGAAATAGTACTGTGACATGAGTTGGAATGAGTGACTCAAGCACATGTCGAAACCGTCTTTGCATTCGAAAATAATACAGTTTACAAGTACATATTGTCTGGACTCGGAGGTTAGCAGCAAGCCTTCGGTTCAGCGGCCGGTTACAGAAAAATAATCTGGCGACTCAGATCCTCACACATTCGGCGCACTTCCATGCCGATGCTCACCTTTGATGACCTTGTATTTTTAGAATAACATGGACAGAATCCCCTAAAGTGAAAAATAATACACGAACAGTGCGCTGACGTCTACAGAGTTTTTTTAGCGGCACGGCAACTACCGGCATGACTCAGTGCGGACGCCAAGGTAGTAAGGTGGACACACCATAACAACCCGGAGTGAGTCATGTCGAGGCTGCACACTGAGCGTGTGATCGATAATCTAACCGGTATTTCTCACTACGCACACAGCTATGACCAAAACTGTATGTTTTGTTAGTGTCAGAATATGGAGTGAATGGGTGTCGAAATTAAACAATTTGTTTGTAAGAACAGTGTTGACATCAACCGACAGATTCGAAAAGGGTTTATGGTGATCATTCAGGGATTTCACGCTGCACGGAACAAAACAGTTGAACAGCAGACCAACGCGGAGCAAAATCAATCCCAGCAGCGCACTATAGTTCAAGGACGAGGTCGATGACTGACATAGGTAGAACTGCTGCACTGAAAGCTCAGGTATTTTCGGTAACCGTCTTCACATTCCCTTATCCTCAGTGTCCCATGTGTGTAATGAATTCTTTCAACTACTCCTAGAGCCCTGAACAGAGAATCCCATTCCGACAGACGACCGCAGAACAAGACTTTTGGTCTCCAGGGTACGAAAATACGGTTGAAAGTTTCCAGACACTTATATGCTACAATGGCCAACCGTACGTTATAAACCAGTGATTTCAGAAACCCTGGACCGTTTGTGCTGGTTATATCACAACAAATATGTGCACAAAGATCATGGAGTCCTCCATTTTCATACATCGTTCGAGGTTGATAAACTTGTGAGAAGGGTCGACGACTCAACC
This sequence comes from Clonorchis sinensis, assembly GCA_003604175.2. NCBI lineage: Eukaryota > Metazoa > Platyhelminthes > Trematoda > Opisthorchiida > Opisthorchiidae > Clonorchis > Clonorchis sinensis. The sequence continues at coordinate 202,547,078 of CM030369.1, forward strand.
GTCCGGTCTTCAGAGGATTTCCGGCTATTCAACACAAGAACAGGTAGTGGAGGGGAGAACCACATCCGTTCCTTATACAGATCTACTCTAGTAAAGTGCATTCTCAGCAGGGAGCGCTGTATTACGACCCATCACTAAATCTCAATTCCTAAATTTGGCCTAACAAATGAGGTGCATGAAACCATCTCCACTGAAGCTACTCTGAAGCAGAAGGGTATTTCTGTCGATGCATATTATGCCAACGTGGTATACCTTGGGGCTAAGTTTTGTACCATCTGGCGTGTTGCAAGAAAAAAGAAAAAGAACCAGAATCAATCCGACATTCAGGTGTATTTGTGGACGCAAGGTTGCAAGTCTCTTGCCGCAGGCATGCACGTGTGTGGCTTGCATTTGGATAGCCTTAGTACTAGACTGAGTGAATAGCGACAGCGGATAGTTTAGAGCAGTCTCAAATGTCCCGTTGAGTGGGGTCTGTGTTCTCCAGTTGAACTTTAAAAAAGAGTTATCGCCCAATGAAAATAAAACCTCGAGAAGTTTTAAGCTAAACAACCGCTATTTTAAGGTTAAATCACTAAAACATTTTCAGGTAGATGGACAAGGAAACAAGACATCTATACACCGAATTTCAAATTCCTCAAGTTACCTCGAACCTCGAAAAATGATCATTCATTATTTATGGTATTTGTTAGTAACATTGCAGTCTATTAAAATAAAAAAGCTGACACCAGCCTGTTTCCATGATCAAATCGTTAGAGTAGGTTAAACGATATGAAACTAGCATTATTGATTGTGGAATCTGGAGAGGGCAGTACAGTCCCTTATCGTCTTGTTCTTTATCCATACCGTTCTTCACAATGGTAATATTGGAACCTGAAAATGACTGTCTATTGAGATCCGCTGAACCAGGCTGCGTGACATTTGTCTTCGTGCGATAAACATCCCCACCGTCGCCTCAGTCTCCTCAAGGAACCGGAAATAAACACCTCAAAGTTGAGCAACTCATTTCTCGTCCTATCCTAAAGTCCTCGTTACTTTAACCCCAGCTTCCTCTCTGAATACTACATAGTATGTTCGCGGTATGAAATTTGAACATTTTTTAATAGAGATTTCGTCCCATAAGTAAAGTCAGTTTGTGCCCAAAACCCGAGAAGCACTGTGCGTTTGCTTCATCCTTATTACGAGTCATCAGCAGTGCCCTCCTCATGAATCGCCAGAGCGACTGGAACTCGCAGTTTACCGCATACTAATTGAAAACCATTCGGAAACAAGCAGCTGATTAGCAGGCTGTCTAACTAATGCTTAGTTTCATCCTTAAATCATATGAGATCATGTGTTGAATAGCTGCCCTCAGAGAGAGGGTTCGCTCGTCCTGTGAAATATGCTTCTTTTCGAGCTGCTTGTATTTTGATCATAGTATGAGAATGAGTATAGTTGCTGTGGCCTGGGTGAATAGAGACGTCTAGGATGGACCCCGAATAACATGCAAACTGAAACAAGCATCCTATCTAGGTTTGAACAATGGATTGGTGCTTGATCCAGCAAACGTGGTTTTGATTGATCTGTTCTAAAGACTACTGTGAACTGGTTATCTTGAGTCCCAAGTTTCCGACGGAAACACAAGGAATGAATAACTGACGAAGAGTTAAGTTTGAGCTAGAACTGCACCCATTCGATTTGCAGACGATGTCTAGTAAACACTCGTGCTTTCCAAAAGAAAAATGCCTCTAATCTGAAGCCCATAATAAGAGTGATCATAGGATTTGTTCGTGGATGTTTCTCCTGAATACGTATGGGAACAAACAATCGCCCTAAAACTCTTCCTGTTTTGCGTAGTTACCTGCAAAATCTAACAGTTATAGGTTCACAATTAAAGTCGTTTTGCTGTGATCAGTGTAGTGACTTGTTTTTTACTTTCCTTTTCAGGACTACAATTTGACTTCCACTTTCCACACTTTTATGGACTGCCATAGTTTCTGTCCAATTGTGCTGCAACAAACACTAGTAACATACTCGATAGTACGATGAATTTGTGGTCACAGCGTGACTTGTTGCTGGGCTTTATGTCGAATGTTTCGCGTCACTTTCATTGGTCCCCACTAGGAAGTCACGTGAATAGTGCGCAGTTAGGTGAGTAAATGGATGGCGCAAGTCCTCTGAGGCCATTGGCGTCCACGAACCAGCTGTTTCGGAACGGCTGTGCACATGATAGCCAAGCAAGAATTATACCCAAAATTCAATGAGCTGTTGCTCTGCTCGACCGAAAGCCCCGAGCTGAATGTCAGCCCTTTTTATCGTGATAGTATCTTACATCATCTTCAATTTTCTTCACGAATTGACTGATCCTACCAGTCGGTCTTGCTGAATCAGGTGACTATTGATCTGTTCGCCGAGCCTGATGGTTTGCTTCCACACAAGTTGAGGAGACATCATCAGTGAAGGCTTGGGTGATGGTGTCTCTTCGACTGGTAACAGAACGTTTGCAAGCAAAGTGCCACATTCGGTGAAGAGATCAGCAGAAACCTGACCAAAGACCAATATTACTATTGTTCTTTACGAAGAGGCACTGCAGTTGATCCCTCACTTCTCCAAACCCCACAACCCTCCCTGAATGGCTTATTCACGTGCCTTTGTGCAGTGCGCGAAAAAGCAATTGTATGGATGCAGGTGGGTCTACACCTCCCCTCGCACACGTGTTCTGACCACTTAACTGCTCGCACTACTTCAGTCGATAAGGCCGAATACGCTAGTTAGTTGCAGGGTTGATTAGTTACAAGGTGTAGACCCTGAGAGATCTTTCTGGAGTCTCGCAAAAGCCGTCGGCCGTAGTTTCTATGTGTATGTCTTTCTTCCCATTCATGATTTCCATTAAACCTCGACCACAGTAAATAGTTAGGCTTTTGCTTAGCACTCTGCTTCCAATTCAACAAAGTCTCTCATACCTATTTCAGTTTGTCCATCAGATTACACTCTCTTGTCCTCACACCCTCATACCACCAGGAATTTGGGTCAATCTCTTCTCTACTCTAACACACTTAAGCCCCAGGTGTGGGTCTTATCACACCGTTTTTACTCCGAATTTGCCCTCTGAGGGTCACCCCTGTCGTTCCCCGCCTACTTCGCCTATCCCTGTCCGCTGGTGTTGTGCGCATCAACACCGTAGACCGCCTTCTGATCCGAATAACCACCGACTCAGCCCACCCCGTTTTATCCAGAGTCCTCGAACCACTGTTCGCCAAAGAGCTTCTGAGTGACCTCAACAGCAGTGCCTCCGTGAACGACCACCAACATGGAGTGAAGCAGCACCGCTCCATTGGCAACCTGCTGGCGCGTGTTTCTTACATCTGGTCATCTGCCCTAGATCCCTTGGATGAAACTGGACTAGTCTGACTGAACGTTTTGAGAGCTTTCGGTCGAGTTTGGCATGAGAGCCTTTTCATCAAACTATCCAGGCATGGCATGTACCCTCATTTGACCAAGTGGACTGGACTTAATGAATCTGTCCTCTCAAACCACTGGATCGGCGCTGGAGTTCGCAACGCTGAGTTCCATATCCTACTCGCTGTCCGTAACTACCCTACTTTGGCCACTCTCTGGTTGCATTTATGCCTTATGAGAAGACGATTTTACCCCCCATCACTCCTGTTCTTTTCTCTTCCATTGATCCCCCTAATCCTAGTTAGGTGACATCCACATCGGAACCTCCAGTACATCGGATGCACGAACCGGGGCGATTGAGGTTTTTCCAATGCAGGAACACAAAGTGCCTTTAAATCTCTAAAACAAATCCCTCTCCCTTTGCTGTTTCGCCTTCAGCCACACTCTGTTCATCGGCTCTGGCCTCATTTTATCATTTCGTTACTTTTTCTCATTCACACCCAGAGGTCACAGGTCAAACAAGTTAGGGCTCAGGCCTCCAAAAGGGTTGAATTTATATCCTGACCCCGGAAGTTCTTTTTCACCTCCCAGGCGCTTGTGATATACCGGTCTCAGACTCGCCTCACTAGTTGGCACTGTTGTCATGCCTGGTGGGAAAGTCGTTCCAGCAACTGTCCATTCCTAACCGATTCTGGGTTGTGCGCGTGACTACTTGTTTCCCATGTTTTTTAAATGCCCTAGCATGTAGCTGCGTGGCTTTGGATATTTTCATTATTTTTAAAGTAGCTCCCAACAAAGGTTCTCCCTTCCCATGTGATCCACTGTGATTTACAAAAAACAGTCGAAAATTGGAGCACCTCTAGTAGGAATATTACCTTGCTCGTCTAAGTAAGCAGTGAACACCAGCCGTCAAGGCAAAAATTTCCAACAGGCGTGGCCAAAAAAGCGAATGTAGATCGGATGCCGAACCACAATCGAACCGACCGAATCGGCTAATCATGAGAATGCGACGGTCGATTCGCTCCTAGTAAGAGGCCACAGTCGTCCAGACGACGAGGCTAATGTAAAGATGATCGTAGCTTTTGTGTGATTTTTCCGCCTGCCGACGTCTGACCGAATTTGATGTTGCAACTCATCGTCACAAGAATACGTAGTTGGTCAGGTCATGGTTCAACAAGTATGGTCAGAAGAAAGGATGCGAGTCGGTCTATTATTATGTACATCGAATAATTGGTTAGGTAAGGGAATCGGGGCACCTCTAACGTCGACAAAGTAAGTGACACTCAGTCGCTTAAAGCACACGGAAAAGCAATATCAACATGGAACACCCACCGAATGAGGCCCAAAATAGTGATGCTCAAACGCCCACCGGTTTCACTAGTAACTGAGTTCTCCATCCAAGCGAAAGGTCAGCTACACATGCTATCACTAACCGGTGCACCAGATTCCCAAACTTAGACATGAAGCGACTCAGCTGGGATTAAGCTAAATCTCCAGTTGAAGCCAGCTTAATTTGCAAAAAGACAATGCGTTATCATTGGTGCTCGAAGCGCTATATTATGCTATGCATCAACTGGTTGGTTTTACGGACTGTCGTGTCATCAGGCTGTCCAAAAGTATTTTGTTGGCTCAAGCCATGGTTGCTATGTGAATACAGCACTGAAAAAGTTCCATTTACGTCTGTTATAGATTGAACGTTATCCGGAGCCAGACAACTGAGACGGTGTTCACATGAGACTCCAATGAATATCTCGTTTATGACATGTCGAATTTCGTGCCCATGAATCCAATGTGATTGATGAAAATTTGAGGTTTACGTATACCTGATGAACTTCAAATTGGGTTAAACGGAAAGCGGCCGGTAAAGAGGTTTTTAACACCCATCTAAGTACTGAGGAATTGAGAGTAACTGTTTTGGTCTGCGTCTTATGTGTGAACCTTCACCTAAAGCTTCGATATCAATATGCTTACGTGTCATTGACTGAGTTGTGCGCTTGCTCGAAGTAACCAAAAAAGCTGCTGCAGTTTAACCTTGACTTATCCATATCAAACCATTTTACACAGATATACAGGAAAATCCCTTAATAAGGGACATTAGAGAGTTAGGGACATTGTTGAGTTGTCCATAGGTCTGTCGTTCAAACTGCCACATGAAGTAGGAGCATTCAGCTGAACAGGACAAGGAATACCGCACACAGTCACACAGGGTCAAAAAACCTTTCGTTTACCTCATACTCCCCGTTATCAGTTGTGGTTCATGAACTGATAGGTTAAACACTTTCAGTTTGCTAATGGTCTGTCTCAAACTTTTGACAAAATATTGTGAAAAGGTGCAAACGAGTGACTGCTAGTCATGCTTTAAACCGATCTTTGTCACAGGCCGGTATTGTCTGACCGTCACGTAATTGTCGCTGGAGTTGAAGCGAAGTGCACCGCGCGTACCTTTGCATGTCGTGGGCACGTGGGTGTATGGACATATGTGTGCGTGTGCGTGCGCGTGTGTGCATGCTTGTGCTTTGGGCTTACCGGCAAATTTGACCTTGGAAATCTGCGACCGTTTGCCTCCCGAGGTCCAAATTACGGTTATGAGTTTTGAAGGCCAGTATAGTTGTGATAACACCAGCCGACATGCAACCGTCCTCTGAATGGGGCGCAACAACCGGATTGACGTGGGGACTCATCGACATTATCAAGTCAGCCAGTCATTATGACACCGGGATGGGCAGCTTTTCTAATCAAAACAACCATATGGTCTGCGCGGGACATTATGAGACAGCTGCATGTGTAATGGCTAGGATGAGTGAAACCATTCACCCTCGGAAAAGTGGAGCTCGGTAGGTTGCATATCTGGAAGTGAATACAGAGACCCAAGGGCGGCTCCTGCACACATTTGAGCTAATAAGCTTGCGGAAGGGTTATACTACTGAATTGTATCTAACCCCAATGCAAATATAACGCAGTCTGGATAGCAGACAATCGAAAGTCTTTGCAACCAACAATTTCTGCTTGGTTGCTTAACCATAAGCGAGTCCCTTTCTTGTATCGTCGCTGTTAATTTTGACCGACAGGTTTATGAGAAACACCTTAATATCTAATGGTCATTTGGGCATATATTCACAAAACCCTAGGTTCTCCATATTGAGGAGCTTAACTGTAGATCGAACCACATATGAATGCGCAAACAGTTCAAGCTTGGCGGCCCTATCTCCACTTTACATTTAAGGGCGGACCACTAGGTATGGTTATTGTGTCGGTGGGTACCGGTTTTCTACTCTACTTCAGGCTTGAAACGAAAAGCGAGGACGGTTCCTCATAACGTTTTGGCAACGGGGTGAGTGGAGGAAAATTGAAGCCAGTATGAGAGGAGGAGCCCCGCTCCACTATTAAAACAGTATTCAGTGTCAGAACACTTATCTGAAGTCCCTTGATATGATACTACTCACCAGGTTGATGAAAGCACATGTAGAGTCTAATGCCAGTTTAACACCATTTTGGAAATCGTCGGATAGGCCTACTCGCTGAATTTCCATCGGCCTTATCTTGCAGTTCGACAGCGGACTGGACTAGAGATTCATCTGAGATTCAGTTGAGTCTTATGTCAATACGTATTAACCTGCAAGCCAGCGTTTGTACTAGTGGTTTTGTTCCACTTCTCTATACAATTTCCTGTGTTCAGTGTTTGATCAACTATCCACTAAGCAATGCACCAACCATGCTGGAATAGTTTTCATATCGAATGAGTTGCTTTCGTGACTACTTTGATGTCTGTCTGTTAGCCAAGTGAGCTCGGCTTCAGCAAACAAAACATCTGTGCCGTCTGACCGCTTTCTTCGCCTGGTAGGGGCTAATCGGTTCTCAGCAGCGCTGTTTTCTCCACTTTTAATGTGATTGCTCGTTGTCATAGCAAAGAATAAACATTCGTTCGTATGTTCGCCATTGACGCTTGAATGATGCCGAGACGAAGTCTCTAGCTTGTGCGCGTCTGTGTGCATACGTGCCTGTGGGTGCTTGCGTGTGCAGTCGTGCGTCCGCACTCGGGCCATCTGCAGCACGAGCAGGAAACCGGATAGACAAGCGGAAAGGAGGAAATAGAGCATTGATTAAACCCAAACATGGCTGCTGTGGTAACACAATGCTAACCTGTCTAACGTTGTTCACGTACATTGTGTTGACCGTATTTGCTTCCGCCCCGCCTACCCACCCGTCCCCACTTCTCGCCCTCGCTGTCTGTCTCGCACCCACCCTTTCGCGCGCTCTGACCGAGGCCACACAGTGTTCGATCGATGAAACGGAAGAGAGGAAGAACAAAAGCGGAAGCAGTCCAATGGGCGTAGGATTGTCAGTCAAGCGGATGCTGAAGAGAAATCGACTTTCCGGTCAGGCCGGAAAACTAATCGCTATCTATCCAAGCTCTTGATGGAAAGGCAGCGAAGCATAGGCTCAGTAGGAATAGGTTAGCAGTAGCACTGGGATTATGAACAGCAAGGGTGGTCAGGAAGTAATAAATCAACCATTGAATGACAGAATTTGCGAACGTTGCGTGACAAGCTGGAAATAAATACCACCCCTGTACACCACACAGCATTCTGAGGCATTTCAATACAAACATCATTCAGCTAAACCCCCTATACTTTCCACAGGCTCAGAGAACACCATGCGCAGACGGCACAGTATTTAGACCAGATTATTTTCGAATTCTTTCCCACTAACTCATTCCATCTGGTTTGAACAACCTACAGACATCCGTCGAACCACCCACCATAAAAACATCCCTTCATGTTACGTCAATGTCAGCAAGCGCATTTGACATTGTCGTCCACAGACTCGACTTCGCTTCTATATAGACTATATAAGCTTGTCTAGTGACCAACTTATGCACCCGCCGCAGAAACCCAGTCTCCGAAACATAAATGGGGTAGATGTAATACACTACTTATAAGGATGCTGAAAACTCTGCAGTTGCTTAAGAACATGATGAACGAGAGACTCACCTGGAGCCCAGGTGACTGTGTATTCCCAAATAAAAGTGCCAAAATTGTTTTGAAAGCTAGCCATTGGACAATACGACGCCTCGTGGAGATAATCCGGTTAGTTCTTCTGACAAAACTAACGAACTGGAGATTGAACGTTTCGGAAATTGGGACAACTGAAGTCTCTCGGATTGAAGTTCTGCTTGAAATGCAAAACTTGTTTACTTTATTACTGACTTTTTTCCAAGCACCTCTTCCGTTTCCTCTGTAACGCGTGTTAGTCCACCCAGGTTAGAGGGAAGGCCATGCGTACAAATATCAACAAGTTGTTTAAACGGACTACTGTCAATACCTTCACCGGCTGGTTGTAGAGCCAAACTAAAGCTGGCGGGAGATTACCGCCCTTATGGAGGAATTCAGTCATCAGTACTACTACTATTGTCATGTATTTTTGAAAAGTATGATCACAAACATGAAAAGTAAACCTGAGTGATTGATGTAGAAGGGTGTAACAGCAGATCATTAGACAAAACAAGGCGTATTAGCAATACATCAGTCAGACAAGATGGTTTCCAACCTATGTAAGAATGTTTGGTGTGGAAACACACGTGCAAAGACCAGTCGCTGAAGGAAGAACAAACACTGCTGAATGCTTTTCAAGGCGCAAGGTGTTCGTCATAGAGGGTCAACTGTGAAAGTCAATGGCACGAATGTACACTAAACGCCATGTACTGTTCAGCTGTAGCAACCTTTCGGTGCCTAACTGCCATGCCACCCGAAGGTTGCACGAGGGCTGTGATACTGCCAGGTTGCCCAAGCCTAGACAGGGAAAGTCGAGAGGCAGAGGTGGGGTTCGAACCACGGACCTTCCGGTCAGTAAATTCGCGCTCTAACCACTTGGGCCATCTCGCCATGTACCACGTAAAAAAGTCTCGAAAGCACGTAGAGGACCCAAAATAGTGAGCAAACACAAATCACTATCTGTGAACTTCCGGGTTCAACAACAGTCATGGCGGACTGAGGAAAGAAGACTCCTCGAAATGAAATGATCGTCGGTTAGTGAACCGAAAAGTCGACATCAGAACCGATGGTGAGCAGGGCTGACGTGATGGCGAAGGAACAATCATCAACACTATACTTCTCTTTCTTCTCATTCGACAGAATCACTGCGCTCCCATACAAGACTATGCTTACGTCTATCACAGTTGTTCGGAGCTCTCGAAAAGCCATTAGGTCAATTAGGTGCAGTCAACTTTTCGAAGACGGTGTATCCCAAACGACAGAGACGTTTCGCGAGTTCCCTTGCAATCCGATTATGACGAGCACATCTAGCATCATGCATGATCCAGCAGAACTGCAAAATATGCACCAAACTCTCCGGTCGGCCACAACGACAGCAGATCGTCCGGCCACCATGACCACGCCGAGCGTCCTGACAGGCTGCACCGGGGTTCGATATGGGGAATCAGTATCCGGCGAAACACACGGCATCGATTCGAGAGAGGTGAAGCGACCAACTCTTGTAAACCGCGAACAACAACGCTGTTGCGTAGGATATCGCCCTAAGCAGTAAACAGTTCTTCCTTGGTGTTCATGCACGCAACTTGAACTCGGATCGGAAGGTCAAGATCCAAATAACTTTACCAAATGCAGGATCACTGACCACGATGGATAGTATTCCACCATGCGTAGACAGAAGCTTTCCCATGCGTGCTTTCCGCTGTATCGGGATAGTAGAATTCACAGATGGGATACCGAGTCCCCATGTTATTTACCGACATGGATTCAGCTGACTGGGATATTCTCCGGTAGACGTAGCCAGCCATGAATAGTTTGCCTGATGTACTTGTCCAACCTTTTGAGGGTTGGGCAGAACGGCAACGAAAGGGTGTACCAGATAAACTGTTATCTTTTTTATTTTTACTTCACGCCCATTTTATCCGGTTTACCAGGCATAAAGTTGTTGAACCGACAGCGTTAATTCGAAGACATGAGTTCATTGTTAATGGTCAAACGGAAGTCAAGCCGATAAACAATTCACTAGTCACTTGTGTCTGATTAGAATAGCTCTCAACTGGGGAAAAAAGAATGCATTGATTCGTGAATAAACATTCATCTGTACAAACAAACCAAAGACGGTTAACGGTCAGGGGAAATCGATCTTCTGACATTACTATGCGGAAAATCTGTGTACCAAAAGTGTTACTGTACGATCCTCGTAAGGCTCACGTGTACATCGCAATCCGACGAATGTCACCACCTCCTGTACTGACAGTCATAAGACGTCACTGATTACTGTGTAAAATTCTGTCATCGATTAGTAGGTTGAGCGCAACCAAGGGAGTGCGTATTCTATTGAGATGCGGTTTTCAGCAGATTCGCAAAACGTTCTTGTCAAATTTCCAATCTACCGATGTTTTTGAGTTTCCTTAACTCAAGGGTCAACACTCACCGCCTGAATCGTATTTTTTGATATCCTCATCTGGTGATGATACTCCACACACGTGTCGGTTCACTGAACCCTGAAGCGTGTCGAAGTCCAGGGACGAGAAATCTCACAGTAAGCTGTGTGAACGTGCCAGAGCCTTCGCATCGAGCTCACTCGTCGCCTCAAGCTTACATCCGATGAATCACCAACGTGAATGGGCAAGCCAACCACCGAATTGACTGAGCGATACGCCCGCCTATATGAGAGGAGCTTGAGAGGATTGTGGTTGTGAAAAGATCTGGCCTTGGTAACTTGGCGACAGTCGAGCGTTGGTATATCAGTCGGTTATTAATACGCGGGTCTACTGGCTTTCAGCGCCTGTTTGCCAGAGCCCACTTAGGAACCGCTTGATACAGTAATGAAGCCGTATGACACAGTGCACAAATCATGCACATGGTTGAGGCGAAAGCTAAATTGCATGCTCGACGTTATATAAAATAACGAAAAGACAATTACCCACATTCAGTCGCTTGAAAACATCATAAACGAGAGTATCAGCCTGGTTCCAGGTGAGTTCCCTCAAAACGAAATTGGTTTGCAAATGAGTGTATTTCGCTAATTTCGTGCAATTTGGGTTCAAGTAGCACATGAGGTTGACGGAAACTCGGGTACTACGCCTACCTGATGAGCCTCAACTTGAAGGGCGAAACCGGTCGTGGAATGTCGAAGAGTTTTCAGCAACCTTATGAGTAGTGTATTACGTCTATAGGTGTATCGCGATATCTCAAATGTCGTACCGAACGAGACAGGAGGTGGCCTGGTGCAGCACATGTTGTTGCTTAAAAACGTTCTAAGGAGACATTCAGCTGGGTTCCAGGTGATTCTTCCGGAAAACCACATGGGTTCGCAAATGAGTGTATTCCGCTAACCTGTTATATACTTTCTAATCCCCGTAAAGAAAAGTGCAACCCACTTAAATGTGCACACCAACGGTGAATGGATTACCGTCACGAAGAGACTGGACCCTACCGTGGTGTGGCGGTTTGTGTACCTCGGCGACCCATTGAGCTATACTGGGGGGTGCCCGCGTGACACTCACAGAGTCTCTCATACCAGGTTGGTCCATGGGTAGAGGTCTGACGAACACAGTCTCCTGGCCCTCCAGGTTGGGGGTTGGAACATGTGTGGCGACGTGTTCCGTAAAAATGGTAATGCACTTGCATTTCCAGCCCAACACCGCTGCCTTGCGGTTAGGCTTTTGAGCCAAAGGCTTTGGTTGAGGACCCTAATCGTCCTCCTGTCTAGGTGTGGGCGCCCTGGAAGTATCCCAGCCCTCGTACAACCATGACATGATGACCGTGTTAAACCGCCTTTACCACCGTACGATGGTCCTCTTCGTGTTCCTTCGAGTTCCGAAAAACAATTCACTGTCCAAGTACTCGATAAACCTGTAACCGTATCCATTGATCGAATTAAACCGGCAAGTGGAATCCAGTACTCCCATATCGACTTTACACACTCCAATCACTAATTCATCGCATTCTTCTACGTCTCCACCTATATCGCCCGCCACTCATATAGATAATCAACAGATAACTCTCTCTGGTAGACACGTCGCAGGTTAGCAACGGGCGATTAAAGTTTACATTCTGTTCGGCCTTATGCACTATCTCCAGGAGCTGTGTTGCAGGAGGCCAGCTGAACTGCCCTTCGAAGTGTTCGGCCCATCGTTCCAGTCAGCATTTTTGTGAGTGAGCCGCCTTTCTTGCTTATCGTTTCGCTGACCGTTACTTCCCTGGGACTAGTCGATCGCAGCAGTTACTATAAGGCACGGCTGATTCCCGTAGCAAAAGCCTTCTCCATCTCTCGAGCTTTCGATGTCCACCGGAGCTCTCGGTCTTTTCTTGGGCTCTCCACTATTTGGGATTTGAGGGATTTGGATGTGCCGTCGCACTCGTTGCCTGCTGGTATGGATTTCCTGGCATTAACCAGCGCTAGCGATCTCAACGATTTCTAGTGGTCTGGTGTTCGAAGTGGAGAAGTCGGATAGACAGCACTGAACGCTGCTAGCAAAGCACTTTTCATATTTTTTCATGCTTCACCCACACGCTCATCACCACCACAGTATTGGTTTACTGTGGAGAGTTCTTGGGCTTGCTGAGATCGATAAGGTTGACGTGTGGTTGTTCTTCGAAGATGGGAGATTGGCAAGCCTCTTGCTGACTTGCGAGGGCCTGAGCGGAAATGGACTGTCAGGCGTGCATGCATAACATGATCAGAACCTAGCTGTGTACTCGGGAGGTAACCGTAGTCTTGCAGTGCGGTTCTCCACCGGTGGTTGACGGCCATGTGATTCAACTGGGTTCACGGTTGATTTGCGGTTGGTGGCCGCCAGGTTAGGCGATGTGAACGTCTATGTTGAAAGTCCGAGAAATAGTTGCTGAAGGGGACACAACTGGAGTCGCTCTCCTTTGTCTGTGCGACAAGCATCGACTCCGAATCGACCGCCCAGATAGATTCCACGGAGCACAGACGACCGACTTGGGCATTCATATCGCTCGCATTGGAGCACATTGTCATTGCTACTCTCTCGACGAGTGAACCCGGATATCTATCGACAGAAATTATCTCTCTCAACCACAAAACTGCATCTCTTGGAGACACAGCATACATCAATTTTAAGGGAGCATAAGGTTTCATCAATCATTGCCTGTTTGTCAATTTGACATAGAGTACGGACGTTAGAAGCTCTTATATAGAAAGGATCTCGTGGATTTAGAGGTGTTACTTTGTTCGTTGTTAATGGGCAGCGAGGAGTACAGGGCCTTTCGGTCAGATAAGTGACAGTCAAATGACTCAGCGACGTTTGCTTGTGTGGTGGGAAGGGGCTGCGGAGAGATATCGGTGAACACAGAAATGCGCAGGCAAACGATATTTCGCGGTTGTCTAGGTCGAATGGGCTTTGGTTGAGGTACACTACCTTGAGTCTTCGACTCAAAATTCCGACCCACAAGGCGGTGGGGAACGTATGGCTGTGTTCATGGACCCTGTCCACAGCTTCTGATTCAAAAGTCTGACCCTCGAGGCAGCGGACAGTGGGTTTTTCTTTGGGTACCCTGCCCGGAACCGACGACTCAACAATGGGACCTGCACGGTGGCAGGGTGTCGGCCTAACCCGAGGGCGCAAAATATAAGGTATTACTGTCTCGTTCCGGATGCCTCTGCACACAGCAGGTGCCTTTTGAGCAGCACCGGACTCTTTGGTTTTAAAAGTATATCGACCGTATTGAATAATGCGTCGGCGGTCACGGGCAATCGTTGGGCAATCGTGGGCGTGCGGTTTTTCGGGTCGACCTTTTCCAACTCCTCCCATTTCTGGGAAGGGCAGGATCGCTGCTTCCATAAATAGGGACATGCTCGTCGCCTGGGGGAACCACCTTACTGTCTTCACACTCCTATCGCAGAGGACAACACGAAAATACGGTCGACAAACATGGTGGGAGTGTGGAGGTCAAACTGGTCAGTCGACAAGTTTGCACGTGTCTTCGATGAGCAAATGGTCCGGTTGGTGATATTCAGTGCTTTAAATCAGGATACTTCCCAAACTTGATTACGGGTATGAGGGCGCCTTGAACTCGACTACAAGCCGTAGAGAAAACATTTGCGGCCGCGTACCTCCCCTGGTTGGCAAATCAAAGTTCTGAGTAGAGTAAAAGGTGGTGGAAAATAGATAGACATTGGAGCCCGATCAGTCTTGGCAGCCTTGCCTGAGTACTAACAGTATCCCGTTTTCTTTGTCTTGTCCTTCGTTCCGAAATACGGAAGTAACAGTGGACAAAATGAATAGGTGCACAGTGAGTCAAGGCCTGAGGGGCTGAGGGAATAGCCCTTTTTAAACTGTTGTGATTGTGTGGACGTCTTCCTGACGTCTGTAAACATCATCCAGTCCGTTTATACCTCGTCAAATCTTCATATGGGCGCGAGACCGTTGATGTATGGGATTAAATGCACGGGCAATTGCTCACGGCCTGACAACCAAGAAATACTAAATGAAGGGGCTATTTTCACCTATACGGATTACAAATTAGACGACGATCAGAACAACCAAAATCCAAACAGGACAGCATAAATCGGGCGAATGCGGTGGCCCACACTTCTTGGGTAAATAGGAAATCCATGAATAACGAGAAGCGGTGAACAGGAGGTCCCGATAATCTTACTCAAGGCACTGACTTGCTCATGGTGGGAACCATAATACTCAAAGAAGATGGAACACAAAAATTCATAAGGACTCACTTGGCAATCTGCTGGGCGGCGCTTAACGTTCGATCACGTAACCTCTGAATAGTGCCCTTACGTAAGTCATTAAGCTTCTCTATTGATGGAGAAACAGCGTCCAAAGTTGCCGAACCATAGGTTTTTTCCACAAAAAGTCGGATAGGTTTCTTCAATTCAACATCTGAAGAGGACCGACATGGGACACTGACGAATGCCATTGAAAAGAAACTCGACAGGGGACTCAAAATGAAACTAGACGAACTTCATGGTTGTACGGCAGTGAAGCATCAGTGTCAACACTGATGTTGCTGTCTTTGATGATGATGATGAAGATGAATGGATTATGCTCGTTTTTTGGCGAATACTGTGTATTTCCAGTTATTTCCAAGCATAATACACGGTTCAAAACAAGTAGATATCAGTAAACAATCGAACGCAGGTCCAGAGAAGATAGGTCCACGCAAAGAAATGCATTTACTGTAACTAAAGTAGTTGGTCCAATGTGAGGAGAAACAAACAGTTTTGCGTCAGTCACAAGTTCTCGTGGACTACCGGTCTACCGTGTTTTATGAGGGCGGCTGTATTCAACGGTCGGTTATCACCGAATGATACCCAGAAGATAGAAATTTAGTTCTGGCTGAATTATCAAGTAATCAATACTCCGAAGTATGAAACAACTCAGTATTGTCCCAATGCTCGCCATACAGTAGAACTAGTCTACTGAATGACTAAGTGTCAGGTTTAAACCGCTCATTCTTCGGCGGATCTATTCGATTACGCAAGCCGGGTAAATCGAGTAACTGGCGTGAAGCACTAAGCGCAAAGCAAACAGCGCCCAGGCAAGGAGGTTCGTCCTTCGAGTTGTGTCTGACGGAAAGATAGGTGTTGGTGACAACACTTGGCTCAACCGTTCTGAACTTCCTTTCGAAGGTTCTGTTAAGCATGTTGACGAAAAAATACGCCTCATATGACTTTGTGTGAACCTTCCATCTGTTTTGTTAAGCCTTCGGAACGGAACTTCAATGGCTGAGTTACCATGACTAAATGAACGCAAGCCTTTCGGGTACCTTGTACGTGTCATACGCAAGAGATTTGGGTCATAGGTGTTTCTCCGGAAATCGGCCTGGATATCCATTCCCTGAAAATCTATTCATAAGGACTCATTGGTTAGAGCGCCAATTTACTGGCTAGAAGGTCCGACTTCTGCATCTCGACTTCACCTCTCTAGGCTTCGGCCACCTGGCCGTATCCTAGCCTTCGTGCTCCCTTCGAGTGGCACAGTAGCTGGACACCGAAAGGCTGCTACAGCTGAACGATACTATTTCCTCAACCAGGGTATCTTCCGAAAAACTAAGATGTTAAAATGTGTGTACCACTCAGTCCGTGTGAGCTTTTACGGCATACGCTTCGGTGAATACGGCCATCGTGCATTTGGGTCACCAACGTATTAGGAAAAACAGTTGGTTTTTTGTTCAAGCTTACAAGGGAATGAGAATAAAAATTCATTGGCTGTCTAATTAAAAGTACTTAAATAAGAGTAGGGTCGAAGATAATATTGCAGAGCACGAAATTATCATCGGCATGTCTGCCATAAAATTTGGGGTACATTGTCAGTAGTAGCAGTAGTTCCCACTCCACTCAGGTACGACCACGCAACTCCGATCCCGTAACGTCTGGTTGGATAAAGAGACCCTTTGAGAAACCACATCAACCTCCTCCCGCCTAACTGCCACGATGGTGCAATTCACCCTGCTAACAAAGACCAGGATGCGAAAATCGTGCTTTGGATATTTTCACACAATAGGGTATTTGAATATTGCCAATGGAAACAGGATTATTTTCCTCAGGTGAATTGGGAAGCTATGGTTTTCAGCTCGGTTGCGCAGAACTTGTAAAAGTTACCTGCTCCGTAAAGAAAGTAATTGTAGTTGTCTCTTGTGAGTTGTTCTAATGGTTGGTTCCCTTCCTTGAAGAGACCAGGTGTCGAGAAATACAAACTTTGCTAAGTCCCTGCAAGTGGTCTATGGAAAAGGGACAATACTGCAGCTTCCTTACCCGGGGAAATCATCTAAAAAGTGTGACCGGAACCGAACATATATGAAAAGATACAAGTTTAGACGTCTCTCCCTTTGAGAAACCATTAAAAAGGATCGGCTAAAATCAACCTCCTCCTATGGAAGTTACTACTGAAATGCGTTTTGAAGAACCAAATGAACGTCGCCCTAAAGGTGTAGCTTCTCTAACTAGTGCTCCCTCTAGAGAGGCTATACTGCCTCTTGAACGAAGCAAGGAACTCGTTAGATTTGACGTTATTACGTTCACATGGATTGGTACATCCCAACGGTTTAGAATATAACACTGCGTGCTGCCTCACGTATGACAGCAAAGTGGGGAGGTGGTCACATTCATAATGTTGACGCGGCTCGCAATCGTCAAACTGCGCCTTTGTAAACGAATGATTATGTTAAAGATATCATAAAGCGATCACAATATCACTGCACTAGCCCCAGCGTTTGAATGTGTTACTATCAAGTTAGGAGTTGCTCTTACGATGGATAGATACATGCCCCTCCAAGAGAGACCTCGCAAATGAAACTGGTTGGGCCAAGCCCTGTCAATGGTGTACGAGTAGTGGAAGAGATGAAGAGCCAATGACTACTCTAAGCGTTTGTCTATAAAATTCTCCACTCAACAGAAATTGAACATTTGGCGTGCATCGGAAAATCAGTTACCCTAATCAACCAGAACGTAAAGTGGTCAAAATCTGTTCAGTCTGAGTACAATCCCTGATGAAGGCGTGTCAGTAAAAGATGTTGAAACATACGAAGTTGTCATATCTTTGAGGTTACCAATATACCAAAGAGTATCTCTCGTGTTCTCTTGTACAGGGGATGCGGGACGCGTGTCCTTGTAAGCCTACGCTCCTCCATTTGTCATTCTCTGACTGCGTCATTGTCATCCAGTTCACTTCGGCAATTTGTCAACTGCTGCGTTACCATTTGCACTTGTCCACAACCGGAATTAGGTGTTATCAGGCAGTACTGACCATAGATAAGTGTTATTATCGCTTCCGTCCGACAGAATCACACCAGTCACTTTGTCTGGTTTTGTGATGACAAAATCCCTGGCGTTTTTCAGCTGTCTGTAAGTCTGCAGGTGGTCGCTGCTGATCGGGTCATCATTCGTCGGATATATGTACTGACAACATATACTGAACAGGTCGGCTTGCAATCTGTCCAAAGCATCGTCCGAAACGGTTATCAAAACGTCTGTTTGTGAACACAACTGCTCAATGTGGGTCTCGTTGTCTGTTCAGTTGTCTCTTGCATAAACATCCCGATTTTGGGTCAAGAGGAAGAATCGTTCGTGTACCTATGCAAGTCGCTTGAAAAATTCGACCGTGAACATCTTTTGTTCAGCGATTCTTTCAAACGTTTCATTCTTTTCTGCGCGCTGATCACAGACTTTCATAAGTTAAACCGTAACTTAAGTGCTCAACACCAAACGAAGATCGCTAAAAATGCTTTTCCCCGAGTCCCGTTAGTTTCCTTAACGGAACTGGCTGTTTGTAATTTTTCGACACACGTTTCAGAGCACTTGTTGTAGCACGCACGTGACAATAACACACAGATTCGGCATAATATGCACGGTAGTGATTAGAATTTACACATTTACATACAAAATCGATGGCAAAGTCGGTTTTCACAAGTCTGAGTCTATCATTGACTTGAATGAACCTGTTTTATTCTGTCGATTGATTTTAACTGCCCTAACTTGATACGTTCGCGCCAGAGGAAAGGATACTGAAAAGGTTGCACCTTCTCATATTGATTTCATAATGAGACGATGGGAATTTTCCAAGTAATTACTCAAAACCACTATATCCAAATGCTGAAGGCACTAACTGTCTGCCAGTTCGAAATGCGTCGAACTTGTGGGAGTCAGCGAAGCAATGGATTCTGTATATGATTGTGTAGATTCCAACCGCCACCGTACATATTATACTGAATATCTACGTCGTTGTCAAGCCCATGCCACGGCAAGGGTCATGAAACCTATGACACTAAACAAATATGTAAAATTACGAAACCCAGCTGCCTTAGGCAAATCCAATCAGGTCCAGCGGGAAAGAGTTTTGGACGATATTGTCTGGACTTAACACGCTACTCGTGAGTTTGTTGAAAACTATTCGAGTTCCAGGATCGAAAGAACGACTACTAAAATAGCTAGTAACGGACTGGACACTTGAAGAAATGCCTCCATTTCACTGGGAGACATTGCAAAGCCAGCCTCTTCCCATCGTGGCCGAGTTATCCATGACTTGATTGCTGTCTTACATGGGTTAACGGGACTCTGGGAGTGGCATCTCCACGGATTGTAGGTTCTCGGCTGGCAGTCGACTGTCCTACATAAAGCCATATGGACGTAGTAAAAACCAGTTTCGGGCGAACACAACATTGCTATAAAAGGGGTTTTACCTGCCGCGAGGACTCCTGGTTAATACTGAATTCGTATACGTACCGACATCCGTGGAAACCTGATGCCCTGTAGATAGCACTTGGGTGTGTAAGGGCTACAGAAGCAAACTCGAGAAAACGTCACACCTGGCGGAATGTGTGGATGAAATTCAGGCAAGATCCAATGGTTCTGTTCATCACAGT
Source organism: Clonorchis sinensis (assembly GCA_003604175.2). Lineage (NCBI taxonomy): Eukaryota > Metazoa > Platyhelminthes > Trematoda > Opisthorchiida > Opisthorchiidae > Clonorchis > Clonorchis sinensis. Next base: position 202,566,790 of record CM030369.1, read on the forward strand.
CCTTCTGCTGTATTGCGGTCTGCAGGTAGTTCCTCTTGGAAGGGTTCTAACATTAAACATGAACTTCAAAAGGCCAACAAGAGGCAGCCCCTTTTGAGGACTGATCTCATCTAAGATTGCGCTCTTCTAATGCCAAAGTTCGTACGAGAGTCGTGTTCGGTCTCCCGAAATATCGGGCCTCACGAAAATTTCCACCTATATGGACCTCTTGAACTAGCGTGTTTCCAGTTTGCACAGCTGACCTAAAACCCAAGTCGGCTGCCAACAACCTTACCTAAATTAGGAGTACGATACGGGTTCGCACGTTGCTTCTGCAGATTAGTCTTTGAAACTCAAAGATTCCCTTAGCTATATTTAATAAGTACATCTGTTCGCTTTTAATTGAAAATGTGTTGAGAAGTAAATATCCTCAACGCAGATATATTACGACTTGACCAGGCTTCGTACAATAGATGGGTGAGTGGACTGATCGTAAATAGACTGGTCAACACCTGGTAAGATAGAAACGCTGAAAAGACTTACAGTACCAAAATCGGACATAGTAACCTCGAAACAAAAGTGAAGCACAAAGAGACCGGACCGTTGTGACCTGTACCCGCACAATTGATCAGCCGAAAACTTCGGTCGCGACTACGTCTTCATTAATCAGCATAGACCGGCCAAACTTCATGTCCATGACTGTGTGGTTGTCAACTCCTTTATAAGGATTGACGACCAGGCTAATTAATCGATCGCCTCGCAATGATAATTTGTTCAAGGAAGGTTCCAGATGAGGAAGACAAGAAGCACATTAATAAACAATAAAAACCACCCATTGAAAGAGTTTATTCAACGGCCGCATGACCGTTAACCAACCAGTTCGCACTGATAACTCTCCTTGAGGGTGGAAGATATCATAGAGTTCGAATTTCCGGAAACTAACCAAAGCTTTCCTCATAAACGGGATAGTGTTCCCAGTGTCGAAAATCCGAACATAAATGGATGGGAAACCGTGGACTGTGCATCGATGAACAGAGGGAGCACGGGATAAAAGATATGCTAAGTACAACGGTGGATCAGGACAGACATCTGTTCAGTGTTTTTAGTCTGAAAGCAAACGGATTACGATTTGTGCTTTCGGAATGAAGTTCATTGACAAATATACTGGGTGCTAAATAAGGTATATGCTGGAGCAATTTGGAAACAGTGAGCCAAATGACCGACATTTACTTGGAACCCGAGGGATAATCTACCACGCTTGGTGCGAGGATACTTGCTGCTGAATCGTGAGCGCCCAAAGATTTTACTGAAATCCTACTGCAGTAGCTGATTCCTGTCCGTTTTGCTTCAAAAGTTTATTCTTGACTCTTCAGTGACTCTTGTAGATGACGCTCGTTCTCTTGCAACAACGGAGTCGTCTTGTTATCTGGTGGACATGACATGCTTCCGAATCGGCCTGTCCCATTATCTGGTTTGGAGAGGATTCCTTCATACAAGGTTCTCAGCATTTATTGTGCTACTGCTGTTCATTTATCATACCAGCCTTCAACTATTGATAGATGGGGCCTTACTGATTAGTCATTACATCGGCTGGAAGAATGACGCAACAACTAAGAAAATTCATAACAGGCAACACCTTCGTCAACAGTGCCACGGGACACTAGTGACCAATTTCAGGGCGCAAACCAGACCCAAGCGTCTGCTATGAGTCGTGACTCATTGTTTACCTCTTGCTATTGTGTTAGCTTGATGTCTTAGTGTCCACACGTATGTTCTATCCCGTGTTCCATGTCAATTTGCTGCACCGCGAATAACGTTTGGGGGGACACTAATGCCCTGTGCTTGCTTCACCTGATAGACGACTTACGGGCGGTTGCAAGGTTTCGAAAAACCCTGACTTATTTCTGTCTTTTCGGACTCAATCTGTTGTATGAGTAACCTAAACAAGCTCGCCTCAGCTCGCTACCACACAAATTATGCGCAGGACACGATAGGTTTCTTGTGTGGGATTGACTGAGTTTTCTTCGCATCGCGTCAGATCATGAGAACCGTGACCTCATCCCCTGCTTGACACAAGTGGTCAACTGGTGACCTTTGACCTGGCCGACATGTAGACTGATTCCTTCTCCGAATAAGCCTTCCCTCGCAAGAGGACTTGTCTTGGTGTATCGACCGTACGAGGTGAAAAGGTGCACGACCGCTCAACAGTTCGACATATAGGTCGTGTGAGTGCGACTGATGGAGGCTCGCAACGAAGGCTTGAAAGTATAAGAAATCGCTTGTTCAGTAGAACTGAATTGGCTGAGTTTGGCTGGATTGGGAAGACAATAATAATGGTTGGTAGGTGTATCGTGACCGGAGGAAGCACCAATGTTTGAGCGTTGTGGGATGTAAGCCATAGTGAAAAGTACTGGAAGTCACGTGGTGATTTCCAATAACACCAAAACTCAAACTGTTCCCCTGGTTCATGGTGCTTCCGTTCAAACACTCCTGTCTGAAGTTGGATATACGTGTTTTCATGAGTGGATACATGCACCCCCAGCTTTATTTCACTCCGTTGCATGGTTTGTGCATTATGTGAGGCACCTAAGTCCTAACTGGGAACTGGAAGACAGCGTGAAAACGGCTGACTGATCTATCAACACCACTTGCGGTCCACTCATTCACAGACAGACTCGCACGACAAGCGTCGTCTTTCGTTTGCCCTGCGCATCTGGAAAAGCGCAGAGCGATCGCCGAAAACGGTGGTTCACCTACCTATGTTAGTGCCTATCCCGACGAATGCGTTTGACCTGAAGGCGTTTACACATGCATAGAACAAGCTATGAGATGTCTGATCCCTGGACTGGTCATCTGAAGATGCAGATGCGTCTCAGGCGTCAGAGCAATGACGCATGGACAGCAGGCGAGGAAGTCGAAAGTACAAAACAACCGTCTAGGAAACAACTATCGTGTGTGTGTGTGCCTGAGTGAAGGAATTCTAAGCACAACAATCGATCGAGTGTCCGAGGAGAAGGTCTTTCGAATTCGCTTCGATTTGGAAAAAATTTGCCAACGGATTACGAACGATGTTTCCGATCGGTAGTAAGAGGTGTGTACAGAACTTTATCGTGGATTGGGCAACTCCAGAGTTTTGCACTCAGTAAACACAAACGCACATTGGTGAGAATCCTGTTTGAAACCTCCACAGATGACAAAGTAAAGCAAAAGGCAAGCCTTATGGGAGATTACACTCTCCATGTAGTTTATCTCCAGTGCAGTTGCTCCGATTCCTACAGAACAATTTTCGTAGTAAGCTTTTATTACTTTTAACTGGCATAGAATTCGCTCACTGCAGATTATCCTAAAATTGAAAAGTATTCATTTGAACTACCGGTTACCTGTCTCTTTTTAGACTACTTAAAAATGTAAGCTACTCACTCGAATTCACCTCAGTGGAGTTCGGTGTAAGTCAGGTCCTTAACATCTCTTCCTTAATCTGCAGTGGTGGAATGCTAATCATCATGGTTACTTTCCAATACCATGCTTTCCGTTTTTCTACGCGAAACAAAACTGTCAAACACATTCGTACTCACATTCGGTCGGTTTAAGAGCTGGTGAACAGGGACCTAGGCGCACCCACGTGACAGACCGAAAGTCCGCCGCCGAAGAAACTTCCTCTGAGCTCGAATGGCACGATGCGTTATTAAGTACAATGACCGGTCTATCCACAGCCTCCGTACGTGAGTAAAAAAGGACCTCCCACATCCACCGACTGAGACGCTCGACCTTATTTGGTCTTCTCTGAATGCTAAATTTCACCAGGCTATCGAACGCTAGAGTACCAAGATGTATCGATCCTTCCTTCTGCTACTTTCCACAACCAGGCGTGCTCATGCATTCCGTTAACACATCGACCCGTATTCCGGCAACAGAACAGGTTGAAACTGGTTTCATCCATCCACACGACTTTGCTGTCCCCTGCCTGTAGATCGAGAATGCTCAAGACGTAACTTCACCTGAGCTTACTGTGCTCACGAGAATTCACGGTTTCAGAAAAATGGCGTACTGTCTTTAGGGTACATCAGTATTGTCGACAGCACTCTTATAAGACACGTCCTTGTTTACTGCATTCTGCTGCCACCCTCAGACCTAATGTTGACAAACCTACCCTTGCCATTTAGAATCAGCTGACTTGTTTTGTAAATGTTCACATCATTCAATGCGCTTTTCGGAGCTTTGTTCCGGCAGGGGAGATCAGAACCATCGCTCACGCTGCACCTTGTGTACGAGTTAGCTCGTTGTGCTGTTTGTCCCCATGGCTCACTAACACTGCAAGATGTTTGCCTCAGCAGCCTGAGTACCCTTCGTGGAATAGTTGTTCAGCTTACCCCACCTACGCAATCCGTATGCCTGCTTGTTTTTTCACCGTCCGACAGAGGAGTGCACGTGCAGTTTCCTTGCCGCATCCCGTTGCTCAATTCACAGCGGAGCTTGTTCGAGTGCTGAGCCATCATATTAAGACTCTGTGACTTAATTAGGCTTCCGAGTTGAGTCCGTCAAACTGGATGGACAAGTAGCTGGTGGCTTGCCGAAGCCTATTGTCGATTTGCCAAAACGAAGTGTAACCATACCAGACTGGGGAGATGATATCGTTGTGATGTTTTTCTCAACATTTGGGATGTTGCGCTCGAAAAACCTCTTTTTATGTTTAGGTTCGTGCCAGGGTTCCATTCATTAGTGGGAGAAGTTTGACATAGAGGTACACACATTTCATTTGAGCTCTTCACGCGTTATCAGAATCGGTTAGGTTGGTTGAGTTTTTAATGTGTTCAGGATCTCGATAAATACACTCATTTGCAAATCAATTTGGTTTTGCGAGAGACTCACCTGGAACCCAGCTGAATCTCTCGTTTGTGATGTTGTCAGGCAACTGAATGTGTTGCACCAGATCGCCTTATTTTGCAGTTGCTACGATATTCGAGATATCGCGATACATGTATATACATAATGCAGATGAGTGTATTTCGCTGATTTAGTGCAATTTGGTTTCAAGTAGAACATAAGGTTGACGGAAACTCGGGGACCGCGCCTACCTGATGAGCCCCAAGAAGGGCGAAACCGGTCGTGGGCTGTCGAAGAGTTTTCAGCAACCTTATCAGTAGTGCATCAGTTTGGTTTCTTTTGCGAGAGACTCACCTGGAACCCAGTTGAATCTCCCGTTTGTGGTGTTTCCAGGATCTATGCTCAGCCAGGTAGGAATGGTTGATATAACTTTTCCTAGGATACCAGAATTAACAGAGACAGCTCGACGCTTCGAATAGCACGTACATATCTGGTACCGAAAAACAAATGCTCTGAGTGGTTGTTAGTTTCCTCACCTATATAGAATTGGCACGTGGTTGAACTAACGTGGATGTAACACCATAAATCTCCCAAGAAAAGTAGATGAAAAACCTACACAGATTTAAAAGTAATTTTACCTACCTGAACACGACTGAGAAGCTGCATTTATAACACAGTCCCCCGTAGAATTAGATGTCATTACGTTGGACTACACCGGCGTCGATTCTATGAGAAACAGCGATATAAAGGTTAAGACAAAACACGATTACTGCGCACTTATATCCTGCAAAGCACCGTTTCGAAGTTTGTACTCGTTTTAGCCACCGTTTTTCTTGGAACAGCCGATGACCCAAGTTAGGTAAAGAAAAATAGACCAATTGAGTACCTGATTGAGTCTAAAGTAGATTTCCTGTCAGTCAACTTGGAAGGTCCGAATTAAAGCTGTAACTTACGATTCCTGCACACATCGGGCGCCTAGATATAACGAAAATAATGAAATCAAGAAAACAACTGGCCTCGTGTGTCACTTCATTTCAGTCATTCACGGTGTATCTATTGGGTCTGGAAAACCTTAAGCTATTTAGTCCAAGGTCTTTCACTTCAGCAGGAAGCAGAATGCACTCGAAACGTAAGCGCCGCGTCTTAGCCGACCATTCGGTAGTAAGGTCAAGCATCGAATAGTATTGAAAATGTATCTATCTGATTCTGAAGTCTCCATGACTCAGTATATTCTTCCCCAACAATGGGCACGCAGGATGTACGCTCAATTTCTTTCGATGGACAAATGCATTGTCGTGCATGTTGCATCCATTAAAACTAACTGTATCACTCATATGAGCCACTCAGTCGATTGGGCTAGCTTATTTTCAATCTGCCCAACGCAGGTCCGCAGTTCCCTACAGTCCTCTCGCTCCACTTTGTACGTGTGCATCAGCTAACAAGCAGTCGATTCTCCGTGAAAAGATTAGTCGCAAGCCAGGTTGTCCCCGACCCAATTTATCATGAGCCGATTTAGGCAAGCGTTACTTAGGCAGTTTGTATATAAAACAGAGATGTTTACCTCGCATCGAGGTAACATACTTGTCAAAAGGTGGCTGAAAACTCTTTGACAGCGCACGATCGGTTTCTCTCTTCTTGGGGCTCATCGGGTATGCGCAGTGCCTAAGTTTCTGTCAACCTTATGTTCTACTTGAACCCGAATAAGACAGATTTTGGCAAATACACTCATTTGTTTACCAATTTGGTTTTCACGAGACCCACACGGGAATCCCAGTCGAATCTCTGGTTTATTATGTTTAGATTAACGGAAACTCGGGGACTACGTCTACCTGATGAGCCCCAACTGGAAGGGCGAAAGCGGTCGTGTGCTATCGAACAGTTTACAGCAACCTTATGAGTAGTGTATTACGTCTATGCAATGTATTGCGATACTTGAATAGCATGGCAACCGAAACAAATTCAGCTGAGGAAGAATACCATTAGCGAGAGACCCAGCTAGGATTCAGGTGAGTCTCCCATGAAAACGGAATTGGTATGTAAATGAGTGGATATGTCGAGAGATGTTTACCTTTTAAAGATAAACAGTTTTACTGTGCTTCAGTCGTATTCGCCGAATTATGAAGTTCAGGGAAGTCTGTCTGTTATTGAAAAAAATAGAAAATAAGCATCTTCTTTGTGTTATCGGTTTGTAGCTAGATTATACAGTATAGCAGCAGTCACTCATTGAAAAGGAATTCAGCATTCCCCGACCAAACAACTCCAAAAAACTATTTGATTAGGCTCTCTATCAGACCTGGTCCTAGAGACGCCAGAATGTCTGGAACATTAGGTGTTTTTGGGAGAACCACTTAACGTTTCCGGAGGTGGTTCGGCAGAGAAACGGGATACTCAATAAGCATAGGTTGCCTCTCTTTTCCAATTGGTATTTGATGTCTACAAAAGTTTTTTTACCCACTATTATCCATGACCAAAGTTTTGTTTTTAATTCTAATTTTACCTCTCTCTCACATTCGGGGAATTTCAAAATGTTACTTCGAGGTGATGTTTCCTCAATGGGAGATTGCCAATAATAACCGTATCGCATGCTTTCTTTACTGGGGTAATGGAAATTCCATTTTTATCCGGGCTTTTTTTTACCAGCTTTCGTGAATGTAGGGTAGAGTTTCCCATTTCTGATGTACTGAATTCTCCAGATTTCTGTGAGTCAGTAGCACAACCTGGTTAACCCCTTCATCATCTGGGCGAGATGTCTCATTGGTTAGAGCACGAATTTACTGACCGGAAGGTCCGTGGTTCGAACTCGACCTCTGCCTCTGGACTCCCCCTGGCTAGGCTTGGGCAACCTGCCAGTATCCCAGCCCTCGTGCTTCTTTCTGGTGGCACAGCAGTTAGGCACCGAAAGGATGTTACAGCTGAACGAATCTTCATCATCCTAGTCACAAAATAGTAGGAGTTTTAACAACCAATTCAAATATAATAAAAACCATGAAACGTGACAAGGCATCAAGAAGAAGTATTCCTATACTGAAAAGAAAAGTTATGGTTGGGAACTCGGGAAATATAGAGTTATGGTACAGCACCTCATAATAATCAACAATAATCGTCCAGCCGTAACCCACTTTCGGTGCTTAGCTGCCATGCCATCCGAAGGAAGCACGAGGGCTGAGATACTGCCAGATTGCCCAAGCCTAGACAGGAACAGTCGAGATGCAGAAATTAGGTTCGAACCACGGACCTTCTGGTCACTATGTTCACATCTTAACCCTCATACTACACTTCAGTCGTTATTTCAGCTATGAACTATTCTAACGAACGGTGCTGTGTGCGTATCCGAGGCTAAATCATTGGCGGAGCAAAAATATTCCACCCAATCGGCATGTAAGTGTACCAGTTAGGCTCGTTTCATACACCCTTTGCAGTGATTGTCAACTAAAAAGTCTGAGCCAACAACACACGGCATTTCCACCGTGGTTTCTTTTCTAGGAGAGTAAGTCTTTCACCTGAGTAATATCGTCTTTTCAATTCGGTTCTGCGTGGTTCACGATTGGAAAAATCCCATGCTGTCAATATTGTCTCCGCAAAGAGGTACTTGCGGACTTTCCTCGAAAGCGGGTGTACTCTACTTGCATTATGAAATGAGTTTGCAAAGCAACTAGCGATCTAGACTTGGGGTTGTCAACCGGGAGGATTTAGCTCAAGGGGATAATTTCTCAGGTCTAAGGGGAAGTGAATGGGGGTCCTAATTTGTTTGTCCTTAATTTTTATGGTCCACTAGCTTCCTAGTGTCATGTTTCAGTTCAGTTGAGTTTACCAGCTATAAACCGTGCGCTAAGGCTACGTTGATTGCAGATGTTACAGTTTCGGTCACCGGAAAATGGGGGAGGGTGGGAGACGGAGCCAACCGTTCGAGGCGATGTCATGATCAGCTAGTTCGAGAAACTGGGAAACTGCGGATTGAAGACAGTAGTTTTGATGCGTGACCATTGGAGAGTTGAGCCCCTTGATCCCCAATCCAGCGAGGCATTTGTCGACACGACTGAGCTCCCTAGTTAATGGTTTCGCAATTCGTTGTCAGGTCATAAAGTGCCTACCTCTTGGTCATTTCTAATCGGCACAGGGTTGGGCAAAAGCAGCTGTGTGAGACAAACTTTCTTTTGACATGCAGGGTAAATGGTCTAACCAGCCTAACCTATAAGGCTTGAGTAATCTTACGATAAACCAACTGGTGGAAAATCGGCACTCGATAAGTTGGCCACAGTGGTTTAGTACTGTAAGGTATGTGTTATAAAAATATCGGCCAGACTATTAGCACACTTTTTCAGCTGTTATTTTCGCCGGACGCTAGGTGAGATGAAATATCGCCTCAGTTATCGCATGTGGACGACACTATAGTAGTGCCATCATGTAGCAAACTCTTAGGAAAAATTCCATCCATTGTTTGCTCGACGAAGAATTCCCCGAAGATGAGACATTTTGTCCTGTCAACGAATTTCGATCTCCGTCAAGGAAGGAAACTCCTTTCCGGAAATGTAAAATTTTGTCACCAAGATGTAAGAGCACAAAGAAACTGCCTTAGCCCAGATTAGACATTCGACAGTCCCAGAAATACGTGCCCCAATTTCGCTTGACACGACGGTAAGTTCTGGCGTGACTTATATGGCTTCGATCGACTAGTTCGCATTTTACAACGGTTTGACTAGATACTGAGACTAGAAAGTGACCAAGGCAATGCACAACAACTCAGGATTTATGGAGTCCCCAATGAGTAGGAAATCTTTTGTCGTAACAAGTACCTTCCGGGCAACCGTTGCGCAGATTCATTGTGCCAAAGTACTGGTTGAGAGTCTCAATCCTAGCTGTGATCATCTGATGCAATGTCACCTACAGAGGAGAGATGGATCAAGTGGTTAGAGCGCGAATTTACTGACCGGAAAGTCCGTGGTTCGAACCCCACCTCTGCCTCTCGACTTCCCCTGTCTAGGCTTGGGTAACTTGACGGTATCCCAGCCCTCGTATTTCCTTCGGGTTCCATGCCAGTTAGGCACCGAAGGGTGTTATAGCTGAACGATTATTTATTTATCTTACAGAAATACAAATTTCTGTTACAGTGCCGAAAGAGGCTGAAAACATCCAGAAACATATGGGTTTTCGGTGGTTCCATAAGAATGGCGGCAACGGTTCATATTAGTCAGTTCGTTCAGGGAGAAACAGTCGCGACGAGGAGAAATCTTTGATGTCGCCCAGAAGAAATGAGGAAATGGGATTCAGACATTAGCTAGCTAATTATGCATTGCCTTGTACGTTTTATCGACGATAGCCTTGTATGGAGACCATAGCATGTGTCGGTAATGTGCTTTGAGGCGACCTGACCTCAAACCTTTCTACTCAGGTTCCTTCGATATTTACAAAGGGTCACTCGTCTGAGTACTGAAAGTAAATTAACTTGTCTATCGTCCTACAACCTCGAGGAGGACTTACAAACAACGAAATCAGTAAAAAAAAATCGCCCAAGGAGAAAATGAGTGAACTGGCGAACATTCAGAATCTGGCTTCTTCGTCCTAGTTTAGTTCGGAACATAGAACTGATTCCAGTGGTTAGTTGACGGGAGAAGGTTGCAAACAAAAGCTTTTGCTTTATCGTGTTTTGGTGAACACTGACATGCCTGAACATGGGGAATCTAATCTGCGACTGGCACTGTGTGACACGGAATGACCACGCCGGAACAAGGTATACCAGTTTGAAAGCGCGAAGACTTACGGATTCGTTGGCTTCTTGACCAGATAACGTTACATTCGTTTCCGGGCTCGAAAGCGCTTGAGAAATTTCTTCTTTCCTGGAACTCACAGTTTCCTGCGGATAGTTCTCAATATTTGCTGATTTGTCGCCCGTTATACAATCGGATTCATTTAATCCATCGACAGTGAGAGTAAGTAAATCTCGCTTAGTTCCAGTGCACTTAATCCACGTCTCGTTTTTCGATTTATCCATGTCGCGGTAGAAATGATTCTCCCTTTCTTTGTTGTCTTGCGCATCAAGACAGCGCCGTTTAGCGGGGACGGTCACGTCCGCGTCCATATCTTGTTTCTCCAAGGTAATGCTTCTTGTAACGAGCCGGCAATTCACTTGATAAAGCCGGGCAATTTCTGCTCAGCGGTGTGGATACTCTGTCTCGGTTTTACACGGCCTGAGTGACGGACTCGTGGACAAACGTGTTTAGAGCAGAATGCTCGAGCCTCCAATCCTCCGGCTTTGTTGCACCTACCGATTTTCCTGCCGTATCCAACACATGCCGGTGGGTAACGGCGACACATTGGTGAGGGCGAAGACAGGGTGAGGCGGCGCAAACCGGAACGGAAGTTGGGGCCTTTGGTTGGACAAAACGGAAATGCTTTGACGAGCTGCAAATGTGTAAGTGTGTGTATCAGTGTGTCTGTTTCAGCCAATGTCATGCATCTTTGCTTAGCTGTTTCGGTGTGCCGTGTGTATGCGGTGTGCATCAACCGGACGGAAGTACACCCGTATGTGAGCGCGCCGGTGAACACGTGGACAGCAAATCCAGTTTGGATACGAAGGCAAGCGGAAGCAGGCAGCCTGGTGGTGCGTGCGCGTCTGCGCTTGGTGCTACCGTGCGGCAACATTCACATCCGTTCATCCTCCGATATGTGTCCTGTGTGGCTTCCACACGAGTTGCACACGGACACAGTAACGACCTTAACACTTAGCTTCATTGGCGGAAGTAATGAAACCGGACTGGGGCTGATAGTGGAAAGAACAAGAAGTGGTCGCAGACGGAAATGGTGACTAGAGCTATGGACGTAGACCTTCAACGTAGATGGGAGCGTCAGGTTAGCGTAGGCAGAGTATGCTTAGTTGATTACGATTGGATCGGCTGACCGTGTTTTGGTGATCGCTGCCTGGCCTAAACAACGGAAGTTGCATGAATATATTGAACCATATGTGGATGTTAATCACGCTCGTGTTCAGTCGGCTAGGCAACCCAAATGATAACACACCCTAACACGCAACAAACCTCGAAAGATTTTTTAGCTAAGCCCATGCCATGAAATTAGTCGGGTAAGTCAAATTTCATGATTAATTTCGTTGCACGAGCTAAATCAGGAAATCGTCTCGATTCATATTCGCCATGCCTGCAGGTGTGGCCAGTGATCCTTCGGTGGTGCGAAAAACGCCCAAACCTGCTAACCAACCTCATTTTTCGAGGTTAACCTTCTCTGGAGGGAGTGGGTCGAGCATGGAGAATAATCGGAACCTATGTTTTTGAACTACATGTTTGTAGCTTAACAAAAAGAGGCATGATGTCCCTAGACTTCTGACGTTCCTCCCAGAATGTGTCACTAATAAAACTTAAATATTTTGGGCTTGCTGCTGCATGTGACCACCTATCCTAGTTACATTCGGTTGCTTTGAAACTACATGACCGGGATTTAGGATTTTTGTTTTGCATCTACCCTTTTTTGTAAACGACGTCTGTCGCAGTGTTCACCTCACTTTCATTTAATGGTTTTGTTGGTTATGACCTGTCTGCACCAGGTCACTTAACAAGCCTTACCCTCAAGGTTTATCCGTCAGCGTATGCTTTGTTTCCGGTCTATCTGAACTCGGTGAGGATAAATCAAAATGGCATCGTATCAATTTATGCTAATCTCTGCGGGTGTATACAAATAGTAGCACACAGTTCTGAGGTATACCGAGCATAGCTGGTCTTAACCGTTCCAACCTTGCCGGTGAAGGGGCCTAAATTAACCTTTTCACTTCCTGGAGGACAAACGGCAAACGTGAAAGTTCAAGCTCCCCTGGTTGACTGTTCAATCACAAGGTTAAGGCCTGCTGATTTCTCTGCGAACCTCTCGAATAAAGGCTGAGATACCATAGTACCTAAGGTGAAGGTCGTTCGATTAGCACCCGATGAGTAAGGATAACAACGAAGGTCGCACTCGATGAGGTTTTTTGGGACCGAGCGGACCTTCAATACAAAGGTAACCCGTAGTGTAATTCGGTGTTACATCTGTGCCTCTCCAGAAGCTGTGTCCATTCATCACTTTTGCAAACCAAGCAGTTATTCTTTTCACTATGGCATGCGCAAGCTACTTGACAGTTATGCTAGACATGTACGAACTGCGGGAGCTGTAAGAAGATTGACTGGGATTCACAAAGTTGTTTTGAAAAACGGGTCAACTGGCAGACACATGGAAACTTTCTTTCTACCAGCATGTTTGTATGTTTCAAGTGGAATGGGTGCATACTCTAAGTTTGATTAGCCCCGTCCTGTTATAAAGACCATCGTCTGAATTTCAAAGATGGGACATTTTACATCGGTCTGTTCAATTTCAAAATATCTTCTACCCTACCACACCCTTGACGCTGTAACACGAAGAACGGACGACGAGTGTGAGCTTGGCGTCCCCGGCTGTTCAGTGATACACAGTGTTTCGGAGGATGAAGGAGTAACATGATACACTAAATGAATTACAACAAAGACATGATAAGTGGCTTGGTCTAATAAATAATCTTGGGGAAATGAGGAGCACAGATTATCCATAAAAGAATCATCCCTGGAATTTTCGAGGATCTTAAAAGTGAGGTAAAGAGACTACATTTGACCGACTACTTCAAATATGGCAATCGTTGTTTTTTGATGCATAGCATAGATGGACGGCGGTCCTCATATTTGAGGTTGTTTGTATCTGCTGCGCTCGGACCATCACCAGTGCGTCTACGTATTTTGCAGGAAGTTGCTTAGGGACGTGAGTTGGTCGAAAAAAGCAACCCCTAGCAATATGACTCAGGACAACAGGGAATGGATACGTGAAAGATTAAATAGAAACATAAACCGACCTGGAGTTCCACTGCACCCATGGTGAACTGCATAGAACTGGGTGCTGTTATGAAGATTTCTGGAAATAACTAGAGCAAACTCCAGCTCAGTCTCCTATCAAAGCCAGCCTATTTTGCAAGTGAGGTTTTATCACAAGGTGCGTGCAAGTTGGTTAGCAGGTAGGAAATAGGGATGGTAAAGATTCCGGGGTTATGCGTACCAGATGAACCACAAAAACGGCGAAAGCAGTAGTGGGCTCTCCAGAGTTAAGACAACTTCACAAGTCGGGTTTCGGAAAGGTATCCTTTATAAAGGTGGCAATTTTCCGACTAATACATTCATTTGCAAATCACTTTAGTTTTCACGAGAGACTCAAGTGAATCTCTGCTTATGATGTCCTTCAACTGAATGTGCTGCACACAGTCCAATTTGGGTTCAAGTAGAACATAAGGTTGACGGAAACTCGGGGACTGCGCCTACCTGATGAGCTCCAAGAAGGGGGAAACCGGTCGTGGGCTGTCGAAGAGTTTTCAGCAAACTTGTGAGTGGTCATTTTCCCCTCAGGTCCTAAGGTCAACAGAGAACCACACTGCTAAAAGGCGCAATAATCGGATATCAATTAAAATTCCAAAAAACGAAAGACTTCATAATTCCATCCTGTTTTCAGTCCAGACACCCACATCCGCCTTGCTCCTGCTAAAATCAATGCATCAGAACATGTTCTTCTAGTTGCCGAGTTGTTGACGTGAACGCGCTGAGTGGTGAGCGTAGAGGAACGCTTAAAATGTGACCGGTTTGTCCGGTGACGAAAGTTTACTGTTGTTTGTAGCGTGCGCATTCTATCCATCTATGTAACCCTCGTTTGTCACCATCCTTCACGCCTTTTTGTTAAAGCTAGGATGTCCAGAAACGATATTGCTTCCGTCTCAACGGAGCAAATTTTGCGTGCTTCTAAAATACTTCCGGTAACTTATTTTCAGCAGGTAGTAAGGAAACCGACCCCCTTCTCCCAGAATTGATTGGAGTCGTCCTCTAAGAAAAACTGGACTTCCATCCATAGCATACACTTAATACAGAGCTGCGACATTGCCAGGTTACTGAAGCTATAGGCTGGACCGACCAGAGCACTCGTGCTAGGTTCCTGTCTGCCACAAGGACACACCACCCTCCTACCATTGGGGCACCTGGAAATCAGATATATACCTTAATGTTTTTAGTTTGTAAATTCCTTTCCCTCATCTACTGAAATGACGTGACGAATGCAGTTGATATTCCTTGCAATGTGGCAGCTGTTTGGAATGCCAGGGAAGTATAGACTTGCCAGTGCACTCAGGTCTGTCATGTGATGCATCTGTCGGGAAACAAAAGTTGTCGAATATCAGGATATTTTTAATTTGAGGTTTGAGGCTAATTTAGCCAACAATTCATCAGTGGACTCGCATTAAAAGTCGAATGTTTGAGGCATATTTGTTGGTGACTTAGGAGTTTTTGTGCACACAGCATGATAAGCTTTATATTATCAAAAGTATATGCCAGATTATTAGTGTTGGGAGTTGTACAGACTGCTATCATTTTAAAAACATGGTAGTGGAGATCCTTTGCCACATTGGACCCCAATCATCGTTCTAAGTCATGGACGAATAGAAGCCATTCTGACAGGATTTCGGTGAGAAACCTGTAGGGATGAGTGGATTGCCGAAAATGACAAGAACACTGTACGAGTTTTATCAGTATAGGTAAATGGGTAGACGCGGCATAAAACAGTGAGCTATTGATCGCTCAGAAGCAGAGCAATTTATACTTCACCTTAAGGGTATTGGTAATTGCATTGTCATAGTTTTAAACCTTCCATGAATGCATGCCCAGTAAGTGATAGCGGCGTGATCGAGTCTTGGATGGTTTTGTGCTGAGATTCCAAGTTTATAACTGTTGATGCATGTGAGCATCATTTAGCAGGGTCCAGGATGTTTCAGAGCAGCTTACACGGCGAAAACACGTCCCACCAACCAAGGTAATTCTCTGGGAGGGTACACGGCTCACATATCTAACTAAACGGTACCATGAGAACGTACCGACACGAACACACTGCAGTCATCAGACGAAGAGTGTATTTCTCACCAAATGAAGCAAAGTTACAGAGTTGCCCTCAGATCTCGCACGTCACCGGCGGAGATCAGTTACCACGAACATTGTTAGCCATCGTTTTGATAAAATGTGCTCTACTAAGACCGAAACTCGAGTCCGCTGGTTTTACTTGGAGGACAGGAGGACGGCTGTTCAAAAGGAGGTGACGTGAACGTTAAAATCCAATGTTCACAGACTTAACAGTGCCAAGATGACGATTTTCGATGGAATCCTGTTTCTCCGAGTTTGCTACCGGTTATAACGACCGAAAACACTGCGTATAGGTTACCAAAGTTTTCGACCTAGTAAAAGATTTGCAAATTCTCAGTCAGAATTATAACCGTTTACCGAACACTCAACCATTCAACCATAGCTTGAAGGCTTGCTCACACCCGTAACCCATGAGCATTTACTGCAGCATCATTCGGTATTTCAGTCAGTATATCTTGTGCAGACTACGTGTTCTCATCGCTTGCAGTTGGTAACTCCGAGTTGCTCGTGTTAGACACCAGAAAACTGGCCGAACTAAAGCAGCTGGTCAAACTGAGTTCCGGGAACTGGAGAAAGCGTTGTCTTTGCTAACGAAAAACCAAGCTTTTTGAAGGCACGAAAGAAGAATATGCATACTAGTTTTCATTTATGTGGCTTAGATATCGCCGGAGCTTTAGTGTTTGAAAATAAGTGGCAAGGTCAAATACCATTACCCGATTGGTAGCGTCAGTAAGTACTGGACAGAATAGGCATACAAACACCAATAGATGTCCTGAAAAGCCTATGTACAACTGTATTTTCAACCCTTCCCGACACCCTTTTGTTCTAGAATCATTCTTTCAGTTTACACCGAGAGCGAGGCTGTCCAAGACAGCTGGAGCGTTGCCAGTTTAAGTTTCTTTTAGATTTAGTTTAGATTAGTTTAATTTAGTTTATTTTAGCTTAGTTTAGTTTAGATTAGTTTAATTTAGTTTATTTTAGCTTAGTTTAGTTTAGATTAGTTTAATTTAGTTTATTTTAGCTTAGTTTAGTTTAGATTAGTTTAATTTAGTTTATTTTAGCTTAGTTTAGTTTAGATTAGTTTAATTTAGTTTAGTTTAGTTTAGTTTAGTTTAGTTTAGTTTAGTTTAGTTTAGTTTAGTTTAGTTTAGTTTAGTTTAGTTTAGTTTAGTTTAGTTTAGTTTAGTTTAGTTTAGTTTAGTTTAGTTTAGTTTTAGTCCTAACATATCCGAGCGTGGAAGGCGCCGACTATTGCGTGGATGTTTAATGGAACTTGTGTGGTGATTGAGTAGTTTTGGAAAGTCTACAAAATTCTAAGACCCTGTTAGTGCACCAAGTGAAACTACTGAGTAGCATATCAGCAGCAAATTCACACCAGACTGGCTGGTGCCAAACATGAGGGCTCGGTGACACATGCAGTTACAGTGGTTATTGAGGGCCCACAGTTTTTCTTTGACTGGATATCAGTTTCAGCCGAATAAATTGTGTATGAATACCTTCAAGGGAGTTGTCGACCCTACAGAATGTTGTTTCCTTCATACATAACCCCCGATAAACAGACTGGATGGGTGGAACTTGATTACTCTTGGGAAATGTTTAAAAGAGAGAGGATCTGGGTCAACAACTCACGTGAGCAATGGCGCACCAACTCTGCATCGAAAAACGATTTTTGTAAGTCAGAAACAGGATGATTTTTCTGTTAGCAGGGTATTCGATCAAACAAGTTAAGCTGCGTAAAAAGACTCACAAATATTTGCTGAAGTGGGCGCTGGACAGCACACCAACAGTTTTGTCCCTTTTTGGGACTCATTTGTTTGTCCTAGTGCCCGATTCTCCATCAACCTTGTTTCCTACTTGACTTCATATTGTACGTATGCTGCAACAAAAGCCCGTTTGCGAATTAACTTGGTCATGATGGGACACGAAGCTAAATTTCACCCGAATTTGTCGTCCATAACATTTTTCTGCTTAACAGACTTTTAGCACTTGGAGTTAAGTGCAAAAATGCTTAGTTGGGTACTGCTGGGGTTCACACAATGCGAACCTAAGATTACTCAATTTTGGAACCTTCATTTCACAGTAGCGTGAGAGGCTGGTTTGATCAGAATAGGTTTACTATGATGGTGTACTAACTTGTAGGATTGTCAGCTTTTGACCCACTTCCTATTAGCACTAAATACATAGATTGGGACAACTGTAATATCCTCATCATGGGGGAACTGTCGTCTACGAGGGCTTTTTTCACACAAAAAATGGCGAGAGCGTAACCGAGTTCACATAGCTGAGAGAAGCTGAGCTACTTGATTTATTATACTTTCATCAGAGAGATATAGAAGCTTCTCTGGAGGGATTGGTCGCTTGAGGTTCATGGACCGGGAAGTCATAAAAATGTGCATCCTGTGAGTAGGTCGCTTGAGGTTCATGGACCGGGAAGTCGTATAGTTGTCAGTCATAAAAATGTGCATCCTGTGAGTGTTCATTAGGCATAGGAGGGGAGAAGTTGGTAGATTTCCCTTTGCTGACGTGGGCTTACATGTGGCTCAACGTTGGTGATGTGGGGAGTGTACCTTACCAATGGCCTTCAACAAGATGAGTACATGACACTGCCTGGGGCTGCAAGGTAAGGATCTTCTAGAGATTCTTTAGCTGTGCGTGGCCGTTGTTTCCCAATCAGTGACGCAACATTCTGCGTAGACGCAAGTTGACCGCACCGCTCAATGTGAAACTTTGATCTGGAAAGCTGTTAGCACAGATGTTAGATGTTCATTAGTACTTCTGGACTTTTTTTGTCTTCAGTTGGTTTTGGTTCATAGGAAGCAAAGACACTATAACGATCAAAATAACTGCAAAGTTCGCACGGTGACTTCGTGCTCACCATATAGGAACAAACAGCTGTTTGAGTAAGCTGGTTGGTGATCGCTAACGAAGATAATTGACGAAGTATGGACAGCCGACGACCTGAAGTCATATAGAGCTATCTTTTCTCTGTAACTTTGTTTTATGAATTGAAGAACCTGTTATTTTGATGTTACTCTATTGCTCCATAAAGCCCGTATGATTGAACAGACTACTGTTCTACCGTATACTATAACTGTCTATCAGCTATTGAGTACTGGTTGTCGGAGCTTCCCACAGCAAACTTCAGTAGGGCCCAGACTGTTCGTTCGTTAAAAAAAACGGTGCTCTCTTCTTAGTTCATTTACTCAGGTGTACCTGATGATTGTGCGTAAGCGAGCCACAGAGAGGAGTCAACTGGAGGAAAATGGTCTTTTTAGAGAACAGTAGTTTTTCAAGCCTAGACATCGGGAGCCAAAACGGTGGGTAGTTCAAAGTATATTTACATGTGGTTGCAAAATTATGCAATTGTTGGTTCGGAAGACCTCAGTATATCCATACAGAAACTCCCAAACGATTGCCATCTGTCTCCCAGAACAAGGATTGAAGTGTACCTGTGTGGAGGGTGATAAAAAATGTGTGTACACTGTGTGGTCTTTCAATTTATGGCAGCTAAATCAAAGTAGTAACAAGACAAACCTTTGATTGGGCACGAAAAAATTAGCTTTGAGCGAAAAAATTGGAAACCTTGCGTGAACATGATTGGTTTTCACCAGTTATGATGATTAATCGCAATGATGGAAAGAAAGGAGAATGAATCTTTGATTCTGTGAGGCATACTGTGTACACAAGAAAGTGCAGATTGAGGCGACTAACCACGGCAAATTCATGGATAACTTAAAACGCTGGGATGCCGAAATAAGGAAATACCCTAGCACGATGAAAGCATGCATGAATAAACCTGAAAAATGTTACTCCTTAAGACCAGGGCAATACTATCTCTTTCCTTACAGAACATTGAAAATGTCAACAAAGCTGACTGATTGTGACCGTTGGCAGAGTATTGTCCGCTAAAACCTCACATTTCTCGCCGAGACTACTTGAATACACATTTTGGCCTAAATTTTTTCGCAGTAAAATGACGCTGTCATGGCAGCTTTGAAATCCGACAGAGACAGCTGCGATAGTTATAATGCATAAAAATATATTATATGCCATAATGTGTTATGCTGTATGATTCTCCTTGATTCTATGGATGTCTTGCCGTGATGCGTCATCCGATTATACAAAGGTGCACACGGTATAACCAGAGCACATTTTCAGGTTCTTAGGCTTTCTGAAAACGCACGTGAGATCTAACTGAATATACAGCAGAATAAATCGATCCTGGAAAAGTAGTCCCCCTCCACGCGTTTCTTAAGGAAGAAAAGCGTGAGACTCGTCCAAGATTCGATCGTCTGATGTTCAGGTCCCCAGCTCACAGAAATATCGCTCGCACCAATTGGACACTGACCTCAACGGAGCACACGGCGTACACGAGATTCGTACATGAACATCAAGCGATCGGATTCTGGTACCTTCACCTCATGAGTCTGGACGAAATGCGTGGTGCCTCACTTTTTTTATCACTGCCGACTCCTGCCATAGTGCCACATCTGTAGAGCTCCAGGCAGACGTACTAGTGCACGTTACAAAACTTGGTAGTATACCAGGCTACTCATTAGTAGGTAGAATGCTAACAATGTGGACGACTGGGGGTAAACCAAACTAAACCAAATCACACGGAAATTACTTTATCCCAACAGTAGGTAAAATCTAATGAACGTTCTCGGTGGACGTCGATCACCGGCTAGCAGGAATGCAGTAAACTTTGCATCATTATCTTTGGTAAGTAAATGACACTGCGAGACTATTTACACTCTTCAGATAACTAAATTTAAATTCCTTAAAAGCTGTAGAGGGAGGGTCAGAAATGATAACTGCATTGCGCAATTCACAGAATAATGTTGACAAATCTGCAGGTTTATCGTTTAATTTCATATACATGGTCCCTTCACCGATATACAACCAAAAGAACGGCCTCAGAACCATTACGAAGACCTACCTTTGGAGGCGCAACTTGGCACACAGCTGCGGTTTGACTATGTCACAATACGTCAAATTAACTCAACAAGTCGTCAAAAAAACACTAAGAATGTTACTAAACTAGTCCTCGTCACGAACTGGTCATTCGTGGTTTGACTTGGCTGCATCCATATTTTGCCACACTTGCAACTGTTTTAGCCTTCCAACCGAGTTTTTTAAGGCTTGGAAATCAAGTCGAAACAACGGTTCATAAATCGGCACTTAATGAATTCTAGGTAGGTAAAACGATTTCGTCGGTAAGATGTACATTTCACGGTTTTTCTTTGATTCCGTGTAGACAGCGCAGATGTAACTCGTTTGTAAATTACAACCAATTAATATGAGTTGATGGACACTTTAGAGTTTAATCATACTGAAAACACTCTATAGTTGTGAGGGCAGTGAACATCCATCAGGCTTTGGATGTTCCATCTGCAGTTATAAAAATCGGCAGCTAATTGTATTTTTTCTCTCCTCAGGAAAAGGACAAATCCACAATCTTGAAGGCATTCTTGTATACGCGAAAGGAATTTTTCCTGAAAGGGACTCCTGTTGATTGTTTTCCAGGAAAAAAAACGTGGGGAAGGACGATGAAAAAATGACACGCTTTCTGTTGACCGCAGCTGTTCAGCTGTTCAGGCTGTCTACACCATTCGAGCCAGCAACCACTGGTATTCAGGTGTAGTTCGGTGGAAACTTCGCGTGATGACTTGGACGGCTATTTGGAAGTTTATTAGTTCATCCACTAAAGTCCTGCTACTGTCCTGTCAAACTAGGAGATTTTCAGTTTTAACTGACGATCCCAGGTTCACCCAACAGATTTCCAAAATGTGCAAGCAAAAAGCAATTGATACAATAGGCCTGAAGCTATAGTCACTAGCGATATCGGGTGTGATAGCCATATTTTTTCGTCATCCGAGCAGAAGCAACAACCGATATAAACACTTTTTGACCAGATCCACTAATGAGCTAAGTTGAAAAATCCTGAATTTTCGGTTACATTTCGATCATGTCGAAAGTAGCACTCTGTGAATCTCTAACGCCCAGGTTTATGGGAATTTTCGCATCCGCTTCTACTTGTCCACGTTCCAATTTTCAAATAAATATAATTTTTTTTGAACCTATTCCCTTTTATCTATTGAGTTGGTTCGTGTGTGTTGTTAGCCCGGCATATCGGGTTGTAGGTAGGCTGATATTATTCTGGTTTGGCTATCCTAAAAGTGACAGAGTGTAGTTGTCTGTGCAAACCGGTTACATGGCATAACTCCACGCTTATCTACCCAGTCCTACGTACCAGGGCTCAACCATAGCAGGAAGCATGACTCTTAAACTCGATAATGTCACTGCTTAACCTTACTGTATTTTGCATTGGTTTAGTGTCGTCTGTGATGGGATCTTGATCAGAGAAATGCTGTCAGGCTGTACGGTGGGAAACAATAGAGGTTACAAGGTTATAACTGTCGACTGAACCAGATGCTGGATGTACCTCTGTGTGTATGGAGGACCACAGGGTAACAGTGCATGTTATCTGGATGGCAAATGAGGGAGCGTGTGAAGTACACTGCCAACAAGTGGTTTAAGTCTTCGCACTGGCTTTCATCTTGATTCAGTGCACCACAATACTCACAGAGAGAATAGTGCAGGGAGAAAAGCTCTTTACCTCTTCTGGAGGATGACTTTTTTCAGGAGAACCTTTACAGTAGCTTGGCCGACGGGGGTATTTTGGGAGTGGCTCTCCTTAGTAGATATCCCTCCTGGAGATACAGAACTTAGCAACTCAATTCCTTCACTGTGTGTGTGATTAAAATCAGCGAGCATCGTGAAGCTCATTTTTGGACCAACACAGTTTACAAACTGAGTTGCACTACCCTATTTCTTAACGATCAGAATAATAGAAAGTTTCGCAGATGAATACTCCTTTTGGAAAGCAAGACGTGTGCTTAGTGGTTCACTTCACCTTCCAGATGACGTGCATATATCTCGGAGTTAGCTGTCCGACCAATTGCTATCTGATTCACTGCAATTACTACCGAATACTCCCCACCCTCAAGATCTTGCTTGGTATTACAAAAACCGATTTCTAAGGCCCATAAGTTAGTCTAGCTAGTTCACTCATACATATTAATAAGACCAATTCGTGACAGTCTGTGTTCAAGCATGTAGCTCTGGTTCATATGTTGAGTTTAGTTGGAGTGCTGCGGTCATCAGATCTTCTGTGTTAAGCTGAGGTTGATGGAGGTTGTGAGCGTTTCACTGTCCATCTGGCATGCTCTTAATCAGGTCGAAAACAAAGTAGATCTAGGTGCTATGGAGCGAGAATAACAGGTACGTTCCTATTTGGCAATATCCAAGCTGTGGATGCTTCTAGTTTGAACCTATGTAAAGCTAGACATCCGTATATCCAGTCATCTGCACAGCGTACCTTTCTCTCTCGCTCATCATCTTAAATCACCATTTTGTTTCTCATCCCATCCTTGCCATACTTTATTGGTAACACCAGGCTTCCCGGAAAAGGCATAAACTAATCGTCAAATCAGTGAAGTGTTATGACGTGTCCTGGCAACAGCAACAGAGAACAACATCTAAGTATGTACGCTCTCTCCTCATTTAATGGACAACCTACTCTTGAGGTGACTTGATAGTTTGTCTTTGAGCAAGCCGAGTATTTCTCCTCTTGCATGCGTTTGAAAGCCCCCTGTAAATTCCTTCCCAAACGTGTACGAAAGATGATCCGGTTATGATTATGACACCTCAGTATTAAGGTCACTTCAGCGCAGGTGCACACAACTGCAAACACAAAGCATCCGAATTATCAGATTAGTTGTGAGGCTACGAGCCACAACTCAACTTTGATTCGTTAGTCAGCATTTTTGTCTATTTGTTTAACGTCGCAAATCAGTTTTGGGCAATGCAGAGTTACAGTCACAATTGGTGCGAATCAAAGTTCACGGCTCGATCGATAAAACAAACAGTAGTCATTTAGGCGGTTGAACAGAAATGACCTCTGGGATGTCTGTGCAATGTTGGTTGGTGCTAAAGGTCGCGAACTTCATTCGCCAAGAACGAAATGGGGGCTGCGAAGCATCAGTATTGAACACTAATGTCATGCTGTGGATGATGAAGAAGTTGGGGCACCAGGTTTCTTTCTATTTAAAACTGTTGTTGTAGAAAAACGACCAACTTGATAAACACGTATTTGTACACATATGTTTGGCTGAAAATTAAACTTCGGGATGAAAGGGATTTAGTGCGCTCATTGATGGGCAGTCCTTCTGTATCTGGCACTACCAGTATGTTCATCTCAATTTGAATTGTTTACCGGAGTCTTTCACCGAAATGAAATATACATCCCACGGTGCTCGTTTATTTTAAGGATCCGATATGAACAAGAATGTGGATTGCGTTGTTCTTTTGTGTGATGGTGTTTTGAATGTCTAAAGAATTCACGTGAGTTGTACCTGTCATTTGGCACCTTGGAGTGCAGTGAACGATTTGCATTTTTGACGAACTTCAGAAGTTGTGTGAGATGCAAAATACTTCTCAGCAGCCGTTTGGAGTTGAAATTTCATGCATACATCTTTTCTTTACTAAATTTGGCCGAGAAGAAGGAATTCTATACAGTCCCAGTGTGGATTCGAATTATTTATATAGGAACAGTGACTTAGCCATTAACGTTTGAAACCTTATTGATTGACAAAAAATGTGAGAAGAACAGGATTTTGAAGCGGTTCACTGAAGCTGCCGAGATTGGAAGCCAGTGATACATTCCCAGACCTATCGGAAGTGCGCCGGTGCACTGTTCCCATCGTCATCAGCACTACGGATAGCATGACACCCGTACCGGCTACGGACGCATAACTGCAATTCTCATTGTAATCAGGCAAGTAAATACTACCGCAGTACTTCAGAAGGTCCTACTGCGTAAAGCTGAAGGTCACCAGCATTAGCCGACTGCATGTCTAGCTTAATGTCATCAAGCAAGCGTTACTGTAGTATGGACCTAGTTTTTCGCAGACAACTCACTCTCGGTCTCGCGTTTTCGGTGCTCATCACAAATTTCCACTGCTCTTATTTCGTTGAACATTTTGCCAGGTAAATGAAACTAATTAATCTATGCTGAAAAGTCGAGAAGCACTGTACAACACAGTTTCACTAGCAATGCGAATCTCACGCAATTCCAGGGAGTTTCGAACCCACAACCTCTTTAGGTTGAATCTAGCATGCTTTGGTCCATAAGACATCGTAGGCATACTTGTGGTACATACAGTGCGGTAGATACGATATCAGTAGAAAAAGTGTAACGGAATGGCATTTAGAAGAGAAAGCCAATTCAAAGGTGGGTGAGTGATGGACGTGGAGTGTGAAAGTACCACATGGTAGCTACTGACGATAGACAATTTCTCAAAATATTTGTGTTCCATCTGTTTTCCACGTGTCACGCACTAATTACTTGCGAAATAAATGAATATACGGAATCAAGATTCTCTAAAAATTTGCTTCATGAGTAATCCGTCACCTAAAACTCAAGAAAGTTAAAAAAGGATGGATAGTCTTTTTCACCAGCTTTGTGATACTCTCCTTAGAAAATAACTTGCAACGCATCATCTGTTTTCAATCCTTATGACCAGTATTTCGAAACTGCAAACCTACTTATAGTTTATTCCATCTCGGATGGGTCGGTGACGTTTTCATTACTACATTTCACCCATCAAATAAATGGGTAATTTACCGTTTTATTTTTACAGAAACCTCATCCGACATTTAGAGGATTCAGTAGCCGACAAGAGTCACTAATTGACACTCATCACTGACCGATTATGATAATCTGAAGAGGACTTCCTTATTGGTGCCCCGTCTGCCTTATAACCTAGCCAACTTGGTGACCTGTTTACTTGGCCCGATGAAGCTTTTGTGTCAAAAGCGAAACGTTGCCCAAATAAAAACTACCGATTGTTTACCAAGCTCTTCGGAAACGAGGATTCAGTATAGTTTATTAACCACCGATGATAATAACTTTCGCAACAGAATAGCTCTTAACTAAATTATCTGCGTTAGGCCACTCGTTTTTAGCAGTCTGGGTTAGACTGACAACTAGTTTCCGCAGTACAAAATTCGGCTGTCATCTTAAAGTGAATTAGTTAGGCTGTGAGATTGAGTGTTTCCTTAGTTACATTTCAGATGAAAATTTTCAGCTGCACTCATGCTGCTTATGACACTGCAGAAATGGTGCAGATCACTGTCACAGATTCTTAAAAAATCGCAGATTTTGCTGAGCCCTTGTGGTGTGACATGTGACAGACTAGACCATAAATGGAAAACAATAGCTTACAGGGTTGTTTTGGCATCAGTTAAACAGGTTTAATCGTACACAATATGCTGTCTGTCATGTGCTGAGCTGTCGAATTCATCAACATTATCAGGGTTCTATTCCGATTAAAACGCACGTAGTTGGTAACTGTACGATACGGGGGGTTTGATTTTGAGTGCCAAGAAACAATAGCTACTTTGGTCATCTTATTACGGCAAAGTTCTAGTTAATAAATAAAAACAATGATAGTAAGGTCGGTTTGTCCTGGTTTACCTAAAAACCTACTGTTCTGCAAGGACAAATTCAGTTTTTTGAACTCAGCTGATGCACCAGAGAATAAGGCATTGTGATTGGCTAACTATTTCCCGTGGATATTTTTTAGCGTCTTCCTCGTGTAAACTAGTGACGTCCGTCGCCATTCGCCCTGCCAATCAGTATGTTTTGTAATTAAGGAAAACTCAAACAACTGTTTGCGAATAAGCCTAGATGTGCGTGTACACCCGATGCAGACATTTCAATAATAAACATTCTTTTTTATTGTCTCGCTATGCCACTTGCTCGATTCCAAAATTTCTCCACAATTATTCCATCAAGATTTTAATGACAGCAAGCAGAACATATCGCGAAAAAGCGACAAGAGTTGTTCACTTCATTCAGTATGTGAGTACGATGTTCTCTTCTTGCAGTAAACACCCATTGAAGCAACACCATTAAGAAAGAAATGACCTTAGTGGGTGCAGACGATGTTCTCTTCTTGCAGTAAACACCCACTGAAGCAACACCATTGAGAAAGAAATGACCTTAGTGGGTGCATTTTTTTTTTAGAACTGTGTTCCATTTTTATTAGAAAAATCCTCCTTAGGAAGAATTTAGAGAAACCCGCTGCTCAATTTTCCGTCATGTAAATCTGCTATTAGACAAATGAAACAGGTGCATTTCGCTTTTGACCTTGACCTCACTGCTTTCAGTGGATTATGTAAAACGGGCCCAGCTAAATGCATCGGGAACAAGCTCAGACACAACGTAATCCAAGAAAAGTAATTTGTCATTGTTGGCGAACTTTCAGACAGGCAGGCGTTAGTTAGTTTGTGGTTACACACAAGTTGTATTACTTATCAAAAGAGAATTATGATACTAGTGTAATTCGATCAAGAATTTGAAGACGAATCGTGGCTTTTTAGTTGGGGTCGGATATGTGAAAGATGGGAAAACTGAGATTTGCCCAAATCAACATTTGCAAATAGCATGAAGTGGGTGCGGGAGTATTCAAGGATTTACAGTAGAAGGCGACAATAAGGTGTCCTTGAGCAGGTCACGAGACTTCAATATTTTTCATAATGGTTATAAAATGACCGAGAATTGGGGTGATTTTGCTTAGCCCAATATGCACAACTGCCATCTAAATCTTTAAAGTGAGTAACAACTGTATTTTCATCAGTTTCATTTCATCTTAGCTTCGTTTTTAACAGAACCTCTAGCTAAGCGATAACCAGACGTAACAAACAGTTTAAGCGATCTTGAACAGCGTTTATTGCAAGAAAAGAATAGTTATCCCTGAAAATCTGCTGAAAATTGAGGTGAAACGGCGTGAATGCGAAATCAGTAAACTTACGTAGTCGAAGATCGGTGTCTTTCTTTTAACTGGTCAGACGACTGACGGTAAATGCATTGGTCGCCTTCTTCTGAGGGGGACGTAATGCTGATGTTTGCTTTTTCTACAGGTCAGTGCGAGGCTGATAGAAAAAACTAAGACGCAAAGACCGAAGACCACGAGAAAGACAGGAATGTGGTTCTGCAGGAACAGATCGTTTTCTTCTGCGACTTGAATGGAACAGAAACAGTATGTCAAGTTTCAAGCACTGGAGCGCTTGTTGGGGATTACGTAAATATCGAATTTACATAAAAAAAATAAGCTAGCCATAAAGAAGCTCATACGCATCAACCAATTCTAAGGTATATTTTCCAGTAAAACGTAGTCGAAGCTTTGTTTCGGGCTGAATTGAAACCAATGGAGTTCAGTAAACTTATTCAGTTTCAGTACAAAGCCTTATAGTTTTTTATTACCCTCTGAAGAACATAACTGAGCATGCCTTGTGAGTTTATCAAGACCTTTTCAATTGTTTTTTTTTTGAATTTCTACAAACTATATATTCGTTCAACACTAGAAAAGTGAGTGTATAGACACCCATTAAACTAATAGCTTTGTTAAGCACAGACTGAATTCAGCTGTTTCCCAAAGCGACCTAAACTGGAAGCTTTTAGGTTTCTTAAAATGTTCACCATACCTCATTGTCAACTTGATAAATGCATCGTTCTGACGTTGAAACGTCAACCACAATCTGTAGGTTGGTGAAAAACATGAGACCATACTTCCAGCGCAGCGCGGATTTTTGTGAATAGTACAACATATTGGTAGCTCGGGTGAGTTTAGTGGTTATTGATCAGGTGACTGATCTGTTCGCCGAGCTTGGCAATTGGCTTGCAAACGTCTCGTCACCACACGAGGAGACATCATCATCACCAGCTGCTTACTGATGGTGTCTCCTCGTATGGTGACGAAACGTTTGCAAGCCAATTGCCAAGCTCGGCGAACAGACCAGTCACCTGATCAATAACCACTAAACTCACCCGAGCTACCAATATTTCAACACATTACCAAACGTTGTTTGATTTTATAGATTTCTCGGTTCTCTCCTGCCTACTTACGTCTTAACCCAGTGGAGAAGATTGAAGATGATAAATAATTTGTATGATCATGCATTCGGCAGACGTGTATTGGGCAGCGGAGTGAATCTCTTCGCTCTCTATCTATCCCCGCTGATGGGCCCAATCACCATTTAGCCGATCGATAATGCAGCGGGTTTTGACTAATCAGCAAATCCTCACGTGACTGATTCGTCGATGTGATCTTGTCTGCTGGTCGCGCAAATGAGATTGCGCTTCCAAAATGAAGGAAAAAATACGTACTGAGTACGATCGTCTCATGTCATACTGAGTCCAATATTGCACGAGCAGAGAGGAGCATTTTTCTCGGATGAGATAGCCCAAAACTTATTTTTTTACCAAGGTTGTTTTCCGTCAGTAACCCACAGCATGACTATTGTGCAGGTGGTCGCCTGCTTTATGGGAATTGTTAGCTGACGTGAAACACTGAGGAGGTCGTCTTTTTATTCAGCAATGTAACATTGGAAGCGAAATGCATTTTGTCTGTCCCGTGATGTTGGCTTTTTAGATCCTGTGCACATTTCTGCGTTGAACGATACATACTCTGAAAACAGCTTTCAACTCACCTATTAGGTGTACCACTGGTTGATCATTCATATAAGTAACCTTCAGGATAAGCTGTCCCCATGATAAGGTATCAGACATTTGAAGCGCAGTTTAAGATGCAAAGTATAGTAGTTTTGGCATTATTTTAAGTGATCCCTCTTGGGCCAGATAACCTAAGGAGGGCAGATGAGGTTTCTCAGTCTACTGAAAGTTTTTCTCGAGAGAGAATAAGTTGACGCACACTGAAACACATCGCCATCAATGACTGAGTAATTCGCATGGATCTGTCCGCTGATCTCATCCATTCCAAGGTTGCTGTTTGTCCTTGTAAACTACGCACCATACTCAACGTAACCCTAATGATTTGACCACCCGACTGTTTTGGTAATGCCTAACTGATATGTGCATCATGCCATCTGATATCCGCAGAAAAACCATCGTTTTGGACACGGGTTGTAGGCTGAAATCAAATTCAGTTTTCCAGCCTCATGTTGTCGAACTTAGGATGATTTCATCGGCAGAGTAAGTTTTATTTGTTTGATTCGTGATAAGAAGAGAGAGAAATGGCACCTCTCTCTTACCAGATCGTTGACGTATTTTCAACAACTGTTGCTAGGCTGCACGTTTGCTTTTTTGTGCTTGTTAAATGGCCGGTTTCCGTGTGCTTGAATTCCTATTCTGGATTGAAATTAAGTGCACTTTCAGATACCTAAAATTGTATATCAGTTCTTCATGGTCTAAATGAGATCTGACTTATTCTAGCTGAAATAAATGAATTGTGATTAAGTTACTAAAACTGCTTACCTGAAAGTGTTGGCATATTTGGAAAACTCAGAAATTGGTGCTACAATGAGAAGAGGGAAGAAATAAGGTCATCTTGCATCGAGTTTTGGGAGCGACATGCGAGATCTAAGCTCTAAATTAGGATAGGCTGTTAAAAACAATTGATTCATTCAAACAGTTTGGTAGTCCAACTTCTACCCGAGTCTTTGTAGCAAAGAAAGTACAACTGGATATTTGCTGAAGAAAACGCTTTCAAACGAGGCCATCCTGGAGGCTCGCATTGATTTTTCAGACTCAGAGAAAGGCGCTTCCTAGTCCGGGTTCCTGGTGACCCTTTGAGTTACGTTTGTTTAAGAAACTCTCCAAAAAGAAACCTTTGTCTGCTTTTCTTATGTGTCTTCCCGAGGATACCCTCTAAGATCTTAATCAAAACTTATTGGACGACGCAAAACATCGTTACCTGAGTTACCTTGTCTTGTTTACTAAGATGTGAAATGTACGAAAGAATCACTGACAAGCACAGTGACTGGCTGTACCCTCCATAGTTTGGCTTCTGACCTCATCAAAACCAACTCAGACTCCCGGTCCTCGGCGTTGATAAACTGAAACTTCTCAACCCCTTAACAATAGAATGAAGAAATTGTCCATTTGAGGCTATTTCCAAAGCTGTTGAATCCTAGGCGAGCCGATTGCCCCCCCCCAGGTGACGGCTTTACCGATGGAATGGTCAGTCGTTTTGTGGACTATTCCTCCTTCCAAACTGCTTATATTTTGTAGCATGAATAGACTTCCCTCCATTTTCACTGGGAGTGTCCATGATGTAAGCACTCGGCTGTACCCACTAATACATGCACAGGTATGTCCATGATGTAAGCACTCGGCTGTACCCCCATGCACAGGTGTGTGCTTCCCATGGACCAAGTAACCTTATAGTTTTGGGTCATGTCTAGAGTCCATTTGATCTCTATGAATAGCTTCCGCATTACAGCTTCTGGTCAGGCGAAAATGACCATCTTGTTCTCTACTTGACACCCAGTAAACGGCCTTTCTTAGTGTCATCGAGGATAGGTTTCCTACCGACCCACAACTTGTGTATCAGAAAAACTGACAAGATATTATATGGGACAGTGTAAGCGTGGTACGACGAGAAATCCGGGCAGGATTGAGGGAACAAATTCGTCAGAAAGGCGGGGGGTTTGATATAAGTTACTTTAGCAACAAAAAGTCGAAATGCTTATTGTTGGGCAGATGTTTCAGATGAGCATGCATAGCTGTGCAACTATGCCATATTGCTACAGTTGTTGGTGCAGTGAGTTGCTGCACTCAGTACATTGATGTGCCACGTTGAGCCGCTGATACCAAGCTCAGTCGAAAAGGTTCTGTGGCTGGTTCACATCCCAGGAAAGGCTGTACTGGTGTGGTTTCGCACAGCTGAGACCTATCCCTTTGTTTGTGTATATGACAAGCTGCCAGTAGAAGGCAGTTTTTGAAAGCTAATCCTGTTTTCTCATCGGCTGACATCTTACAGAGGTGAGGCGAGGCAGGGCGCTATCGAAAGTATGATCACAAAACATAGGTCATCATATGGACGTGACATCCTACTCATATGGTTGCTGAAAACTTTCCGATAGCCCAACACCGGTTTTGCCTTTCTTGGGACTCATCAAATGGGCACGGTCACAGAGTTTCCGTCAACCTTGTGTTCTACTTGGACCCAAATTGCATGAAATTTGACAAGTAGACTCATTTTTTATACCAATTCGTTTTCCAGGATAGACTAACCTGGAAACCAGCTGAATCTCTCAGTTATGCTATTCATTTTCGGAGAGTTTCCAACAACCTTATGAGTGTTCTGTTACGTCTATACAATGTATTGTGATATCACGAACATCGTGCCAACTGAAACATGAGGTGGCCTGGCGCATCAGTGGCTTAAAATATCATAAACGAGAGATCCAGCTGGGATTTAGGTGAGTCCGTCGTGAAAACCGGATTGGCATGCAAATGAGTGTATTTGTCAAAGAAATCAGTCTTTCCAGAAATTAATAAAACTATTGATTGGTCAGTGATCTGGTTGACACCTACGTAAGCACGTTGTACGGCATATATTTTGTCGTTATTCACAAGCCATACACAGCAGTTATCAAATCTATGGTTGTGGCGGTCTAATTTAGGCCCCCGTTCATGGCAAGTACTTCTTAGTAATCAGGACCGCGAGAAAACACTTCCCATATGCTTTTATGATCTGTTAATTTCATTTAGCTGCGATATAGGTTTTGAGAACGGTGAACATGAGGTGCAGATTTTTACTGGTCCTTCTAGTTGAAGGCTTTGTGACTGTTTGGCGCAGTTTGCTAAAATCTACCCTAACCCTAACGTAATTTATCCAAATTTTTCCTATTGTTGTTGCACTGGTCCACTACTCACTAATTCATATGTGAACATTTGTTCCCAGTGAGTCAGTCTACCTTGAAGAGGGATTGGATCGTGCAGATCGTCAACGAAGGAGGCTAGAGTGGTACAAAATAGTCCTACAGTTCTGTACCTTTCGTTTTGAAAGGTGCCTTGTCAAGAAAGACTATCCTTCAGATAGATGTGCAGAGAGCAGATGGCTTTTAATTAGTGACTCTTAATTTTCTACAGGTCGGTGGTGCTGCACGTTACTATTCTGTCAGTTATGACAAAAACGAATG
Source organism: Clonorchis sinensis (assembly GCA_003604175.2). Taxonomy (NCBI): domain Eukaryota; kingdom Metazoa; phylum Platyhelminthes; class Trematoda; order Opisthorchiida; family Opisthorchiidae; genus Clonorchis; species Clonorchis sinensis. Next base: position 202,599,558 of record CM030369.1, read on the forward strand.
TACTGTACGAGCTATGGTGCATTCCGTCGGTACTGTATCAGGTGATGACCTCTAATTCAAAATAGACCCCAAACGCCCACATACATTCAACGGTGTCATAATTCCGGGCACATGTTGCGCGGCCATCTGCCCTATTCACGGGGAATTTTCAAAACATGGGTCGCCCTTGAGGAGACTATTCTCTAAGAAGAGAGCAATTGGACTGGTCTCAAATTTGTTGGCATTAGAAGAGAGGCTGGCTCCCAAAACAGCTGCTATCGAGAGTAGCGTAGCCAGGTGGTTAACGTCAGCATGTAAATCCTATCGTAACGCAAATTGGGACGTTTAACAACTAACAGTTGCCCTCCTGGTAACCACAGAATTGGGTACCTAGTAATGTTGTCGAAACAACGCAAAGCTTTAGAGGACAATCCCCAAAATGACACAACTGAACCGGGGAACTGTCAACTCCATGGAAGCGACCAACAAAAGACACATTCAAGGGCACCCAAAAATGCAACGAAGTGAAGTTTTGCCTTCCCTAGTGAATCACCGTACTGACCATGATCAATGATTTAAGACGTCATGATTGACGGATCTTTGTAATCATGCCTGAAGCACCGGTCTTATCAACACTACGTGGGTTTACTTGAGAAGTTTGGGTCTTCTAGGGTTCGGGTCAAACTGGTTCTGGGGAATCCGGCCTTTGAACTATAAACAGGTTTTAAGTTGTGCTGCTTGGATGATCATGTGCTCAAGCATGGACCGTATGAGTTGCGTTTAAGCAGGGCGAAACTAGAACAAAGCAGAACAACAACCAAACGACCTACCAGTAGCTTGTACTGCTTTGTTTCCCAAACGTATCGTCTTTCTTGAGAAAGACCAAATGCAAGTATATTGAAACCTATTCATTCAAAATGAATGAATCAGGGGCTAGATTGTTTAGCTGCCATCCTTGTCTACACAGAAGATATCCAAGATTCTTGAAGGAGCACTACCCTTAAGATTGCTGAAAACTCTTTGACAACCCACTACAAGTTCCACACTTCTTGGGGCTCATCGGGTAGGCGAAGTTTTTGGCTACATTACAATTACGAGTGTCTCTTATTAATTTTTTAAAAATTGGGTTCAAGTAAGATTCAAGTAAGGTTGACGGACACTTCGAGGTTGCGCCTAACTGCGGCACTGTTAGAAGATATCGTGGTTGCATTATTCAGTGCAAGTCGTACCGGATTACCCTTGCTGCTACCCAACGCCCCATCCATGGCGCGTGCTCCTATGTCACAAAGAAACTAACTGCTCAACACCATTACGACTCATGTTAAATCTCCGCGTGCGACAAATAGGAGTAATATCTGATTTTTGATCAGCAGTTCTCAAGATATGATAATTCAACCAAAGAGAAGAGACCACGAACAGGAGGGAATTCTGTCCTCTCCTGCGAGGAGACCTTATACTAAGCTGTGGCTGACAGACTTTTCGGAGAAATAACCCTTCGAGGACAGAAGACTGTATTGGAACCACAAAGAAAGAAACTTCTCACTACGGATGCGTGGTAAGATTAAGGGGTAGCTTTAGGCTTTGAGAAACTGCAGCAAAACCCCCTGCATGTCACTGCGACATTTAAGGTAGAATCTATTGACCGGACCTCAAAGCATCGGCCGTTTTTCAGGAAGTAAGCGCAAAAACACCTACTTATAGAGTATAAAGGATAACCGAACGGACATTTGCCTTTTTAAAGAAACGTAGAGCAAAGTTTGAGCATAGATATCAAACAAATTCTCCTGTCGTTCTGAAAAAAGACTAAAATTCACATCATTATAGTACTCAGGTCAATACTTTGAATTGAAACGGAAAGACAGACGGGGGGATCGCGCTAAATTTGAGGCGGTCTTGGTTTGCTGTACTATAAGCCAAGTACCTATTGGCTCCTACCGTAAAGACTCACCAGTATCCCGCAGCGGAACTCTCCCTGCGCTCAGTAAGAATATGAATATCCACAAACTGAAAGTAGCTTCCACATGCGGTGGGTTTAACTTGGAAAACCCAATTAGATCCGACTAGTATCCAGTCCTATTAGTTCACTGTGTAAATAGGTTATCGATTACACATGTTTGTCTAACTGCGAAACGTATATGTCAGTTTGTTATAGGCGAATGCTTGCCGTCTGTCGGCTTTTGATTGTATGCAGACTGTGCTGACCGCTTTAAGACCCAACGGAGCGAAGGTTCATGTATGTATTCCAAAACTGCGGAATAAGTTAGCTTTATTCCGCGGTTCCACGGCCAATTAGAAAAATCTAATCACGGGTAATTGTCAGGTTTACGACGACTAATGGACTAATGCGTGTTGTCCATCTTAAGCATAGTCACGCATCAGTGGAATTACATACGTGAGACAGTGATAAAGAATAGACCATTACCGTCATGTACATGAGATTTAAAATGACAGATATCGTCAGGACCTTAACCTTATCGCTCTGTGGTATTGCTCTGGTATTACGCGAAATGCGCTAGGAGTTCTGATGAACGAAAACCAATTGATTGTAGGTTGCTTTGGTATCAGACCAGAACTGGATGGGGGGAGTTCTCGTGGTCTACCAGTCTACCATGAAAAGCTGAAAAGCATTACTGTACGGCTGTTTTATCCCTATTGAAATTCATCAGCAATGTAGATTTGACAAAATGCCAGGGAGTTCTGATTCCACGACTAGTAGTTTGAACATTTAGCCGTTCGGCCAAGTGCGCTCGATCAACAGTGTGATAAACTGTCAGTTGAACAGGTTAGAGCGTCAGTCATCCTTCAATCAGGGAAACCACACCACGTGGTCACCTACTGACTGTCTCCTTGACTGACGGCTCCTCAGACGGAAGTCTCACTCGACTTGTGAATTTATTCTTTCTCCGAGTTCATTATAGATCGATGGTGGTGTGAGGAGATTTGGGAATTTCCAAATGGCACTTCATACGGCTGATGACTCCAAATAAGGACGCAACAGCTGTACAGTGCTTTTTGGCTTATCAACATGGTTTGGCTTCACTTACAGGACAAAGTCTAAATTAAAATTTAAAAGTAGATTATGTCTGAAATCGGAAACATGATAATAATAAAAAAACTGCAAAAATACGAAAGCCAAAAGGACTCTAGTGTTTGGTAAGCTGTACGCAATCAAAGCAAAACAGTAAAAGCTGCCTGAAAAAGATGTTTCCAGAGGCTGAAGAAGATGAAATCATGTAGTGGCTTGATGTTACCTCACTACCCAATTCAGTCAACCACATCCTCACTAGAAAAAAATGATAGAATAACTTCGGACTAACTCAAACCCGACGGAAACCCTGGATGCATACTTTAGTTTTGGTGGACCAAACTGTTACTATAAATGTCATGGTTGCACGAGTACTGGGATATTGTCAGGGCGCCCACACCTAGACAAGAGGACGATTAGGGTCCTCAACCAAAGCCTTTGGCTCAAAAGCCTAGCCACAAGGCAGCGGTGTTGGGCTGGAAATGCAAGCACGTCACCATTTTTACGGAACACGTCGCCATACATGTTCCAACCCCCAACCCGGAGGGCCAGGAGACTGTGTTCGTCAGACCTCTACCCATGGACCAACCTGGTATGAGAGACTTTGTGAGTATCGCGCGGACACCCTCCTCCCCAAGTATAGCTCAATGGGTCGCCGAGGTACACAGACCACCACACGACGGTAGGGTTCAGTCCCTCTGTAGACCAATATATCAACAGCTATAGGTACCTACAATATCCGGACTTACCACTGAAGCGATAATGCAGAAATTAGAGCGCGTGGTACTACTAATCATCAGCCCGGAACGACAGATCCACGCTTTCGCCATCATGAGATGAGGTTCATTTCACAATGCATATGAACTCTTCACTGTTACGTTTGAGGATATCAAGTTTACAATCTAACCGGAAAGGAACTAATAGCTACCATGCTTGGACGTTTTAGTGAACGGAAAGACGGTGGGACTCTCTCACTCTAAGTGAGTAAACCAGAATGGTCACATACGGATCAAATACGGAACTACAACAGCAACCATCCAAAGGATCACAAGACAAGCCGCATTCAAACCCTATTCAAGAGGTCGGGGAAGGACCACAGAGTTATGAAAGGAGGAATGGAGCCCTCCATTCAAAGTATTACAGGATGATGGATATTCAAAAAAACTTGTCAAGTGATGATTGAAAAGGATGCCCCAGTGACAGCAACGGCAAGAACAGCAAGAAGCAGACCGATAGGTCCACCTTACACTACGAATATATTTGAACTCATGGTCAGAGTACTGGATCAGAAAGAGAACACTTTAGTCCACAAATTGAATGTTACTTTATGGAAACTGATTTCAAGACCAAGGGGCAACGTCAAAAAAAGCAATAAGAGAAACACGATGTATCGAATCCCTTGCGTCAACTACAACGAGTTCTACGTTGAGTGAACTAAGAGGAAATGTGTACACGAATAAAAACACAACGTGGCCGTCAGGGGACATGATTTTCTATACCTGACCCCTGTTAATGAAAACGAAGATCACAAAGTCGATCTGGAAGACGTGAAAACTTTGCATGCAGAGGCACGAGACACGGAAGGGAATTTCTGGAATCATGGTGTTCTACAAACTGATTTTAATAATAGAATTTTCGAAATAGTTTCAATTTGTGCACCACTAGGTGCAAGAGGCCAACCCCTCGATCGGAATGCCCAGAGAGAGTTGAATGTAGGAAATCAGAAATCACATGAAAAAGTTAAAAATCGGGAGTACATGCACTTTAGAGGAATAGAAATCAAAGGAAGGGGGGTTGAATGAGGGGTAGGTCAATGGGTCATGGAATCAGGTAAGTGACACGAGATATCTTGGAGTCATATCAACGAAGGTCACAAACTGGAGGCCATGGAGATCAAGAACAGAGTTCACTCGAGCACCGACGACAGCAAGAGAGGGCCAGCTTAAAGATCGCGTGGTAACTGACCAGTCAGGACAGAGGATAACGGGCCAACCAATAAAACCACTCAACTGAACAACCAATCATACTCGAAGGTCAACTCTGACTAGCAGCCCGTATATCGATACGCATGCATCGCTACTCAGCGTATAACCACGGATGTATTGCACGGCACCGTTCCGCTTCGTAACGGCGTACTAATGGCGTTACTTCGATTGTTACTCAAACATTTGCACTCAAGTTGCCCAGTTCAGCGAACATACCAACGATTAGCTACGCTACCAGAGCTGCCAACATTCTCCTCAAAAGCAAATACATTCATTTCAATGGAATATTTCTTCGCAATATTTTTTGCATCTAAAAAGATGGCCAGCCAACTCCAGGGACGCTAGTCGGACGACTTCAGTTGCTTTAGGATGTGGTAACTTCTCTTCCAAAAAAGCACAAATGGTGTGGGTCTAAAGTACAAAGCTCAAGCCGACTAAAATCGACTCAAACATCAGAATCCTTAACCCAGCTCTCACAGAATTTACTTATCCACATAGACGCATAAATTATTGGGCGACATCTCAGTGTAATATTCAACTAAATTGTCCCAAACTGGAAGAACAGGGTACAAAACCCGATTTAAATTGATGTTGTTTCCCCTAACCCATCAATCGTAAGTGTTAGTCATCCACATTGACCAGCAAGAGATTTTAACTGACACTCAGTGTTGTATATTCGAAGGAGGTTTCGCCTATTGGTTTTTTGCCTACCCTAAAACTCGGTCAGCTGGGAAGGTCATTCACTTGGTCCGACGAAACTTTTGTGTCAGGAGAGAATATTTGCGCAACAATTACATCATCGAGTAGTTACCAAAGTTCTCCGAAATGTTTGCTTCTTGAGGGATTCCAACCATCTTCCAAATGACTGAAAACGTTTCAGATTATACAGTGCATCCTAAAAGGGAAGCATGGGAAAAACCCGTGCATGAATAGCTGTCACATTTCACCATGGGACCACTGCATTGCAGATTTGAATACAGGCCACGGCGTGAACCCGAAAAATTTGCGGTAATCTGGGCATTAGAAAAGTGAAAACAGTTTCCCAAGGAACCGGAAGTTTGCACAGGAACTCAAATACACAGTCAACGGGAAAACTACAACAGAATAGAAGGAGAAATTAATTCGGGATTGGTTACTTGTCGGACAAAAGTTTCATCAGCTGAGAACCCACGTCACACGCTGATAGCGATACTCCACAGCTCTTTTCGGTAGATCACCTGTTCGTATAAATCAATACCACTAATAAACCTTGTATTTCAATGCCTTCCTTTTCTCCTGCATTATTAGCATTTACATAACCATCTTTGCTACGTTAACTCAAACCGGTGTGACCTGAGGCTGATCGATTTTTCCGCCATTCAGTTGGTGATGATGGTCCGTCGCACATTCTCAACTTCTACTTTCGGCGTAAATTCAAATGATGAATCTGAAACAACCAAGCTCACATGTCCTTCTGATCACTGCTATGAATTCATTTGGTCAAGAGATAACGAAATCAAACTCAGCGATAATTGAATCACAAAAAACCTGAAACGTCCCACAAACGCGCAATTAGGAATTTGATGTACCGTTGTGACATGCGTGGCGCTATCACCCGGAACGCCAGTTCAAGTTTTATGGTTTAATCATTAACCCATTAATTATAACGAAATCGGTGGAGCAGAAAACTCTGGTGGTTGAAGTACCTTTTAACTTTTAACTCTTCTAGACTCAGTTTTTACAACAAAGTTTGAGAAATAAGGCTAGTATGATTTGAAGAAGACTATTATTCAAGAGTTCGACTTCAAAGACTGGCAAATTTTTCCATTACAGGCAATTATAATTCAGTGTACTGCATTTCAGCAAAAGCTGTTCTACAGCTGAGCACAATTGTTCGTAAGGGTATAGGGAAAAATACACTTGATTTAATCCAAAATCAAAGTTGTTACCATGGTAGTAGTAAAGAAAATAGTGATATCCATCACTCTCCCTACTAGAGAACCAAAGGACCGGCAATCTGAAACCCCTCAAGAGCGCCTGAAGTTTTTATGGCAAAACACTGACAACAAGTGGAGAGGGATTCAGTGTCACTGATACGTAAGAGATCTCGGGGCTGGGGCTTCAATAAGAAAAGATCGCAGCTGTCAAGCACGTTGCCTTATTCTAATAAATTACGGTATTTTGAGAACTCCCTGCTAAGTCAGAGCAAAAACAATCATCGTTTGGCATATCTTTATTTGAGAGTTTAGTTGTGCATGTATTTCTTATCTGTGGAAGTCAACCAAACTTGTGTTTGAATGCCACTCACGCAACGTTGAGGATTCGGTCAAAGTTTGTGAAGTGAGCACAGTGCTAGTTCATTTAACATCAGGAGATGCAAAGTTGGAAAAAGATGTTAAAGTCTGGACCTTTCGGATAGGATGAATTTTGCCCCGATTAATCGAATACGTCTTACTAAGTACACTTTCCTTTTGGGCGAAGGCACTTAACATAGTGAAACGTGAAGAAACTAACAGTACCTCATTGTTCAATATAGTGCTGCAATGTCATTATGCTTAGGCCGGCTGAGTTAGTAACGGGACTCTTCCAGTTCATCTACCTATCTTGTTCCGTACACACCGTTGGTATCACTTCATCCACGCAACTGCTTGCGTCCAACATAGCCTGATACTTGTGGAGTGTGGTCACGTATTCTCATGTGAAATGTTAACGGATGCTGCAGTGCAAACCAGGAAGCTTAGACGCTAGTTTGGGATAAGCAGGTCTTTCCGTCACTTTGAGGACGAGTTTCTCCTAATGACATAGGTACATTAAATCCAACATATCGTGCAGCTTTGATGGCACACGGCCCATAGATAAATGGGCAGCTTCTACAGCCGCCCATATTAGGCTTCTAGTTGACAGCACTGGTCGTTGTGGAATTTGAAGTCTTCCGAAACTGTGGGAATCGTTTGGATACGATATGGATCAGCGATCACATACCCACTCTTTATTTTTAAAATATCAACAGCACTGACCTTCTCCCTACTTGGAATATCCTTTCCCCGTTGTGGGTGGGCGTAGGTATCCATATGAAAAGAACAACACTGGACTAAGGTGTTGCACAGTTGGGCGCACTGACGATGTCTGCTGTTATGGTAACGAAACGTTTGCAAGTCAGTTTCTAAGCTCGGCGAAAAGATCAACAGCCACCTGATCAGCAACCAATAAACTCATCCGACCTATCAATAGTTCAACACATTACTAATATATACCCCAGTTTCCACTGCTGCACACTATTCAGTTGAGTTCTCCCCAAGTAAATAGTGCAGCAGTAGCGCAACTATCCCATGTGTGCTCGCATAACACGTCGTGAAGAGACTGGTCGCCTCCGTTGAGTAACACCATGTTCGTCCGCTTGTCGTGCTGGAAGATGTCTGTAGGACGCTAACAGCCTCTTGTATATAGAGCTGGCCAGTAAGCATGGCTATGATAAACGCAGTGTTTTGCCTCTCTTGGTTGAGGATGAGAACATTTCGTGACTTGTGGCTTAGAAGTCGGGCTACTTTGATAGTCGTACACCAACCATCGCTTTCTAGTGGGCAAGCTTTGATGAAACGTATCGTCTGCTTGTCTTGGTTCGAGCGACCTGATAGTATTTTAGTTCGCGTACAACCACGAACTGCACGAATACAAACATTTGCATGCTATACTGGCCGTCATGTGGTGCCTTCAGCCGGCCCCACTTAATTTCTTTACGCAGCAAGACAGGCAAACGAAATCAGGTTACTCGCACGGAAATGATTCAGTCGGTGGCATGCACTTGTGACCTTAGTTGCCTGAGCATGTGCCCTCTAGCTGACTAGGATTTGTCACAGAGGTAGGTCGACTCAGGTTTATGTCATGAATCAATCGTACTGACTCCATCGACAGTGATGTATCAGGTGAGTCACAGTGATTTTGAAAAACCAGTGGTTGCACACAGAGCCACAATAACTATTGCATTAATGCTGATGTAACACTGAACGTGGCTCGTGCGTAATCCTTCTTTGTGCCGGTGTGATGTGATCAAGCCAAAGTGTCATCTCATCCGTATGTATTACTGGCGTGCGTTACATATTGAGCGGCACGATTTTACACATTTCAATCGTCGTTCATCGAAGTCAAAACAGGAATGATGCAGAAGTTGAAAATGAAATTTAACAAAAAGATCAACAAATTATGCGTTACCCCCACGATATCGCTACGAACACGATAACTCACACTGAATCATGTGACCAGTATGACGTAATAAGTCTGATCTGGTTGGTGGATCACACACAATAAGCTATTGACGGCATCGTCAAATGAGGAACTAAAAATAACGGCTGACATTATGGAGTGGGGGATACTGGATCTGTTGAGTTTTTTACATTAATATCCACGTTGTTAATTGGCAACACTCAGTGAATGACAGAAACCAATTGGAAGACAGCTGTCCGCAATCGTACCTGTATTGGGCGCACTGATACACTTTCTTCATGAACCGGTCATCCTGGCTTTTGGCTAAAAGTACGTCAGATGACAGCGTTGGGAAGTCGTCTACATTTCCATGTGGAAAGTCGGCACACTTCCAAATGGAACATCACCCCACCCAAATGCGTCACCGGCCTGCATTCTAAGCCCAGTTTTCCAGCAGGCATAGGGAACTACTATCTGCGACTTAGACACCTAATCGCAGAGAGATTGTTGGATTGAATTACTCGGTGGAGCGAGAAAATCAATACAATCCCAATCACAAAACCATAATTGTCTCCATGTTAGTGTGAATGTAGCGCTAAGTCCAGTTTGTATGTGGTTTTCGCCCACTGACCTTGGGCTGCGGAAAATTTTATCCTGACTGTTCCAAGAGGTAGGAGTAAAATCAGTGAGTGTGAGTCAGCTGCTTCATCTGGGAATAATAGGTCACTGTGATAATTTGATAAATTAAGCAAATCAAAAGCATTCCTAGTGTTTGCGCATCATTCTTGTTGGAACACTTGCACATATATCTTGACGAAGATACCTCGGATAATCCATGGTGAACTCAGGTTTCGCCCTTATTCTTGAAATTCTGTTTAAGCAGATTTAGGAGTGTGTGACAGTAAAAGTGACTGAATTTAAGGACGGAAGAACAAAATACTGTAGACTGACGTGAACAACGTGAAAATAACAGACTGATTACAAACACACAAGAAACACAGCTATCACTGGAGTGTATCTTCAAGACCGCTTACATGCTGCCAACGAGTGAACCTTGAAGGGCTTTTTGTAACTATCGAGCCTAACTAACTAACTAGCACCCTAAGTTAAGATCCTTTGCATCAGGGGGTGACACTATAGCCCATCTGAGTTAATCACACTGTTGACCAGCCACTCACGGTCAAATGGTTCGAAGTTCAACTGCTAGCCGGAGTCTTTGATTCGAAACCCTCTGGATTCGCGTGCGATGTGCACTGCTGATGATTCCCGATAAGGGTGAGACAGTTGTGGTGCTACTTGACTTTTCAGCATGAATTATTTCACATTTAGGACGAAGACTCGACTGGAATTTCCAAATCTCTTCATACCATCAAAAAAAGTTGAATGATCGCGCATTTTCTTAGTTTTTTAACTTGCGCGACTGCGTAAAACCAAAGGAGGGGTGGTTGAAGTGGTGGTGACGAAGGTGCTAACGGTTGGACAGAGTTTCACAGACCACATAGTCGTTTTATAACCAGTCTACTCTTCATTCTACTCATTCATACTCTTCATTATGTTTCCGAACTTGAAAGCGCATGTAACATACAAGTAATACGCCCACACTAATGAAGACGAGCTAGGTCAGATTCACTGGTAATTCGGAACTTTCACATACCTGAGAGAAACGCGTGCAGCCATTGTTTGAAAGTAGTGTGACGTAATTTTATATTATGGAAATAAATGAAACGATTTTACACCTCGCAAGGAAGTGCAGGTGAGCTTCCTAACTCGCCTCTCAACATTTCCTTTTGCCTAGGATTAACAGAGATCTTTCCAGATGTCCTGGATGTCCTCAATCGAATTCAGTGTAGAAGAGCATGGCGCTAGCCACAACAATTTGGATCTCTTAAACGGATTTCACAGGAACCATCCTTCAAGTTCGGAGTGACAGAGTAGCAGTATCACATAAGGGAGAGGTACAATCTTGCTCGCACGAGGCAGGGATGTAACAAGTATAAACTCCATATTGGTTAGACTACTTAAAGTGTATTTACTAACGTCAGAATACGTTCAACCACGTTAGGACTAGATCAGGTACCTCAATCATCCATATAGCAAACGCCTCACCGTGGCTCATATCTATGGGATGAGTTGAATGTTTCCCGGTGATTACCTTTAGCTATTTTTTTGAAATCTGTTTACACTTTTCATGAGACTCATCAACTTCAGTACATTTCCGGATAATTCGGAGGCGACCAGTCTGTTAGTTTCATGGAAGACCATAACATTCTTGTAACGCATGATCGTGGGATGACTCTATTCATACTTGCATGGTCTTTAAATATATGAAAATCGTTCAGCTGCAACACCCTTTCTGCGCCTAGCTGCCATGCCTCCCGAAGGAATCACGAGGGCTGGGATACTGTCAGGTTGCCCAAGCCTAGACACAGGAAATCGGGTTCGAACCACGGATTTTCTGGTCAGTAAATTCGCGCTCTGACCATTGAGCCATCTCGTGTTCACACAGCGGCCACATTGGAAGTAGCGACCATCCAGTGCCTTGTTATTGAGAACGAAAAGATACCACATTAAAAACCGTGGTTTGGAAAATTTTCTAAAACTTCTGATGCATCCAGAAAATTGGGTGGAATTCGGATGCCTTTCGAAGTGCGTAAGTATTGAACGGCTAGAAGCCTTAGAAGCCTACGGAGTGCAGGGTAATTTTACCAGTTAATAGGAAATCCGGTCAGAAAAACCTAGCGCAAAATATAAAGCCGCTTGTGCCAGTATATTTCTCCCTTTTTCTCACAATTCAGAATCGCTGCCGCTTCGTGCGCTTTTTTGGGCAAGCTGAGAGAAAGAACTCCCCTACAAATTCTGTTCACAGCACCGCACAACGCGTTTCGTTTGCGAAATGAGCGAATTAGTAAGAATGATGCATTAAAAAGAATGCGATGGTTGCATCCACACTTGAGACTATTTTTTAGTACATTTTCTGCCACAATTAGACTGTGAACGGTTGTCATATTTGAGAAAAATAACAAAGTTGATCAAATCACCCACATCGTCGGACTCTGGATTCTGTTTCGCCTGTCGAGATTGTTGAACTGGTCAACTTGTATTTCTGGGACTGGGACCCACGTTGATGGTCTAGCAAGGTGGATCTACAGAACTCAGCCACTAGCTGTTTTCAGACCAGAACAGTGAGGCGTCAATCGAAATGTGATTTGCGTACAAGTCTAACCACAAATAAATGAGTCATCAAAGTTTTGAGTTGAAGTGTTGTTACTTGTTCCAAACTGTTACCCATCCCTTTTCAGGATGAAGGCACGAAGGTGGTGATAGTGCTTCCGGGTCTAATAGGCTATTGAACGCATCCGACACAACGTATGATCGTTACAGTTAGATAAACAATTATGGGAAGGAATTGTGTGTCGCAATATCGGTAGACAAGACGTCAAACAACAGCGTACTTCGACTGGTCACTACCGATGAAGCATCCCTCGATCAAGTGGCACCATTTGTCACTTTAACCTGAGCTGCTCTAAGTTTTTATATATATTCCTATATATTCTGTCTCATTTTTATTTAGATCTGTCCCCTGGCTTTTACATATATATCAGCCTCATCCGCCAGTAGCCAGAGTTGTGGTGACAGGCATAGGCGGTATCATAAGTTAGTCGCGAGGTTGACTTGCCTGGGATTGTCACCTGACTGGTGAAGAGTGTAATAAAACGGGCTCGCAATTCAGACAAACTTGAAGTGGTCGAAGAAGTTCAGTCAGGGTAATTAGGGTTATTGTTTACCCTTACTACTCTCTATAAGTGAGTAGCTTGGTGAGCAAATGAATTAGAACGTTGGCAATGTTGTGGAATATGGGTAGCTCGGGTGCGCTGATTGATTGTTGGTCTGTTCGCCGAGCTTGGTAGTTGGATTGCAAACGTTTCATCACCAATCGAGGTGACATCCTCGACTGGTCGCCTTGATTGTCGAGTGCCACCTCGATTGGTGATGAAACGTTTGCAATCCAACTGCCAAGCTCGGCGAACAGACCAACAATGAATTAGAACGTTGTTGGAAAGCAGGTGCAGGGGTGCTAGAAATTCAAGCCTCCTTCTGACCTCTTTCACAGCGCTCCTGGTGGACATGTAGGAGTTGAGGATGTCATCTGGGCTGGTTCTTCGGCGTCTGCAACCAAATCATCTAGCTAGGCGTACAAGTCATGGGCTGCTGTCTTTCTAAAAAAAATCGAGCATTTTTCCAAAGTATGACGAGGTTGTCTCGAAGATTCCACTGGCTTTCGAATCCTGTGACTTTTCATACAAGCCCTGACTCTGATTCGCTGGCCACTTCCTAGAGGCATCAGCGTGTCATCTAACTATAAGCTCCACTTGTTCTACTTTGATACAACCTTTCGTAAAACAGCACCTGTTGTATACCTTTTCGGTTTCGTCAGGGAGTTTGACATTGAGCTTAATTACATTCGCATTACCACTGCTTAAAATACAAATCCCCCTATAGCGCCCTCACGAGCTCCTGGAAAGTGGCATCAGGTGAGGGTTAAGTTATGGTGAGGTCAGAAATTCACAAGATCCTCTTTAGAATCCATTGCTGAATCTTATATAACTAGATTAACAAATAAGGAGACAGTTCCACTGCACAGGAGCTGTTTTACCCACCACGACTTTTCAACACATTGCTTCAGTGGTGTTTCTTTTGTTTCAGTTCATATAATAGGATACATTTCTGCTGTGTTGAAGTATGAACCGTAAGTATTCGGGTAAAATAAGGTCCATGCGGCCTGAGAATCACGGAACATATCCCGCGTGTGATGCAGACTGGACATGCGTGGTATCAGTGGTTGGTGCTGGATCCTGGTTTTGTCTGTAAGTCAGCTACGGTGATATCACGTTTCATTAGAATCACTTGAACTCTAAATTGACCGAAGTCAGGAAGTTAAATTTGGCGATAGATATTTCATTGTTAGCGCGCTAACAGTATCGGATCAAATGATTAGATTGAACAATTGGTTAGAAAGGCATAGTCAAACAAACAACTAAGAACAACAAATATCAATTAGAGCGGCTTTTTCGGTATCTATTTGTCAGTTTTAGACCTGTACATAGGAGAAAATAAAATGGACAAGATCTAACACAATATCAGTCAGGATAAAATTCAGTAGTCGTAGGCCAGCCGGCGGTTGGTTGCGAGTCACTTTGCTGGCAGTGCACATAAACGCCAGCTTTTGAACGAAAGTTTCACACCAATGAATCATTTAGCCAGAATCTTCGTTTCGATAGAATTTGGCACTTTGAAGGTAGGTAGAAAAGCTCATATACACGGTGCCGTGTCTAGTAAATGGGCTAAACTCGAATCAGTAATGGATCCATTCGTTTAGACGGTTGTCTCATTATACAACCTGTATAGCTGGCTCCACCGAGAAAGTCAACAGATATACACACATCGATGTTGTTTGACGCCTTCCACTTGTTGTTTAACTAGAGGAGGCTGGTAAATAAAACGTAGATGTACATAGGCCAATTTTTATACGTTATTCACGAAAGTCATCAAGAAAAGACTAGCAGAAGCTAGTTCCTGACACATCAAGCCTCTGCGAATGACGGTGAAAATTTCACAACGCAATTTCAAGTTTGATAAACAGGTTCATTAACAAACGGTTATTTTTGTAAAATGCGTTAAAGCCAATTCAACATTGACCCTGAATTTGACTCCTCTGTTAGGACAGGACGCCTGTTGCTCGTGTGGACAACGCTACTTGACAAGTAAGTCCAGGAGAATGATAGTGAAGCCTTCGTCGGTTGTTCACGTTTGAAAATCTGTTTCTCATGCGCAACCAAAAGCACTGTGTTAGCTGTGTGCCGTCACTCCGGAGTTCCATAAGCTCTTCTTCACCCATTAATGACCGTAAATTTGTCTATTTTACAACTTGGAAAAATATTTCCTAAACGGCTCCAATAAACCAGTTTGGTTTCCGGACATCAGCCACTTATTGAGACTTGTCAACTAGGAACCCACAAACTGATCGATGCATTTGTCGAGCATATATGCGGTTTCGGAATTTTATTACTTCTGCCCGGCAGTAAAATATCGACTTTTTTTTACGTTTACCAGCACACGTTCTGCTGCGCAGTAGAACGACTTTGGACAAACTTTCCGTTACAGCTAAAACACAGCTCAGCCAAAACAAAAATGGAATGGTTTTAACGATAAGAGGCCCAGTAGTAGATGTTGCTATGATTAGAAAGAACTAGGGCCAATTGTCTCAGGTTGTTACAGTAGGTTCAAGGTGGTTCTGTAGAAGACGTGTGCGTACTATGTCTTGCAATCACTCGGGATGGTTGCGTCATAGCAGACCGGAGGCGAGGTGGTTCAGTTGTTAGAGCGCGAATTTACTGACAGGAAGGTCCGTGGTTCTAACCCGACCAATGCCTCTCGACTTCCCCTGTCTAGGCCTGGGCAACCTAGCAGTATCCCCGCCCTCGTGCTTCCTTCGGGTGGCATGGCAGCTGGGCACTGAAAGGGTGCTACAATTGAATGAGAGCACAATCACGCCACAGGCTTTCATATCATAGTAGTTGATGGACCAATAAAGAATGCATACTATATCTATCTCAGATGAGTACCTAATGACCACTCTGAAGGAACAACAGCCACAACTCGAGACGGTCCAACCACCGCTCGTCGAAAGTTGACTCACCCGATGAATATCAAAGCAGGTTTAACTCGAGCACCAATGACCACATTCGCTGACGAACGGTTGAGCTGATGCGTGATCATTAAGAGATCACAGTACCAACACGACTTTGCACTTAACAGCGACTTCTGAGAAGCGGAAATCAAGACTAGGACATGACTCCGATGATGGAGTGTACTGAAACCGATCGAATGAAAAACAGCGAAGAGTTGTAATGTAATGACAACTGTGCACAAAGACAGAACAAACTCTTCGTCGAAGAGTTTTCAGCAGTGTTATGAGTAGTGTATTACGTCTATACAATGTATCGCGATATCTCGAATATCATAGCAACTGAACCATGAGGCGGCATGGTGCAGCGCATTCAGTTGCTTAAGAACATCATGAAACGAGAGATTCAACAGGGTTCAAGCTGAGTCCACCGTTAAAACCAAATTGGTACGCAAATGAGTGTACATCGCCAATCTATATATCTTTGTATCCTATTTTATTTGTACGCAATTCTGCCATTTCACCAAACTGCCACGATTCACCTGCGTTTGGTCCCAACAAATGACTGTGTCGAAAGCGGTCACCGCTGTGATTACGCATGCTCGGAAATTACGCTGAAGTCTAGGCCAAGTTTTCGAATATTGTAAGCTCATGAAATCGCCTCTCTACAGGCTCCTTGAGCATGATGAAAACCGAATGTTGAGTAATTTATAAAATGAGCTCGTTCGGGGATTAGTTTTGAGTCCGGCCGTTTGCACTATTTTCAGAGGTTGTATTTTATGAGTTAGCTTGTAATCACAGTGATCTCAGTGCCAATTGGCTTTAGGTGCGTGGGGATCTTCGGAGACCCATAACGACCGGTTGCTCAGCATGATTTTTTACAACACATTGTTCATGAACACACTCGACGACCTGCTGCTTTCCGACCAGAGGATTACCAATAGCTTCCCACATTCAGGTACCTATGGTTTTCTGAACTGTACATTTCTTGTGATGGAGAGACGAAGGTTTCGACATCTTGCAGAAGAGGTTACTGTACGTTGACACATTGGTTTCGGCTAACTAGCTGGATTTTCCTATCGTTTCGGGAAAATGTCAGGTTTTTACCATCCGAAAAGACACTTCAGTGTCACATTTGCCCCGTGAACAGACTCGTCTTACGGCAGATAGGAACTTACCGCGGCCACTCAGCCTCCGCACTGGTACCCCAGGCAATAGTGGTTGCGCTTTCGTCTGTTTAAGTTGCTCTCAATATAGGCTGTGCTTAGAAGCTTCCGAATCAAAACTCGACTCACTTTTGAGCACTTAATCATGTGGAGTTTGGGAACAGCTTGAAGCAGGCGTGACTCAATTTCTAACAATTATCTCTTCTCCAGCAAACTGATTACTACTTTTGGATAGTCCACCAAAGCGGAATAATCACCCAATGAATGAGCACAATCCAAGTTCCGATTGCAACAGGTCAGTAATGCTCAAACGGAGCTGATACCTCGGACGACCGAAAAACCGGCTGTTGGCAATGGTGTCTACTGCATTTATACCCGTCTAGAAAACAAATAAGTGTATTTTCGTAGAGGAGAGTTTTCAGCAACCTTATGGGTAGCTTCCTTTATGAAAATATACTGCGAGATCTTGAATATCGTACAAAACTGAAACACGAGGCAGCCTTTGTACAGCAATTCAGTTGAAGAACATCATAAGCGAGAGGTCCGGTTAAGTCTCTCGTGAAGACCAAAATGATGTACAAATGAGCGTATTTGTCGAACTCAGTGTAGTTCCCGACCGCTGAGGACGAGAAATTCAAAGGCACTAACAGCGTAAAGAAATGCACCAAGCTCGTCCGAGGTTAGGCAATCATAATGCTTCGTCTTTCATATGGCCATTCCCAACTCCATTTCAACTATCCTTTTAGTGACGCGATATGAATGAATTCGTGATCATCTCATCGATTTGTTATGGCTACCGGTGGGAACACCTGCTGGATTACCTAGACTATTGATGAATAGCCACAGTTTTAGCACCGTGGTCGTCGACCCTGAGTGAACGCCCTACGCATACCAGAACATGTGATTGGGATTTACCTAACTTTTGTAAAACAGATAGCGGTTGAGAACGAAAGAAGTGTAAGGTAGTTCGAATTCAACCTCTGCATCTCGACTGCACCTGTCTAGGCTTGTGAACCCTGGCAGTATCTCGACCCTCGTGCTTCCTTTGGGTAGCGTGGCAGATGTGCACCCAAAAGGTGTTATAGCCGAACGATCATTATAGTAGAGATTGCGTTCGGATAAGTGAATGCTCAGCTAAATGGGACAATCCGTTTTAATTGAAACAAAACTGGAGAGTGAGCCCATCCACAAATGACATTGTCAACCACCCCTCCGGGAGGGAAGGGTGTCTTGAAGTGGTCACGTAGTAATTCTGCGTCCATTCTTCATATTTTGATGTCTTACGCTGCTATCAAAGTAATATTCCTATAAATTATGGATCTAAACTCGATGAAACGCCACCCACTCGCAGAAAATCCTTAAATTTCATCCGTTAGAATCGGAGATGTGGTGAGAGATCTGTATGGCCTTTTAACTGTCGAGGGATAAAAGAATTGCGCATAACTTTCAGACTGAAAATCTACCTTTATTCACAGCTGATACCTTTTATCCGCTGAGTTCTGGGTCGAATTATCATCTTACTGGTTAAAATAATCGTTCAGCTGAAACAACCTTTCGGTGTCACCACCTGAAGAAAGCACGATGGCTGAGGTACTGTCCAGTTATCCATCTTGACAGGCGCAGTCGATATGCCTGGGTTGAGTTTGGAACCACGGACAACTCGACTTGTTCACTCTTTTGGTTCGTCCCAGTAGTTTCTAATTTATTTTCTAGTGAAATGGAAACCATGACTCTCATCGTCGGTTTTCAGATATCTGCAGCTTTCAGCGGAGTACTGAGCACACGGATTTTGTTTGGATGGATAGCAAGACCTGACAGCTCTATGGGCTTCCGAAATCGGTGTCTTCGAAATAATTTTCACAGTGAGCATGTCCCACCAGGGTGATAGTTTTAGGTAAGGACCACAGCGATTGACTGGATGTCATCAATCATTAGCGGATTAAACAGGCGCAACATGAAAAGTACGGACGAAAGTTCATGAGGAGCCTCGCAGCTGTCCGAATCCTCAGTGTCCTTTTGCCGCCCAAAATAGCACTATCCCCCTACTCACATTGCCAACAACCCTCCATGTCACTATTTCTCTAATCATATTCAGGAAAATCTGGTGCCGCTATGTTTGCGCGCATTGGATTGCAAGAGCACGTCCCTACCAGGACGATTAGGAGGCGTGAGAATGGATATGCTCAGGAACACGAAAGGGATATGGACTGTCCTTGTTACGACCTGAGCATTAGGTAACTAGGAACCGAGCTCGTAAGGGCAATGGATGTCGAATAACTCATTGGAAAGCATAGGAACTCAGCTTATTCTGGCATGCGATTCTAGACCGCTGGTTGCTGGCGTGAACCGTTTCCCGGATAAAAGGGCAGCAGCAAGAGTAGTGAGAAAGACTTAGCAGTCACCCCAAAACGCCAGTAGTTCCATAACGAACTGACCTTCATACCCAATTAAAAACATCCTTCAGCTGTAACACTTTCATTGCACGACTGATGTGCCAAAAGAAGCGCGAAATATGAAATATTGCATATTGATCAAACCTAAACAGAAGCGGGAAAACACAAAGAATTCCTTTAAACAAAAAACAATGAACGGTTAATCACCGAAAACCTCTACCCCATAGCCGGACGTTACCATCCACGTAGTAGTGATCAGCGTGCAACTACCATAGTTCGTAACAAGTCGCTGTGCGTGTCCTACCTGGAAAGCTGAGTAACTGCTCGACAGGCAACTGCCCATTGACCGACCCGGTAGTGGAACCACCACAGGTGTAACATAAGCTCTCCTTACAGGACTCGGTGGGTTATGAGAGCATAACAACCACCGTACTCAGTAAGATTCAGTTTCCTGACGAAGAAATAAACGATTGCAAGGCACCTGAATCATAATGATCCCGACCGGGATGCTTACCGACCAAACAGCTCACTTTGAGAGTCGACCCGTGTGAATAATTTGGCGATTTACGTGTCAACACTACACAACCATCAGAGTATACACAGATAAAAACACCAAATCTGAAGTAAGATGTTCTATTCGAGCGTTTGTATTGGTGCTAACTTAATGTGTATAAACAGCCGCCGTTCGGTATAGCTCTAGGTCTTGGGAACAATGCCAGCATCTTTCGCTAGTTGTCTAGCTGATTTTTCTGCCTGTTCTTCAAACCATTCCTTGTATTCTGCTGCACGCTTGGCCAGTATAATCTTGTTGCGTTTTTGAATGTTCACTTCGCGAGACTTGAGATATTTCAGACGCAACGCACCATAAAGTATTCCAACAGCAAGTAGACCCCAGCGAGCTGTTCGAATTAACGGGCTCACTTCCCTCGGGGCCGGCAACTTGATAGAGTGGACTGAGTCAGTCATCTGAAAAATATTTAGAAAAACTGTAGGACCAGATCATGAACCAAAATATATGGAAAAACTTAGTTAAACTCAAAAAATAGCACACACTGGACGAACTTCTGTGAACATAGAACCAAGAAACAACCAGTGAATAGGATTCCATCTGCCTAAAGGTTTAAGTCAATAGTTTGGAAGGAACGGAAACTAGGCTTTTTGGCAAACATCGAAGTGATATGTGTACTAGCCACGACTGAGTGTGATTCGCACCTGTGAAGCATCAGTAACTCCCATTTTATTTGTCAAAAACGCATTCGGCCGCTCAATGACTGGTATGGGCGTAAAAGTGCCAAATATTAGAGTTGGAGTTTGACCTCTCTATCTAGTTTGCTTTTACACTGAAGGTCTATTGCGACCTTGCCATGCCCTACACTAATGCTTACGAGTCAAGCCAAAGCAGATTCATCCTATGTTTCAGCAGATCGTTCAAACCCAGTTTGCCGTGTCACCCAGCTGAACTTTTCTAACGAACATTTGTGGCGAGATACCGGAACGGCAAACTGTAAGACGAAATATGAGCACCTACTTTGTTGAGCATGAAGGTTGTATTCATCGATTCTTCGGGCAGTAGTGTGACGTGAATTCGGACATTCAGAATGCACAGTCATCCAAACTGTTATGCCGAGCTAATGGATTCAACGCGTTCTAAATAAACATCTTTACTTCGAACTTTGTCCCTACTGGGTCTTCGGCATATACACTGTCTTCTACTATCCATAGTTTCCTTAAACGCGCGTAGAAACCGACTAGCGCTGACTACTTAAGAGCCTGAAAATGGTCTGACGAAAATGTCCTGGGGAGTCGAATGGAGTCGTTTGTATCCTTATGAACTAGTTATAAAAGACCTGATATCATGCAGCATCCTGGGGAATCCTGTTCGCTGCCTCTTACTAGCGATGTTTCCATCAAGGTGAAAGAGAGAAAGTCGGTGTCAGGTGCTACAAACTGGCTGTGGTTCGTTGTTTATCCGAGGAGGGTTGACGAAACTATGACTCCAAACCAAAAATGGCGCGACCAAGAATCTCCTCCGGTGGAACGGGTGGATGGGATTACTCCCAAAACCCAACGATCACGGCAGCAATGCTAACACCCTCTGTACCCTCGAATGAAAGTCGGATAGCGCTGAGGACATAATCCGCAAGGAATTTCCACAACCACACTGTCACAGTATATCAAGTGTTTGAGCAGTAACATGCATACAACCGACTAACAATCGCAGTTTTCCCTGGCTAAAAGGCGCCTCCGGCTATACAGATAGATCGGCCCCTCGGTACATACTAACTAAAAGTTTCCCCATAACTAGTGGCATTCATCAGTGTTGTCTTTCCATCCCTTTGTTACTGAGGTTATCATAGGGTGCACATCCTTAAGAGCTGTGAAGCTGGGCGTTGAAATAATATCCGGGGAGAGATTAGGGAGCTTTATTTGGCATTCAGGCATCGTTAAAACATACTCTGTCCAGAATATCAGAAGCGGCGTCTTCAAAATGCAAAGTCGAAGTTCAGGATTTCCAAGCCCCTTCATCATCATCATCATCATCTTAAACGGTACCATCACTGTTGCACACCTTGAAACTTCAAAGCTTTCGTTTGTTTGTCGGTTCGCGCAACTTGGAAAACTCACAAGTCAACTGCACTGTGAAGGATGAAGTCGGTGCACGAGTTATCAAGACATCCTAATAGTCGCAAATCTGCACCATTTTTGGAGTTAGAAACACGTTTCAATGATGCTAGGGGACCATGTCTATAAAGCAGATGCACGAGCAGCATTGCCATACCCGAAACCGGGCTGCTTCGGCTTCGACCTCAGAAAACTCCAAATATCCTTGCAAGGATTTTTGTGCAGCACAATGGACACGATCCGACTGGATCATGTCAGCAACAAAGCAAAGGTAGATCCATTAACGATTGCGCGTGACATCCTTTGGGTGTTTAGCTGTCATACCACCCGAAGGTTGGGATACTGTCAGACTGCCCGAGCCTAGACAGGAGTAGTCGAGGTGCGGACATCGGGTTCGAACCACGGACCTTCCGGTCAGTAAATTCGCACTCTAACCAGTGAGCCGTCTCGCCCCATGGGTTATGAAGTGGCACGGCGAAATAATTGGTCTTCTACGCTGCAAGTGGTGGAAACTTCGCAGCTGTAAGTATGGATTCGCTACTGAGGAACATGCTTGCAATTCGGGTAGGACCGATGGTTGATCGCTGAGCTAGGCAATTTGATTGTAAACGTTTCCACATCAATCGAGGCAAAATCAGTACTGCATCGTTAAGAAGCGAGCATCAGTGGCCGTTTGGGGATAGGTGCCATTTACTTCGCCTTGCGCATGGTTGCAAACTCTATGGTATATGGCGCATAACCGATCCCAGTGGCGAGTGCGTGGACACTTTCTAGCTAATGTCTACATGTCACTGTGTGCTGGGCTTGTGCCGAATGAGGTTCGCAAGAGATGTTGGATCGATCCTCCTGTGGCATCTAATTTCAACCAGATACTGAGATGTGCTTATTCCGATATCGTCTAACTTGCTTACTTTACGTCAGCTGTCTCCTGTTACACGATGAGCGCGCTTGAAAGATGCCCGGTATTTCTGGCACCCACGGACGACGGTCACAGGGTAAGAGATCACCTATTGAGATCCAGTTCCGATTCCAGCAACGGATGCAGTGCCCTAGGTTGAGGCTGACCCCATCCAAATCTAACTTGACGGTGACGACCAAGGGTATTCGCTGCTCTTCAAGACGGCGGCGCCACTCCGGGCGTGGCGAAGGGCCAAGTACAAATTTGCAAAGTAAGCCTTAAAGTTTTCTGGCAGCGTGACCAGATCAATGAATCTGTCGCTGTTGAAGTAGCTGCTTGAGACTCTGGACGCTGAAGCATCGTTCTCTAATCATCAAGTTGAATATTTTACGGAGCCTTCGAATGTCCAGAATGTACCTTAGACACAAACGGTCAAGAACCTCGAGTATTCATCAGGGTGCCTCTAAATTATACTGCTGAAATTCTGGGACGGACGGGGTTTCAAAATGAGCGCACTGAGAGCATGGTCACTCAAGACAAAGGCGAAACCGTAGGGACCCAGTTGTCTACTGCACCGCCGTAGTAGAGCTAATAGTAGGTACCCATATCCACTACAAGGTTTTTCATTATGTTTGAATTGGACAGCGTGGTCCCGGACAAGTATGGGATATCCATTTGGTAAGGGCAGGGACTAAGTATAGTCATCCGCTGACTGCAATCACTGAGCAGATGAGGACATTACGGCACACTTGTGTTAAAAGCCCCCTGCTCGTTTATTGGTCACCCCTGCCACTGGGTTAGCACAGGGTGTCGCCTTTAGGGAACGCCGTAGCGTCGTGCGAGTTAAATAATTTGGATATCATCATGAAGTAATGAGGGGATATGGTAAGAGCAATGTCCCCAGTGTCACTTTTGTTCAAGGAGACACCTCTAAACTTTACACAACCAAGTGTGACCTGCAAGACAGCAGAAAAATTGTCGGGACTGATGAGACAGGACCACCATCGTGGCCACTGGATACCGGAAGTGATCGCATCCGCTCAGTCAGTCGGAATCGATCTATGTTTTCGCTGTTGTTGGTTTGAAGTCAAGCTTAGCCAACTCGTCCAGATAGATAACCAATGGATCGCCGCTTGAAGGTATACTGAGTCCCCAGGGATGCACAGCTTTTCTCCAATTTACTGTTTACCACGGACTTCTTCCTATATGGCTGTAGAGATGCTGTGCACCAGTATTTACCGCTGCTGTAAAGTTGCTCGTAGTGATAATGATCGCGGTCCATTTAGTGCATCTCAGTAAAAATAAAAGGTCAGCACTAATGGTGGGTACGTAGCTGTGTCTGTCCTGAATCTCAAAATAGTAGAATAAATCCAAAGGCAACCCAAGATGGGAAATACAACTCTGTGGGTGGTAGGGTTACATCCCCGGATCAGTGACAGTAATCGATCGTCAAACAATCGAATATACTCGTTTCTCGGTAGCTGGCCAAAGTATGAATACACTTACTGTGATGAACCATCAAAGACCACACACAATGCATCCATTGACAATCAAGATAGCATTATCATCATCAACAGCATGACATCAGTGTTCAACGATGATGCTTCACTGCCGTACAAAGTGTGAGAGCAAGTGCGCTGTTGTCCTACCTGTTTCATACTGCGGGCAAATAGACTGGGCGTCCGTCCCGAGTCCAGTCCATGTCGACCTAACTAATTCTTAGGTACTCCAGGCCTGTCCACTTGTGCATTCATCTCTCAGGCAACTACAACGATATCTGAGCTTTTAGCTTGCCGAAACAGGACATTCAGGGCGACATAAAACTTGTCTTTGATGGGGGGCGAGATGGCTCAATGGTTAGAGCGTGAATCTACTGACCAGAAGGTCTGTGGTTCGAACCCGACCTCTGCATCTCGACTTCTCCTGTCTATACTCGGGCAATCTGGCAGTATCCTAACCCGCATGCTTCTTTCAGGTGGCATGGCAGATAGACACAAAAAGGGTGGTATAGCTGAACGATAGCCTCTTTTATCTTTATCCTTTACGGTGTTCTAACGCCTGACGGTGTGTGAGATGGTGTCAACGCAATCCATACCACACCGGAATCACAATTACTGTCCATGATTGAATACTTCACTGATTACCACAAGGAGACAGAGGACAAATGATACCAAAAGTCTCCTTACAGCTGAAGTCAAGCTGGTCCTTCTGTGATTATCGCATTTGTCTGGCCAACACAGTCTCCCAGCCCTCCAGGTTTGGGGTTGGAATGTGTGCCGACTGTTCTGTAAA
This sequence comes from Clonorchis sinensis, assembly GCA_003604175.2. Classification (NCBI taxonomy): domain Eukaryota; kingdom Metazoa; phylum Platyhelminthes; class Trematoda; order Opisthorchiida; family Opisthorchiidae; genus Clonorchis; species Clonorchis sinensis. Next base: position 202,624,782 of record CM030369.1, read on the forward strand.
AATTGAAATGTATGTCCATTTCCGCTATCTTGCGGTCAGGCTTTTGGGGCAAAAGCTTTGGGTGAGGACCCTAATCGTCCTCCTGTCTAGTACTGAGCGCCCTGGCGGTATCTCAACCCACGTAACACCACGTACCTTGTAGGCCAAGCCATTAGGACTGATGACGCCTTTCGCCCGGCGTCAGTTTCGCAATCAACATCTGCGCGTCATCTGGCACCGACATCCTCAGGCACCTCGAAATCGATCTTCAAGCTTGGACGCCGTCTATTTGGCTGCCTTCAATGTCTGCACTCCGAAGCAAGCAGGACAACAAGCTGCTCTCGATCTCACACTGGACTCGCTTGGCACTGTGCTGTGTATCAAAAACAAGAATTGAAGATGCAAGCACAATGGTTGAGCTAATCACTTCATCAGTCTCCACTCGTTTCCGGCTGCGAACCTCTGGCGATCCAAAGACTGTTGCGCAGGATGTGTGGGGCTGGTATCGTCCAAAATCACCGGGCGGAAAGATCCTTGCTTGACTGAATACCGGTTAATGGTCTGTGGCCTCTGTGCAGTTCGCCCGCCAACGTCTGTGAAAGTCTCACAAGCGGGAAGTTGATCGATATCTGTTTGTCGTGTTTGCTTAGGCCCAAATGACTGTAGCTCTGACACTATGAAAGACAATGATGATGATGACGATGGTCTGGCTGTAACACTTTCGGTGCCTAGCTGCCATGCCACCTGAAAGAAGCATGCGGGTTAGGATACTGCCAGATTGCCCGAGTATAGACAGGAGAAGTCGAGATGCAGAGGTCGGGTTCGAACCACAGACCTTCTGGTCAGTAGATTCACGCTCTAACCATTGAGCCATCTCGCCCCCCATCAAAGACAAGTTTTATGTCGCCCTGAATGTCCTGTTTCGGCAAGCTAAAAGCTCAGATATCGTTGTAGTTGCCTGAGAGATGAATGCACAAGTGGACAGGCCTGGAGTACCTAAGAATTAGTTAGGTCGACATGGACTGGACTCGGGACGTACGGACAATAGTGAATGATTGCTTCAGCTGTGTGCTGACTACAGACAGTTTTCATACAGTACTAACTTCCGAAATAACCGAAGTCATCTGGCCATATGATGTCCTCCAACGGCGTGCCGGCCACGAACTCAAATTGATCACACTGCCACCAGTTACCGATGGTACGGATCACTAACTGACCGGCGCTCGTTTTGGAACACACACACGTCTTCAGGTGTTCGACAACCGTTGTTTCGGAGCCATAGCTCGCGTAGGTTGGTGTCGGCGAATCCGTAACGAGGCTATTAGAAAGCGAGTTTTCGATTGTGCAATGGGGATTATATTGAATAATGTGTCCAGCACCAGAAGTTGCGTTGTTTAGGTCATGTATTGCGTATACCGAAACTTCGTTTGATGAAGAGAGCGTTGTTTTCCATGCCCAATTCAGAGTGTCAGAAGCACAGAGGTGGCCAACCCCTAACCTGGCAGAGGGGCATGAAAGAGACTACGAAACGTTTGGGGGCTGGTGGTGCTAGGCTCCTTCCAGGATGGTGACCGCGTGATCCCCACTGCGTCTGGTTGGAGACGCTGCAATATATGCCTATTAATCGGTGTCAGTGGCATTCTCGTTGTCAGATTCTCTCCAGATTGTCTGAATGAATGTGTGCAGATGTAGGCACATCGGAATGATTGTGGTAAGCTAGCACTGTTTCTTCTTCGTCCACTTTTATTCCTCTCTTCACAGTAAGGCTTTCAAACAAGTCATAGCTATAAGGCAGCGAAGCATCAATGTTGAACAATGTCATGTTGTTGATTGTGATGATGAAGACTTTTAAATAAATTATGGTTGTTCAGTAGCGAGGCACCAGTGTTGAATAATGATGCTCTGGTGCGGACGATGATGATGACTCCAGATCCGTCCCGATTAGGTCTGGTTAACTGTCCGTGTAATCCACATTTCGACCAAAATCTACCCACAGAGCCTCATTAAAGTCCGACTGATGGGTGTGAAAAGGACCCGGGTTACGACCTCAAACACGCTTGAAACCGTGGTTCCCAGGGATTCTGTTTGCACTTCGGTCACAGGGATACCCGCAGCAGTCCGATGATTGTCTACAAAGCGAAACCTAGCAACTTTCAGGGCCTCTTACATATCGGCAATGGCGCTTAGAGTAGAGTGGAACCGCGGCCTATCCTTGCATGCAAGGGGAAGTGAATTAGTGGCTATAGGGAGCGGCTACGCGTCTGGTTGGTGGACTAAGAGACACTGATTACAGCGACTTATTTACTGCCGCAGGGCTAGGGGACATCTGACCACACTCCATCATGTCCTCCGTAGTAATGCAAACGCCGAAACGCCGTAAGCAGAATGCCCGCAAGCTATCAGTGGCACTTCGGTCTCCACCCACGTTCGTAAATCTCTGGAGTGCAGTCAAATCTCCTACGCAACACCCTGACACGCAACGTGATCTCGGTGAGCTGCAGGAGTGGAACCGGATCAAGCGGCCGCAGGTCGACTCACATACTGGACAGGAGGAAAACCGTCTAACAAATGGCCAACTGATGGCACCGCGATTCAAGCAGTCCACAAAAGACATGAAAATGGTGCTATCTGCCTCCCTGAAAACAATAGTCAACAGGAAAGTCGACCGTTTCTCTGTTTAAGGAATGCGTCGTCCAACAAATCTTTACGAAGGGCGTTTTAGTGGCTGTACGCCACATATCCAGCCACCTTTCATCATCACAATCAGCTAGAAAAACCTTTTACTCGCCGTACGGTGGTTATAGCTACTACAGTTTCGTTCACCGATGATTTGAAGTGGTTGGATAGCTGCACATTGGAGGCGGTAGCTGATATAAATGATGTGTAAACACAAGGTTGTCAGTGAACCTTTAATTGGGGAGTTCGGGAGGGGACCTATGATTTCAAGCCAATAGCTTGGATGCATGAGCGCCATTGAGGGCGCCACTGGGTCACGTCTGACAATGCCTCTAACCATTTGTGCCCCGTTTTGGGGTCTCCACCAGGGAGACGAAAATGACCAACGCAGCTGAGTTTGTTGGTACTACCTTCCGTACTTCGCTTCCAAGTCATTGTTTGACCTCCACTGGCTCGGTTCCACCCTTCAAGTGGTTGTGCGAAAAGAGTCCTTCGAGGAGGTCGACGAGAGCTTCCCGTAGGCGTTCACACGTCCACGGGAGTTAATGCCTTGAGGGTCAAAAATTGCACTATCTATGCACTAGATGCACTATCTCCAGCAGGCAGGCCAGCTAAACTGTTTTTCGATGTGTTCGGATCATCTTTCCAGTCGTTTTTGCGAGCGAAGTAATAAGCCGGCTTTTTCACTTATCGCTTCACTAACCGTTGTTTTCCTAGGGCCGGTCGATTGCATCCGTTGATATAGGGCACGGCTGTTTCCGGTGGGAAAGCCTCCATTTCCCGAGCTTTCGATATTCGCCAGAGTTCTAAGTCGCTCCTTAGGCTTTTCTGTATTTGATGTTTGAGGGGTTCGCACGCGCAGTCGCACTGGTTGTCTAGTGGTACGGATTTCCTGGTATCACTCAGGACCAGCTATCTCGAGGGTATCCAGTGACCATTTGATTGTATCGGAGAAGTCGGACAGACAGCACTGAACGCCGCTAGCATAGCTCCTTTCATATTTCGTCATGCTTTATTCACGCTCTCGCTACGTTCTTGGTCACGGCTAGATTATGGAGGGGCTCCAGTGCAATGGACAGCAAGTAGACCGGTAGAGGTAAGGAGATATATCCTATATGAAGATCAACTGCATGCTCTGAAGCTGATACCACAATCTCGCGGAAGAACCAAGGATCACCTCAATACTGCGAGGAATCTACGCTTCTTTTCGCATGGATGATGCCAGAGGAGGGTGTCGTTATGCAGTGTTCAATTAAAAACTGGAGCTACCGGGCTGTGCAGGTTACGTTGACGTGTCACCAACCTTTGGAACTCCCTACCGAGTGGGGTAACGAAAGGGGAGTGTGAGCGAAAATTCAAAATCAAATTATATTATGATTCTTTTCTCCCTTTCAATGAGCGGATACTGAATACTGCTGGGGTATCCACTGGCCACCGATTGGTTGTGGCATCGTTTTAACAAAAAACTCCCAAGACTTACGGAGAATGTTGCTGAGAAGACCGGTTTTCCAGAGGTCAGATGTAAGCTTCTCAGCCACTTGTGAAGCTTCCGGGGACAATGAAGGGGACCAATTACGTCCGTCTCTTGCTTGTATAAGCGTTCGTAGAGCGTCCACATTGGAGAGGCACGCGTCGTAAAACAGTGAAACAGCAAGATGTCCACGTGAGACGTGGGGACAAGATGGAAGTTGGCTTTCAGCTATGTGAATAAAGTATACCATGAAAATACAAAACTAACCTGTCAAAAGTAGCTCAACAATGATAAGCTCGTCAGTCTCAAACAAATCGCTCAAAATTAGAACTTCATCAACGAAATCCTGGGAAAGAACCACTCGTTGCTGAATATCCGGGAGTGCGATAGGATCGCTGACTGCCTTTTTAACCGCTTCCCTATGGATTGTATTCCTGCCCTACGAAAATGCAAATGGTTACAGCCACGTAACGAGACCGAACCTCTGTTCGCAATGGAGAAAGCAGCAAACTTTTGTGGCGTTCAAAGGCTGCCTCTAATTCCAAAATCCGAACCTCACGACCGTTACAAAATACATCGAAGACTATTCCCCGTAGGGTCTTGCAGGCGGACCACATGACCAGCCAGTGCAGAAACGGAGTTCGGTTGGTAGCCGGTTCACACGGCAGGAGGGACTGAGAACGTCAACACGGGACGCTGATTGGTCCACTGATCCACTGACTGATACACAGGACCCAGGCTTTCGCCCAAAATTCCCGGATCGCGTCTGTTTTTGCTGTTCAGCGCCTTCCGTTCACTTGAAAGGCACAAGCGAAAAAATGGTGTAGCGCTGATCTTTAAGTTCACAGCCAGGGGTAATGCACTGGTCTGGCTACCCAAAATCTATTTTTACCAGGAGTATGTGGCAAAGAAATAAAAATAATAACCCTACATTGAGAACCCTAGCAGCACAACTCGTTTATTAGTCGGTTATATGGCGGTTAAAGTCGGTTATTTGACGGTCATTCAACCGTGTACCTATCACCCAATCACCATGAGGTGTTGTTGCCACACTAATTCACATAAGTGTTTCTTACCATATAAAGTGTTGACATAAAACAAAAATGCATTATTCCAATTGATTTTCAGAAGCCCGTTCTGACGTCTCTTGTTTATCTGCATCAGTGTTTAAGTAAATGGCCATAGCCGCCAAGCCCACTCCCTGGATCGCCGCTGATCCACGTTGCTGCTCTCTCTTCGTGTTTGCGAATTTCTATCTGGAGGAATGGTAAGTCATGACTGCTGATACGTGTATGGCAACTGTAGGCTTCGAAACGTGGTTTGCTGATTTCCAGGTGGACAGTCAACCGCAAACTGAGACGCACGTGACTTTCACCGTGCAGAACCCGAGATCGATTCACCGGCACACAGTAAAAATGCCATTAGATGACTAATGTTCTTAGTAGACAAACAACAAAGTGAGGCGAAAAATGAAGAGGAGAATATGTTCCAGCCTAGTTCGGCAGACATTTTCCGAGACTGGATGATTTCGACCAATGTCCCTTTCAGTACCGTGAATCGCCTGCTTGTATCAC